>CM032452.1:37635737-37671321 GCA_019049505.1 Pachyrhynchus sulphureomaculatus
CGAGTGCATTACCTTTAATAATTTATTTGGTGTATAAAAAAAAAACAAAATTTCAAGGTCACCAGTTTTCAGTAAAGATTGGAAACAAACTTTGTTGAAAGTTCATTTGGGGTGTGTTTTGTGAAGTCACTGATCACTTTATACTACCCTAACAAAAATTTTTATTTTAAAAACAATCAACGTACGGAACACTAATTGTGCAAGTTCAACTTGCACTTGACCGGTTTTTTTATATATTATTATACTCAGTATATTTCACCACTGCACCAAACACTTTATTTTTGCGCTCTACGCTCGTTTCGCTATCCATGTTAGCTTCGCCAGGATCAGTGACTATCAATCATCGCTCGTGATGAAGCCAACATGGTTAGCGAAACGCGCGTAGTAGAGCGCAAAAATAAAGTGTTTGATGTAGTGGTGAAATATACTGAGTACGTTTTTACATTGGTCTTCCTAAAAGCTGTTACCACTTAATGGACATAATTGAAGAACAGTACTCCTACAGTATTCCTGCTAACCATATTCCACTGTATTTAAAAAAAATTCGATTGAATGACCCATTTAGAGAGTTCGCTGATGAATTTTCCATTAATCCAACACATGCAATCAAAATATTTTTAAAAAATATACCTATATTAGCCAGTGTAATGCGTCCTTTTATTGTCAAACTAGATAAAGAAATCACAAAAAGTAATTTACCCATGGCTTTTAGACATAAATATCACCATATAAGTTGCAGCATAGATTACTTAGAAATTGAAGAGCAAAAACCCTCAAAGACTGTAAATCAAGCTCTGTCATGTTCGGACTACAAAAAGCTAACATCATCAAATATCTTGTGTCTTGTACACCAAATGGTTTAGTGAATTATATTTTACCAGGGTATGGAGGCCGAATAACAGATACATTTTTGGTTGAATCATATGAGTTTGTGAAGTGTTTACAACCAGGTATGTGTGTGATGGCTGACAGAGGATTCAAACATGTAGAATCATATTTACGTAAGGAGGGGTAAAACTTGTACGAACTCCAAGTGTTGCTACTGAAGCCAAACTATCCAAAAGAGAAGCAAGGGAAACTAAACAAATTGCCAGTTTGAGAATACATATAGAGAGGGTAATTCGACGCTTACGAGAATTTAGCATGCTAATGTCACATGCATATGTTAATCATAATTTAGTTAAAGTACTTGATGATGTTATTACTATTGCCTGCGGTTTAATTTGCAAGATGCTCCCTTTAAATAAAACTACCAAATTACCTTATGCTTTTTATTAGTGTTCCGTACGGAACACTTATAAGATCACTGTGTCTGTCCGTCTGTCTGTCCGTCTGTCACACCCGATTTTCTCCGAAACTATTTATCATAGAAAGTTGAAATTTGGTAGTAATATAGGAATAGATGGCCTCATCAGAGCTATGTAGTTCTGAAAGTTAAATTTTGACTTAAGGGGTTAATTTTGGGGGGTGAAATCGAAAGTGAAAAAAAAATTTTTTTACTAGGTAATCGAGCTTGTGAAAACACGAGTAAAAAATATATATATAATGTGATACTTGCGCGCACTTTTCTTTGTATTATTTTTAAAAAATCGCGAAAAATCGCTGTTCACCCGCCTTATCTCGGAAAGTACTTATCAAAAAATTTTGAAAAAAATTCTGGAATATTCTCCACGGGGTGTAGATTGAACGAAAATTATCACGAGTGCATTACCTGTAATAATTTATCTGGTATATAAAAAAAAAACAGAAATTTCAAGGTCATCAATTTTCAGTAAAGATTGGAAATAAACTTTGTTGAAAACTTATTTGGGGTGTGTTTTGTGAAGTCACTGATCATTTTATATCACCGTAACATAAATTTTGACTTAAGGGATTCGTTTTGAGGGGTGAAATCGGAAGTGAAAAAAAAAAATTTTTTACTAGGTCATCGAGTGTGGTGTCAAATGAAAGCTTGTGAAAACACGTAAAAAATATATATATAATATAATACTTGCGCACACTTTTCTTCGTATTACTTTTAAAAAATCGTGAAAAATCGCTGTCCCCTACCTTATTTCGAAAAGTACTGATCAAAAAATTTTGAAAAAATCCTGGAATATTCTCCACGGGGTATAGATTGAATGAAAATTATAATTACCTTTAATAATTTATCTGGTATATAAAAAAACGAAATTTCAAGGTCACCAGTTTTCAGTAAAGATTTGAAACAAACTTTGTTGAAAACTCATTTGGGGTGTGTTTTGTGAAGTCACTGATCATTTTATACCACCCTAACAAAATTTTTTATTTTAAAAACAATCATCGTACGGAACACTAATTATGCAAGTTCAACTTGCACTTGACCGGTTTTTATTTACTAATTCAATTCATTTCAAATTATCTTTATTCGTAGGTAAATAATATTTACACTTCAATTTGTCAAGATAATATTAAGCAAAAATATAAAAGCACTTAAGATTACCACTCATTCGTAAGGCTGATTCCCCTGAGAAGAACGAGCAAGAAATTCGAAGGATTGCTTTTTTTCAAAGACATTGTGTTACAAATTACTAATTATCAATTACATTAACCCATACAATAAAAATAGCTCTAAGTATGGCATTACAAACTCTCAATGAAAAGTAAACATTAAACTATATTTTATGAATTACGAGAACATGAATGAGCTAATACAAACAATATAATGAACAAACCGACTGAATATCTATTTTAAATCAAAGTAGTCGGCCGATCCTTACAGGTGGTACCAGCTCACCAGTAAGACGAAGGATCAGCCATCGCACACATCGCAGGGGGAAATACGACTCGGCCCTTGACGCCACCGCAAGCAAGGATTTAAAAAGAGCATGCTCTGCTTAAGTCTATATTTCTGAAATTATAAGATGTTTAATATTCTACAGAATTCAGTCTAGGTTGCTCACGTATGTAACATGTGTCACCTAGTTATTTGCTACTTGTGATCAAGCTTGAATAACAAAGGCGTCCAGCCCGATGCTCCCTCAAAAGTAAAACTCATAACTAGGTACACCAAGTGTACTAAGATATCATTACACAATATTCATTTAATTTCTTGTATGGGCAAGGCATTGCTGTCAAATAAATTATCATTGACCTTTTAATAGGTTTTCTTGATAAGGCATTTTTTATGTGCGATTTGAATTTTGATTCGGTCAGTTCTGTAACTTACAACCTAACAACCTACAGTGTACTTTTTTAGCTTTCCATAATGACGCTAAAAGTTTTAGAAAATTCGACACATATTTCTCATCAAATGTTACACATATAATTTCTACATTCTTGTTTGTGCTGTAAATGCTATCGACAACACAAAAGTAACCCTTTTGAAGTCCAGTCAAATACATCTGTATCTGCATCTGCGCATTATATTTCTGTGCCGGTTTATCATTTTTAATATAATTTTGGTAGGTTTTTGCATTCATAGGACACTTGATTTCAACAATGACATCTTCACATATCCCATCGGGGGATCCTGCTAGCATTGGGTAGTTTTTATACAGCATCAGACCACACTTCTTAATTTTTTTGTTCAGTTTAATACTAATAGTTTTTCCGCACTTCATTTTCTAATATTCTACCACGTTTCGTAGCTGGTGTATCTGGAATTTTTCCTCCCATAATAATGATATAAGTGTTCCATCATTTGTTTTATAACGACTAAATTCAAATGCTCGGGATATTGTGATTCCGCCATATCTCAATTCATACCACAGACTACTTTAGTGCTGTTCTCTGGTCTCTTTTTCAGTTTTAAAAACATGTGCATCAGTCAGAACGAGCTTCTCCAAAACTATGTCACAGGATTTATCTTTATGTTTCAGCACAAGTTGGTGCATAGATACACTTTCTGTATCATTACAAATATAACTCGGTTGATATTTCATTATTTCATAGTTGTTAAGTTTTCTTTTTCTTCCCATTTCCAAAAACTTTTCAAGAACTCTACTATTTGATGGCAAACTAGGCTTACCATTTGATAATTGCTTTGCCGTTATTTATTTTAGGCTACTACCAATCCTAGACAGTTTGAATTTCATTTAGAAACATTCCACTGAAGCCCAGGACGGGTCTTCACTCCTGCGATGGACCCACATGAGGAATGCTATGGAGTGCTTGCAGCCCCCTTGAGAGGTAATACAGTCATGGCATTGTCCGAAAATAACTGCTTTTTCTTCTTCATTGACTATTAACGTAACTACATATAACTTTGCATGGACCTTATATTCTGGGCAAATTTTACATTTCACTATGCACATTTGTTCATCACGTTTAAGCTGTACATACCTTACGGCGTCATCGCCATACGATAGGCGTGAGGATCTAAAATAAATAAAATCAATTAGTATGTACTTACTCATACGGCAAATCAATTAGTATGTACTTACTCAACATTTTCATAACAATCATAACCTAACCTAAAACTAATAAAACCATGACGTAGAAATAAAGTACAGTTTTCATGGGTTTTTGAATTTTAAATTGTAGTTTTAATACAGATTACTCATATACTTACATAGAAGTTTTGATATTTCTGAATTCTGCGGAGCAAAAGTCTTTTTGGACGCAAGAAACTCTACAAGCATCAATAAATCAATTCTAGGTAAATTAGAGCTATTTACCCTGATAAATCCTTGTTCTATCGCTTGGTTCTAGTTTTTGTACCACAAAACTAGGCAACTTAATAGTTTAAAACCACAAATTAATTGATAAACGGTGAAGAGATTTCGTTAATACAAGAGAAGTTCGACGGAAATAATGTTTACTTAGGCGTACGTCATTCGCTCTGATTGGTGTTCCACATAACATGGCGGGTTGCTGTATTTTGCATTTTTATTTCTACAAAAATAATATTAATCTTACTTTTAATATCAAAATAAGAACATTTTTAGAAACTTTTTAAGCTATTTCATTATTTCGGTGATTCATTGTTACTGTCATCACGCCCATAGTATCAAACAAACGCATACCTCGTACTCGGAGGTTAACTCGCTGCAGCCATACAAGCCGCCAGAGTGGTTAGCAAGTTGCCAACATCTCACCGCAGGCAGCGCTATTATATATATATATATATATATATATATATATATATATATATATATATATATATATATATATATATATATATATACATATATATATGTATATATATATATATATATATATACATATATATATATATATATATATATATATATATATATATATATGTATATATATATATATATATATATATATATATATATATATATATATATATATATATATATATATATATATGTATATATATATATATATATATATATATATATATATATATATATATGTATATGTATATAAATATATATATATATATATATATATATATATATATATATATATATATGTATATATATATATATATATAAATATATATATGTATATATATATATATATATATATATACATATATATATATATATATATATATATATATATATATATATATATATATATATATATATATATATATATACATATATATATATATACATATATATATATATATATATATATATATATATATACATATATACATATATATATATATATATATATATATATATATATATATATATATATATATATATATATACTGTTCGATATATGAGATCTTTCATCATTAATAAATTTAAAAAAAAAGCAAATTTATAGGTGGATTCTGTTAATTTCGAAGTGCCAATTGTCATTAATTGTAGTTTGGCAGGAAATTTTCATTTTCTAAAGGTTAAAGTCTAAAAGTCACTCTGTTTGTTAAAAAATCGAAAATATTTATTGGAAAATATTGGTAAAAAATCGTATTTCGTCAGTATTTGATCAATAAAAATATGATCGCAAGGGGATTTCTATTTCTTAAATTTTTAATATTTTGGTAAAGTAAATCCCAAGATATAAGATCCTGCCTTTTCAATGAGGCAATAAACGACCCTATTAAAATTTTGAGCATAGTTGCCAGGTATTACGATAAACATATTTTTATTTTACTTGCTTTGTATACCGCCCTCACTTGCACCTGCAATCATATTGGATCTATTTTCACCTAAATATTTACTACCTGGCACCCTGGTTTGGAGCCCTTTAAGCATTTGATAATATAGGCCTAATGACCACAGGTCCCCACTAAGATTTGAAAGATACTTTTTATTATTTGTTTTTTGTTTTATTTACAACTTACGCCGTAACGGTTCTATTTTAATAATGTGGCGTCCGTGGGAAAATTGCAAGAGTGGCTATTGCAAGGGAAAACATTTATCACTTGACCCTAAACAAATAGTGAAAAATGTTTCCGACAGTTTGGTAAAAAGAAATTTGAATAAACAAAGTGCTTTGCAAGAAACCAGTGAACTAACAAAAACCCCAATTTCTACGATTAAGGGTCTGGTAGGAAAACCATCACTCAGGAACAAGAAAAAACGGAAAGATTTTCAAATGCATAATGTAGACGATTGTGAAGAAGACGTCATCAGGAGAAAAATATATTCTATGCATGAAGAGCAGTTGGTGCCGACACTAGATAAAATAAAATTAAGACTGGTGCAGGACGGGACTAATATACATTGTGGCCGATCAACCCTTTACAGGATTCACTTAAGAATGGGATTCATGTTCCGAAAAATCAACAAAAGGAGAGTAGTGATGCAGTCACAAAGAATACGAATCTTGCGACATACTTATTTACAATCCCCTTGCGGTCATATTTTTATTGGTCAAATACTGAGGAAATACGATTTTTTACCAATATTTTCCAATAAATATTTTCGATATTTTAACAAACAGAGTTACTTTTAGATATAGGTATATATATATATATATATATATATATATATATATATATATATATATATATATATACATATATATATATATATATATATATATATATATATATATATATATATATATATATATATATATATATATATATACATATATATATATATATATATATATATATATATATATATATATATATATATATATATATATATATATATGTATATATATAAATATATATATATATATATATATATATATATATATATATATATATATATATATATATATATATATGTATATATAATATATGTCATATTTTTTGCATAAAGAGCATTATCTTCATTAAGTTAAAAGGGCTTATCTTGATTTCTACTTATACCTTTGTCGGAAAATAATAAATTATGGTAAACTCAGGTCTAGTTTCAACTAAAACAGCTTCATTCATTTTAGTTTTATTATCATTAAGTTAGGGTAACCAATCTTGTCATTATCGTATAGTTCGTCCAGATGTCTCGACTGACCGACATGCGTAAGATAAGAGTATATTTATTATAAATGATTTTAAAGAATAAAAATAGGACACTTTTGAATTATTTATAGTAGAAGAATTTTTGTATTTTAACTTTATCTTGTTCCTCAATACTTTATGAGATATCAAAGAATTACATATTAAATGTTTGGAAATTTTATATCAGGTTAAGTATTATTAAACCAAAAAAATATTGCAAAGAAAACAGTCATTATATGAAACTTGGTAGCAATAAATACCCCGAATTTAAAATGTAAATTACTTGAAAGTTTTGGATGAAAAATGTATACTTTTAATAGCATCAATTATTATTTCTTCTTAAATAATGGTAAAAATATTTAAATTTATGGCTGTAATTTCGTGCTTTCTTTTTGACGGTTTCTTGGGTAACCAATAATTATTTAATGATATAGTACAAGCAAATGATAAGTATAAGTAATGTGAGACATATTAAGAACAAATTACTTAACAGTAGTTCAAAACCAGTGGACGTATGATAAACGTGCCAGTAGTGAATTGATACGTTTTAACAAATCGTGATTTTTGAGAATAAACTGTATCAATTTGGAGGCATTTTCCCTGTGATTGCTTGAGGCATAATCCGAGATTAGAACAATGAATTAGGTCGAAAAATCGAATCGTTATTCAGTAAAGTGATGATTTTCCAGGTGCAATGCATACCGTAACTCGAATTTCTATTGAGGTTGTTATTGTCCTTCTAAGTTTCAGTTAATTTCCTAAACTCCCGTTGATAGACATTGGAGGCGAAATTTACATATATGTATATATATATATATATATATATATATATATATATATATATATATATATATATATATATATATATATATATATATATATATATATATATATATATATATATATATTATATATATATATATATATATATATATATATATATATATATATTATATATATTATATATATATATATATATATATATATATATATATATATATATATATATATATATATATATATATATATATATATATATATATATATATATATATATATATATATATATATATATATATATATATATATATATTATATATATATATATATATATATATATATATATATATATATATATATATATATATATATATATATATATATATATATATATAAATATATATATATATATATATATATATATATATATATATATATATATATATAAATAAATATATATATATATATATATATATATATATATATATATTATATATATATATATATATATATATATATATATATATATATATATATATATATATATATATATATATATATATATAGATATATATATATATATATAATATATATATATATATATATATATATATATATATATATATATATATATATATATATATATATGTATATACAGCTTTGGCCAAAAGTACTAGGCACCCCTAATAAACACGTGAAACTCACAGAATATTAAAAAAAAAGACTAATTGTTTTAACAATACTATAGGCGGCGCTGTCAAAAGCTAATTTAAACAAGAGACAATCTTTTTTACAGGTCCATAAAACACCTGGCCCACAAAATTGCGATAATGAGGTTTTTTTGAAAAATATTTTTTAATGTTTTATCAGTCTCTTTTTACTACTTGTGGTGTCAAGAAGGTTCCGTGCGTGTTTTATTTGTGAACTAGACATTCTTATATTTGAGAAATGCCTAAGAAAAGTGAGCATGGTATTGAAAAACGAATTAAAATTCAAACCCTAGATGAACAAGGCAAGTCCCAAGTAGAAATAGCCAAGTTAGTAAAATGTTCTCGGTGCGCAGGGCAATGTGCTATTAAAAGGTTTGTGGCTCCCATGCCAAGAGAATCAGAACGGGCAGAAAACGTAAGACTAATGAGCGACAGGACAGAAAACTCATCCGCGAGTCTATTAGAAATTGAAAAAAAAACATCATCTGAGCTCGCTGTAACTCTGTCGAAAGAGATTGGGATGCCGATTAGTTCTCGAACGGCAAGGAGAAGACTGACAGAAGCTGGATTAAGAGAGTACAAAGCTAGAAAGAAGCCTTGGCTTTCAGAGACCAATAGGAAGAAACGCTTAGAGTGGGCTCTGAAGCACCAACATTTTAGCGAAGAGGATTAGTCTAATGTTGTATGGTCCGACGAATCCAACTTGGAGGCAAGTTTTTATATGATTTATTTTAACAAATAACTCTATACAGTTACTCTTGATTTAATCCGTTTTAGTCAAAATAATAACTAATTTTTTAATTGAGTATTTTTTCTATTTTTACAGCTATTCGGAACATCCGGTGTGACATTCGTGAGGCGGCGTGTCGGCGAGGAATATCATCCAGATTGCGTGGTACCTACTGTAAAACACGGAGGAGGCAGCATTATGATCTGGGGCTGCATGGCTGCTATAGGTGTCGGCGAAATGTTCGTTTGTGAAGGCCGCATGAACAGCCAAAAGTATATAAATGTACTAGAAACTGTACTGATGCCTTCGCTAACGTGCATTTTTGTCGACACTAATTTAGACGACATGAAATTCCACCTCGTCATAAATCAGCGGCTACGATGCGCCGGTTTAGAGACAATAACATTGTCTCGTTGGATTGGCCGGTACAGTCTCCAGATCTAAACCCTGTCGAGCATATTTGGGGTATTCTGAAGCGTAAGATACGAGAGCATAGCATAACATCTAAAGCAGCGCTAAGAAGCGCTTCGATGGATGAGTGGGATGCCATAAGTACAACTGAATGTACTAGGCTTGTACTCAGTATGCCCCAAAGAATTGCTGCTGTAATTAAAGCTAAGGGCAGACACACTAAATATAAATTTATTTCATAATTTTACCTCAATATACGATTTCACAAAACATACGAATTTAATTTTTTACCCTGAAACACAAGAAATGAAGTAAATTGTAGGATGCTTAATACTTTTGGCCAAGGTATATATATATATATATATATATATATATATATATATATATATATACATATATACATATATATATATATATATATATATATATATATATATATATATATATTCCTATACCATTTTCTTATGTATTTTCTTGGTTATTTATTCTTGGGTATAGGTTTGTTGGTTGTTATGTTTATATTCTAAAAATGGAGATTTTAATGATATTTCGTTCATTGCATTGGGCTTTATAAAATTTTGTCAAATGAAATAATAAAACTTAATAATCAACAGTGTATTTTATTTAACGAGATTTGAACCCAGAATGTTGTTGATTATACGCACCTCGGAACCCTGTTTCCTAAATATGCCTAGTGGTACTATGTTAAAAGGGAAAAGAGAAAGTGCTTATATTTTGGGACTGTTTACTTTTACTAGTTTAATTGATAAAGGGTGTGAAATTAGAGAGAGTTATATTTAAGGTTATTTCTTTACTGCGAAATATTTATTGTATTATATTATAATAAATTTGACTGAAACTGTGACAAGGAAAATATTAGAAAAAAGGATCTAAAGGTTGCAAGAAGAACATTCTGATTGGTAGATATATCATACAGGACTTCGTGCAATACGAAAGAAATTTGTCTATGGCATGGATTAACTATAGGAAAGCGTTCGACACAACAACTCATGAACTGATACTTCACCTCTCGCGAACGCTAAAAGTGGTGCCTGCTTTGAGTAACTGCATAGAACGTCTAACATTGGGTACCCAAAAGGTAGAAACTGAGCCGATGACTTTCCTAAGTGAAGTCTTTCAAGGTGACTTATTAAACCAACTTTTATTTTGTATTTAGCTGTTTCCTCTCTCAGTTGCTGTATGCCAAACCCGCGAATATAACTGTGATGCAGCAGAAAATTGCAGGCATAAGGTCACTCATCTATTTTATATGGATGACCTTAAACTTTTTGCTGCTTCAGAACGAGACTTAAATCAATCATTTAGAGTAGTTCAGGTATACCCGCGGGATATTGGTATGGAATTTCGATTGGATAAATGTGCCATTGTTAAACTCGAACATCCAGAAAACATGCAGTTATCTAATAGAGGCATTCCACATCCGGCAAATGCCGAAGAAATGCACAGCTATCTAGGCATTGCACAACATCGCATTTAAGATACCGCTATTAAAACAGAACTACGCAGCAAGTATAGGAAACGACTGAAAAATATCTGGTCGTGAGAACTCACCGGACATAGTAAAGTTGCTGCTACGAATATGCTGACTGTACCGGTACTTCTCTATTCCTTTGGAGTTGTCAAGTGGAGGAAAGAGAGAGATTTGAATGTTAGAACCCGAAAAATTATGCACATGAATCATCCTCTGTTCCTCGAATATACCCTTTGCGTAATCAAGATAGAAGAGGACTTATGAGCTTAGAGCGTCTGCATAAGCGAATCGTCGTGGAATTAGCGTGTAAGGTACCAATGAGTTCCGATCCTCTCCTGGAATTGGTGTACGACTACGAACAGATAGGATAGAGCCTTTCGGTTTAGGGCTGCAGAAGATGCAGACAAAAAACTTAGTGAACTTTAACGACGTCATAGAACAACAAAATGATGAGATTAACATCCTAGATTTAGAACCACCTAGACTTAAGCCACTCATTAAAACAGCAGAACAACATTTTTATAGACTGCACACAGAAAACCCCCAACATGGAGTGTTTTATAGGAACATCGATTCGCTGCAACTGTCAAAAAAACTAATGTTTACAGTCAGAAAGTCTTAAGTCAGTGACCGAGAGATTTCTATCACTAACTTGTCAGTATGGTGTGATTAATACCTTATTTTATCGTACTCGATTTACCGAACTAGCCGACATTAAGTGTAAGGCATGCAACAAAGGACCAGAATCAGTAATGCATTTACTTTCAGCGTATTCTGTTCACACTATATTATCTTGCATTCATTGTCATAACGCAGCGTTGCCTCTCCTATGTCGCCATCTTAGACATCTTAGAGAGAGAAACACATATAGCATTCAGAGAGGAGGAAAAGTATTCTAAAGTACAAAAATTTAAACTACAAACTTCGCACTTTGTTGCCTCGACACTCAGTAAAAATGGGAGTCACCGGAATATTAGGAGGCATTTAGAACACATTTCTGAAAAACATTAAGAAGATACCGGCTTGCTCGGCTGATTCGCTAGCATTGAAAATATAGAGGGCATTTATTTTTGGTTTTCTCAGATTGCTCAGGCAGATGAATTTAGTCGATAGTCACTTACCGAAGGGACGTGAGGCGTGATAATCATTTTAGAAGCACGCCTCGTAACAGCCCGTGTGGTTTGGAGCCACAGGATTTGTCGCGTTCGATTGTTTTAGTTCTCTAGATAATAATAATAATAATAATAATACTAATAATCACTACACACAAAACAAATTCAAACACTTAGGAAATTCTTTCACACCAAGCAAACCAGCCTCCACACCTCAACAGTGAAAGTAGACAAAAACTACACAACTCTCGACTTATCCTGGGCAGACCACCCAGTAGACACACACAGTCACACAACAATTACAAGAGGAAAAGATGAAAACATGGTCAGAAAAAACACTCCACGGAAAACTCAGATACCACATAGAACAAGACGACCACGTAAATAAAAAATAATCATACACCTGGTTACAGGATGACCAGCTGCCTGAAATAGAAGGCTTCTTACTTGCCATCCAGGATAAAGTCATATTAACCAGAAACTACTAAAAACATGTCATCAAAGACCCAACTATTACAGAAGACAGATGCAGGAAATGCCACTAGCATTAAGAAACGTTCGAACACATAACAACCGGATGTAAAATATTAGCGGAACGGAATACACAGCCAGACATGACTCAGAGGCAAAAGTAGTTCACCCAGCACTAGCCACAACATAAAACTTATAGAAAACACAGATCTCTACTACAAATACACACCAACATCCATAGTTGAAAATAAAGTTTACAAGCTCTACTGGGCCATCAATATCCATGCAGATAAAACAGTCTCCGTCAATACACTATAATATATCACCAATATAACTTTTCAGTACAAAAAAGGAAAAGTCGCTTATCTAGTTGACATAGCTGTCACCAACGACGCAAACATCTAACCGAAATACACAGAAAAAAAACTCCAAATACACAGACCTTGCAACAGAAATAAAAAGGCTATGGAAACAAATAAAAGTCATCATTGCCCCCCTCAACATATCAGCCACAGGCCTTACACCAACAACATTCACACCACACTGCAGTCAGTTAGGACTCAACATAAACATACACAAAAGCATCCGGAGGTCAGTGATTTTGAAAACATGTAACATTGTCAGGTCATTTCTTAATACACAATGGTAATAGCGTTTGTGCTGACTTGGCTTAACCCCAACACCCAAACATGGAACCACATTGACCAAACGTGAGAAGGAGGAACAAAAAATATAATAATAATAATAATAATATTAATAATAATCAGTCTTGAGTCAGAGACCTAGGGTCCTTGTCAGGTTGATGTGATTAATACCCTATGATATCGTAGTCGATTCATCTAACCAGCCGGTGTAATAATCTTAATAGTCCTTTATTTGCCAGTTTGTACAATATTGAAATATATATAATAGTAAGAAAATATGTTTATATGTACAGGGTGATCATTTTAGACGCCCAACCCGGATTTGTGGAAAATTGTTGGATATTTATTTTTTTTACTTCCAAAAATGAAGCGGTTGTTTTCGTTACCCTGTAAGTTCTGTAATTATTTGTTGTAAATTAAATGACCCTATATAATCGTAAAATATGTTAGTATGTGGATTGGCAAGATTTAACAAATTTAAAATGATATCTCCACCACAGATAATTTCAAATGGTTAAAAATTAGACAATCATCACACAAATAACATAGTTTAGTTTTAAAGCTTTTAATGTATTTTAATTCAAATTTCCTCAAGGTTTTCATCTCTTTAATGAATAACAAATAGAAAACTGTAATTATTTTTTATAGAAGCCGCTACTCCTCCCCCTCTGGAGTGTCTATCTCCTCTTACTAAACCAATATCCAATTAATTATATCATCTGCAATATTTAAATCGAGCCAAGTTTCCGAAACCCCTATGATATCATAACAGTTTCGGTCAACCAAGTCCTTAAAATCAGAGAACTGCAATATAAGCGACCTAATATTTAAAAAGCAACATGCAAATTCTTCATATTTCGATCATACCTAGGTACACAATTCACACCACCCCCAATTTTTTTAACTACCCCTAAATTTAGGCCTGAAATTTTAATGAAAACTAGGAAAATTCTTCAAAAAGACTAGTAAACAAAATTATCAAACAAAAAATTTGCAAACCTTATAGCGTCTCTTTGACGTCGCTATTTTGTAGCCTCAACTTTCTTTATTTTTAATATATATATATATATATATATATATATATATATATATATATATATATATATATATATAAATATATATCAATCGGTTTTATAACGTCTTCCGTCTTCCGATGCCTAATTTCCACTCCTCTCGGTTTCTCCATCCCTCCTCCTCCAGATCTCTCTCTAGTACTTCCTTGTTGATTCCTGCTCTCCAGCTTTGGCGTGGTCTTCCTCGCTTTCTTTTTCCATGAGGGTTCCAATTTAAAATCTTTTTAGGCAGTCGGTCTTGTGACATTCTCTGTACATGTCCGTACTATACCAACTGTTGGGTTCTGATTTCGTCCACTATATCGTGCTTTATTTTCTAAAGCTCGCCTTATCGTGTCATTTGGTATGCGGTCTTTTCTGGATTTTCTGGCTGCTCGTCTCCAGAAATCCATTTCTGTAGCTTTTAGTATTTTTTCTGTTCTTTCCTTTAATGGCCACACCTGGGAGCTGTAAGTTATTATACTTTTCACTATTGAGTTGTAAATTCTCTTCTTATTTTCAATGGTTATGTTTTTGTCCTATAGTATACTATTAAGCATTGCAATCGCTTTTCTTCCTTGGATATTCCTCTCGAATATTGCTTCTTCCAGTGTTCCGTCCCTAGATATTCTCGTTCCCAAATACTTATAACTGGCACAGTGTTTGATGGTGTGTCCTGTGGACAGTTTCAAGTCCTGCTGTTGTCCTCCGACGCACATGTACTCGGTCTTTTTTAATATTGACTTCTAGGCCCCATTTTTCATATTCATCCATAAGTTTTCGTGTCATGTATTCCATATCATCGATGTCCTGAGCGACTA
Source organism: Pachyrhynchus sulphureomaculatus (assembly GCA_019049505.1). Lineage (NCBI taxonomy): Eukaryota > Metazoa > Arthropoda > Insecta > Coleoptera > Curculionidae > Pachyrhynchus > Pachyrhynchus sulphureomaculatus. The sequence continues at coordinate 37,651,300 of CM032452.1, forward strand.
CTACCTGGTCATCTGCGAATGATAGCGTGTACAATGTAGTATCGTCATCCAGTGGTAATCCCATACTGCTGCATTTCCTTTTCCAGTTCTTTAGTGCTCTCTCCAAATAGATTTTAAATAGCGTTGGGGATATACAGCATGTTTTGCCCTGTTTGAGACCCTTTGTGACCAGGAACCCTGTTATACCATATTTGGTTTTCACACTACTTCTTGCGTCTTGGTATAAGGATTTTACGGCTTTAATTATTTCGGTGCTTACATTACTCTGTTGTAATGGTTCCCACAATCTCGTTAGGGGCACGCTGTCGTAGGCCTTTTTTAGATCAACAAACAAGACATGGACTTCCTGATCAAATGCGGTATTTTTAATAAATATTTTATTATTAAATAGAAGCCGTTATTTGCCCCTTATGCAGCGTTTCTCAACCTGTGGGTCATGCCCCACTAGGGGGGCGTGATTACACTATTGGGGGGGGGGGCGAGCGTATTGAAAATAAATTATTATTAAAAACATTCATTAAAAACATTTAACATGATTTATTGAAAGGAAAGCAAAACAAAATACATTCTGATAAAATAAAATACACATATAAATAGGATTGTATTAGTGCCATACAATGTATTTACCTAATAATTAAAATATCAATACTAAATTGACAACAAGTTTAATAATTATTAGTTACTCCCTTGGGCCTGTTTTGCAGAGCAAAGATTTTCGAAGGATGGTTTAATATTAGAAATAGACACTCTGAGTTCTTTTTTTATATTTAGTTGAGATATATATTTTGTTTTCAAAGCAGTCACCGCAGAAAATCCGGTTTCGCAAAGGTAGGATGTTGAAAATGGTAATAGTATACGAAATGCTCTTGTTTTCAGTACAGAAAACTCATTCACTCCTGCCCAAAATTCAGAGAGTGATTTATTATTAAATTGTCTTTTGATTTCGCCACTTGCCGTGAAGTCTATGAAGATTTCTTCTTCGGAAGTCGAGAGCCCTTCGGGAATATTTTGAAATGGATCCCTAATCCACTCGTAACTTGCTACCAAGTTGTCGTCAGTAAGAAAATACTTTTTAAAATTCTTTGTCAACATGTCTAGATGATTTTCAATGGTTACTAAAACAACTTTCACTTGTTGTTCTTCAGCCCTGTACGTTTTAACACATCCCACATTTCTAGGTGTTTCTGCTTTACATTTCTGCTCCACAATTCCAGATTTCTACAATTTCATCACTTGTATCGAATATGTGTGTATTTGTTCCTTGGAGTTGAAGATTTAAGATATTTAGTTTCTCAAATATATCGACCAAGTAGCTCAATTTCATCACAAATAAACTATCTCGAAACTTCTCGGCTTCCGGTCGGTTTTCCTCTTTTAGAAAAATGGCGATTTCATTTCTTAATTCATAAACATTGCAAACATTTCCCACATGATAACCATCTTGCCTCGCAATAAAATAGTAACGCTGAATGTTCGGCACACTTTACAAAGTGCAGAAAAAATTCTAGATTTTAGGGGTCTAATTTTAATATAATTTACTATGGTTACAACTGTAGTGAGCATAATATTCAGAGCAGGACTCATTTCTTTGAAAGCCAGAGCTTCTCTGTGGATCATACAATGTGTCCACACACACAGTGGAGATTTTTGTTTCACAAGTGCTTGTACACTTTGAATGATGTTCAGTACTTTTCGAGACAGGGTAGGTGGATAGGAGTTTTTGGCTATTTTTTAAAAATATTACAAAGAAAAGTGTGCCCAAGTATTTTATCATATATATTTTTGAAATCGTGTTTTCACAAGCTTTCATTTGACGCCCCACTCGACGACCTGGTAAAAAAATTTTTTCACGTCTGATTTCAGCCCCAAAACTAACCCCTTAAGTCAAAATTTAAATTTCAAAACCTCACGGCTCTGATTGGGCCCTCAATTCCTATATTTGTCCTAAATTTTAATATCAAATAGTTCCGGAGAAAATCGGGTGTGACAGACTGACGGACAGACGGCCAGACGAACAGACGGACAGATTCTAAAGTGATTCCATACCTGTTCCATACGGAACACTAAAAATATATTGGTATGACAACACAATACTTAGAATATAGATCAAATAGGCATAAATATACTAAAAATTCATTTTGCCTCAAATAAGCACTAAATGAATTAAAATCACAAATTTGACTTTCCAAGCACTAAAGTTATCACCTAAAACATAGATTAGCTTAAACTTCTGGTAAAATAAATGATTTTCATAGAAAAAGATCAATATGTTGTCAAGAAACAGGCAAGATATTAGCGATTTAAGTCAGATTTATTATAATTTAGTACAGTATTATTGCGTAGTAAAGAAATAAACCTTAATATAACTCTAACTAATTCCACAGACCTAAAACATAATACACTTTGTCTTTCTCCCTTTTAATGCAGCTAAATAGTTTTATGAAACAACATGGTTTCGAGGTGATTAAACCTATTTTTGGTTTCAAATTTCATTAAACAAAACAAATTGTTTATTACTAAGTGTTGTGGCTTCATAAAATGTTTTATTTTATTTTACATAATTTCAACGACTTTTAATTTCAAAGTAATTTGAATATATATATATATATATATATATATATATATATATATATATATATTATATATATTATATATATATATATATATATATGTAAACAAATATATTTCAGAATTATGTAAACTGGACATGATATTAAAATAATAGTAATGAATCTGTCGACTAAATGTCAGTCGGACGTATTGGAGAGTTTTTGTTTATGTTATTTTTTAAGGGATAGAATACCTGCGGGTGGGTCTAGTTATTTAAAATGCTCGGTGTGTTTGTAATAAATACACTTGAAAAACTTTAGACGACGTTATTTATATACGTGTGTGTTAGTTAAAACTCCATAACTTCCGTTTTCTTGAAAAATCAATTTTTGATGGGAAAATACAATCTTTCAGATCCTATGTAATTATGAATGGACAAAATGTACTCTGTCTAGTCTGGATTTTAAATTCGTTTATTGTATGAAGAGACTAGAAACCAATTTTGTTTTTATACCCTAAACAATAAAATAACTAATATAAAACATAATGACATACGAGTTGAACAACAAAATAATGTTTAGTCAGTGACAAAGGGATTTAATTTATTTGGAAATACGCCGCTAATTTAAAGCTATTTGACCAGCTGTATACACTTCTTGTAGTGACAAAACTAATGCTAATGTCACGTCTTTAGGCCTACCGTTAGCTTGTGTAAACAATGACGTTTCTAAAACAGCTGAGCCTTGAAACCGGATCCGGGAAACGGAATTCGGCAAAGTAAATTAGTCCTTTACAGATTGGTCGGTATGTGTGATTTCGACGAGAAATATTTACTCGGGTAATCACGAAACAATATGCTTGTAGACTGTAAAGCATTACATATTATTCGCTTAGTGGCCTAGGAGTTTTCGTCAAAGTATTTTGAGTATGCTTTACAACATATTAACTTCACGGGTACCAACTTCACATAAACAATAGTTACTGCAGAAATGTAATAACGTCCGTGGCAGTACCACCGCGTTGTCTAAAAGATGCAGTGAAACATAAAAGTATGTTTTGATACTTGGACAATGTTGACGAATATTACGACATTCTCGTCGATATCTGTAAGATATACAAAATAAGTAAACCTCTATCCAAGCGTTAAGGTTAATTTTTGATTCGATTCTCCTCTAAGCTTAATGAAGTGCTCTATCATATACTTAACTCCAGATGTACAGCATCGCTACAATATTACAATGAGATATAAAAACCTTGAATTACCACAGCTGCGTGGGATACGTCGTTATTTTTGTTGCCCCACCAAACCCAAAGATACCGTCTAAACTATATCCGGTTAAAGAGACACAACAGGACATAGGAGTAATGGGTCAGCATTCTCTTCATGTATGCCATATATGTGTGTATGTGTCATACCACTTCAATTATTTCCGGAAATAAATAAGCGTAAAAAGTCCTTTACCAAACCTCACAGTTTCAGGATATTGTTTTTGTTCTCCGCTTCTACGTCATCTAGGATATAAACTGTTCAAGCTGGAGATAAATTAGTCATGAAGCTATACAGCAACAACAAATTTGCAAGTATAAATGACTTTCGATGTTATCTATATGTTAGAACTCAACTTTGAAGTAGCCCTCCCCCGCCCCAACGAGTATAAGTAAAAGATAATTCGTACTAGTGCTTTAAAAAATAATATTTATAAAGAAGGTTACAGTCTAACGTCTAATTATACGAGTACATCCCCAAATACAATAAAAGCAAAAGTATTCGATCAATATGTACTGCCGGTATTAACATATGGCCCTGAAATGTGGGCTTTAAATAATAGTATAATAATAGACTCCAGGTAACCCAAAGAGCAATGGAGAGGAAAGTGCAAAATATTAGACTCCATGATCGTATTCCTAACATCAAGATAAGAAGAAGATTAAAAGTGACAGATGTAAAACAACGAATATGAATATTAAGGTGGAATTGGGCGTGGCATGTCGCAAGGACGAATGAGAACAGATGGACACGCCGTATAGTTGAATGGAGGCCTAAACAACAGAAAAAATACAGAGGTAGACCACAGACGATATAAAAAGATTAGCAGGACACGATTGGATGCAAAGCAAACAACAAAGCTCATTGGAGACAACTTGGTGAGGCTTACATCCGACTATGGATGGATTAAGCTAATGATTTATAAAGAAACATTAATAAATAAAACCATTTTCATTGGGTGCAGAAGTAGATATTAGTTTCGCTTCCTGCTACGTCGTAAGGTCGGCGTATAAGCGGAGACTGGTTGGTTCCTGTGGCCGCTGATTTATTTCTAGCTTTTGAAAAATATTGAACAAAGTATCCAGTGGCTTCAATATAGGGCGTACGAACGTATGTATACAGCAGAAGGTGCAATTGCTACCACCAATTAACTGATATTATCAAAGTGTGTGAGCTAAATTTTAACTTAAAAGATATATGTAAAGGAATTTGGTTAAATGTTACAGGGTGTTCAAAATAAATTTATACATTTCGACTATTTTAAATTGAAAAATCTCAAATTTTTTAAATGGCACACCCTGTACATTATCCAGAAACCCCCTAAGAACCAGAACGCAAACTCCATTAAGACTGAAAGGATTTTCTAGATGGTATACGTCTATTAGGGTACTTCGCTCCGTAAAGCCTTACTGCCAAAGGACAATTTTTTTTCCGCCTCGCCCAGTGTATAAACCATATCAATTAATTCATTTTTAGGAAATTTTATAACTATTACCTTTATACGTCACCTACTACAACAAATTAAACTATTTTTACTTGCTCAATAGACATCTCAAAATTCGACAATACCTTCATTTTTGTATTGTCTTGACAACTATGATGTTATAGCGTAAATGTATTAAAAACAAGGATAAAAATTTAAAAATTCAAAATAAATCAAAAACTATTAGAAATAGGTATATGATATACTTAATAAAAGTTGGAGGGTTTTGTAAATTCGGTCATAAAAAATAATAATATAAGAGTGTGCCATTTAAAAAATTTGAGATTTTTCAATTTAAAATAGTCGAAATACATAAATTTATTTTGAACACCCTGTAGCATCTAACTCAAATTTCTTTACATATATCTTTTTTTTCGTCTCTCGGACCAATTATGAACATTCCACTTTCAGAAACAATGGCGCTACTGGCAGTTTTTTACAAAACTGGAAACTAGTATTTTTTAAAAAAAAATTGAAATATCATAAAAACTACTAGGTTTAGAAATACAACATTATTAATAAAAAAGTTATAAAATTTTGCGCAAAATTTAAAAACAAATTAGAAAATAGAATATTCCATTTAAAAAAAACATATTTTATATTGGCCACACTTTTTTAAAGTACCTTGCATAGTCAAAAATAATTTTAAACTGTGCACCTTAATATTCTCTAAAACTATTTATTTAAAATTTTTTTGTCATTTCCGAAACAAATGAGATAATGAACTTTACTCTATCTTTGACTCACCCTGTACATATTATGAGCAAAATCATTTACAGTCAAAAATACAAATAGGTTTTTATATATCGGTTTCAGGATTCTTGGGAGTCTAAGAATAAGAATATTAAGTAATTTGTTCATTATTTCTTTTTTTAAGGTACAAACATTTTGCAATTTTAATTTTTTACGGCTAAATATAAAAACGATTAAGAGAAAGTTCTTTCGAATATAATATTGTTCTTTTGGAGTCCTTGGAGAGAAAATGATGATATTTTTTTATGATTACGAGGACTAAGATCTAACTATGAAGGATAATGTACAAAAAATTTTCCATAATTGTCGTCTAGACTAATTACTTTGTCATACGTTTTTGAATTGTTTCGTTTCTCTCAAAAAAATTCTTTTGTTTACCCCTTAAGAACAATATCATAGCGGCTTTTAGCTCGTTGCGTAAGGAAAATTTTTGGAACGTAAGTTGTAGATGGATAAATAAGGCCTATTGGGTTGATACAACTTGATAAATTCACAGCTTTCGTTAATGGCTTGAACTGTGTGAGCCCTGTAGATCGTGCAATTGTTAGGAAAGAGCAAAAATTGGATTCTCAATGAATTCAAACGTTTTTTTCTAGTAGCTTGCTTCAAATTTTAGTTGGTTTCTCCTGAAACTCCTCTACTGATCCTGTTTCCATGTATTTAAAAATAAAATTCGTCCTTAGTCCCAAAAGGCGATCCAGAAGATGACTGAGTTTTCGCCTACTTTGAAGTTAAAAAGCTCATTGCATTGATTTCCAGTTTTTCTGATTTAGGGTGATCCTAAATTGAGTATAGGGACCATCGAAGCTATTTAGTTATTTAGACCACAATTTGATTTAGAAGTACGATAGGTAGTCAGTCCCATACAGCAGAGACAACTTTCGTACATAATTTAAAATTAAGTTACTTAAAACAGCTATAGCAATTTGAACTAGGTAGACAGTTTTAGAAAAAATTCCTCGTACCAACTTTCACAGAACATCTTTCCTTGCTCAGCTTCTTTTTAGTGTTCCGTACGGAATACTTATAAGATCACTTCGGTGTCCGTCTGTCTGTCTGTCTATCCGTCTGCCTGTCCCATCCTATTCCCTTTGAGACTATTTGACATGGAAAGTTTGACACTAATATAGGAATTGATGGCCTCAACAGAGCCGCGTAGTTTTGAAAGTTAAATTTTGACTTAAGAGGTTAAGTTTTGATTGGTAAAATCGAAAGTAAAAAAAAAATTTTACCAGGTCATTGAGTGGGGTGTCAAATGACAGCTTTTAAAAACACTTCAAAAATATGTATAATGTGATACTTGCGCACACTATTCTTTGTATTATTTTTAAAAAATTGTGAAAAATCGCTATCCCCCTCTTATCTCGAAAAGTACTGATCAAAAAATTTTTAAAAATTTTTTGGAATATTCTCCACAGGGTGTAGATTGAACGAATTTATCAAAAAATTTATCTGGTAAATAAAAAAACAAAAATTTCTAGGTCACCAATTTTCAGTAAAGATCGGAAAAAAAAACTTTGTTAAAAACTCATTTGAGATGTGTTTTGTGAAGTCATTGATCATTTTATACCTCCGTAACCAAAATTTTTATTTTAAAAGCAATCAACGTACAGAACACTAATCGCACAATTTTAACCGGTTATTATAATTAATATCTCTACTAGAGTATTCAGTATGTCGAATTGTAATGATTAATTGAAGTTATTCATTGGTGAGAGAAAGTCAAATTCAGTCTTTATTTTAGAAATGGGTTTTAGCGAATGCTGACTATATTGTTTTTCCCTTTGTTTCGTTTGGCCTGACAAAAATTTGCTTTATTGTCGAAAATTCTACCGCTTTAACAGTTCGACAAAACAAATTAGTCGTCTATTGCTTATTATGCGAAGAAATATTTTATTACAAAGCAGGGTTATATATCACCAGGGGGTACGTTTAACCGCCAACCGTAGTAAGATTTAAGAACCAGATGGTTTTGAACATAAAATAAAACTAGATGAAATATATTACACTGGATACGATGTGATAAATCAGAAATTTTGATTCATTCTGGTAGCCCAACGTGTTAAGCTCCAGCAATCCAAAAATAGCGGGTTAGAGTTTTAAAACTAAATTTAGTTTTACGAGTAAGGTGCAAAACAAGGCACGAACGGTAAATTACTAGTAATTTTACAAATTTTTCTTGTATCTGTTTAAGCACAATCTTAAAATAAAATGAGGATGTCTGCAAGCTTCCTTTGTAACATATATGTTCATCTTAATTTGCTAGAGCAGCTCTTTTGTCTGTGAGAGTAAGTCTCGATTATTTGAAATTTTATGGAGTGTTTTCTTCAGTCGGTTTCAATAATGTTGTTCGCAGATGAAGTAAGTGGTGTTTTTGGTAATCAGTTAGGAAATAAAACAAAAATTTGTAGTTAACTTTGTAGCTTCCCTTGTTTACAATACGGTCATTTTGCATCACGCTGCAAGATTTTTCTGAGAAGTGGAGTTTCGTAATTATTTCTTTACCTTTCACTATAAAGTTTCGCTTTGATCATATCCTATACTTTCTCTTTAGAATTTCCTTTACATTTTTCACTTTACATAATAATGCGTGGTACTTTCCTCTACATTAAAGCATAATAGTAGATCTGTCATTCCAATATTTAATATTCCGCTAGATTTTAAAAGAAAAATCTAGGACATGGTTCGTTATCGATATTTATTCCAAGAAATGCCCAATTGCGGGGCTTCAATTCAACAGGTCAAATATGTAGTTTAACCATGTTATAAGAGTAGTTTTGAAGAGGTAGGTATATAGGCAGTGTCTAATTATTTTTCTGTTCACTTGCATTTATCGAGCCAAGTTCCAGAACTAACACCTGTTCTAAAGTTCTATACAAAAAACTCATTTTTAGGTATGTCTCTGAATTCCTTTTTCGTTATTTCAGTTTTCTTGGATGTCCAGTAAAGACGACCGTTCTCTTTTTTTTGCTGGAGACAACACAGTGTGCATATTTGATTGTTGGAATCGTCTTGAAACCACGTAGGAAGGTTGATAAGGTAAAGTTAATAGAAAATTTTAAAATCTATTCAGGTGGTGTGATATTCTTTTTATCGACAGGGTTTTATGTTACGTTCTACCCCTTTACTTTTCACCGTTCGTCATATGTCGTTTTTCAGTTTTCCATTCTTTATTATTTATTCTGACCCAGTTTTACGTAACGATTGTTACTAGAGTTCTTTGCTGGATTTCACGGCGAATTCTAGGGTACGAGTTTTGCGATACCCGTTTTTTTTTCTTCATCACTTCATCACACAAGTGCTACCAGAATTTGACTATGGATTTTCATTGTACATATGTAAATAAGTGTGAAGCTGGTAAGTGTCAGAATACATTTTCGTTTCAGTAGAATACATTTGTTACAACAAACGAGAGAGGATTAATAATTCAGTGTTTTCATATAACCTTTAAATTTATAAAATTATGTGTAATACCATTTTAAATATTTAAGGTATAGCTCGGAGTTTGTGTTGGTGTGAAGTATGTGACGTTTTTTAAGATAAGTTTCATAATAAACATAACCAAATTTCTAAGAAGGATCTATAATCTTCGTTTAGGGGATAACTTAAGAAATACAGTTACACTGATATTTATAGATATCCGTCTACCAAGACGAAAACTTTTCTTCTAACTTATTATATTTCTACTACCTTAGGCAGTAGACAAGCTACGAGGATTTTATATTGTTCTTTTTAGTTAATAAATTTTTGTCACACTGGTAAACTTTTCTTGAGAATTAAGGGCAAATTAAGTAATTAACATAAAAATATAAAATGAAACATTCATAATAAGGATTATAGTTTCGTAAATGTCCCACATGGATGGCAATATAATTCAGCAGAAAATACCCAACAAAAAATGTATGTTTTGCATAGAGTAGCCAGAATAACAAGGAGGATAACTACTCCAGGATAGATTTGCCGAGACCAAAAGCAAAGCATCATTTGAGCAGTCTTCTTGGCTGTCGTAATTCGTATTTTCTTATCATAAAATGCAAAAGTAAATCATCTACACTTCCACCATTGCAGATGAGAGTATACTTGTCTCTTCGTTCACTGTGAATGCTCCAATATCGGCTACTAATGCATACAGTCGTTCGACTTAACAAAGATCTGGAAGAAATTCAATCTTGGGGTGAGTGTAACCAAGTAGAATTTAACGCTACAAAATTCCAGGCGGCTCACAGTGTCTCGACTAGTACAAGCTAGCGGGACAATATTATTTCTTCACTTATTTCAATTGTTTATGTATATTCCAGGTATCTTAAGCTATTTTAAGAAAAAAAAAGTTGAAAAATGTGTACTGTATGTGTATTAATCGAAATATGTAGCTGCAAGACGGAAGTGGTTTACTAATGTGTCTCATTTGTTCACTATTGTCGCTAATTGTTCTTTAATTAGCTACATACGTCTACCTACTCATTATGTGTGAAAAGCACAATCATGTTTGTTTACAAAGAAATTTCTAGGAAATAAATAAAAATCATAATGATAGTACCCACATTTATTAATTTACAAAATATTATTTCTTTTAAAATAAATTAGTACAAAAAACAGTATCTATATATCAATTATTTACAATAACAAGGTGTATAAGTAAAAGAAATATAATATTAAATAACTTATATACTAAGGCATGAATTATAAGCAACTACAACACACCATAAAATAAGAATAATAATTACAATAAAAAAATACTTAAATCTGCTAATCACCATCAGATGAGTCGTCATCACCGCTCTCCCATTCAGTAGAATATTCAGAGAGTAAATAATCCTCCTCATTTAATTCGTGATGATGACTTGCTGATGGTGTTTCGGATGGCAATGAAGGTGGGATAATCAACTGCAGAACCTCCGATGGCAAAGAAGTAAATTTTCTTCGCGGTAATTCTCGATACGAGTTGATAACAGGATCAGACGTAATTAAAAGCATTCTCAAAAGATCTGTATTTGTGGCAATACGTGACCGCTTCCTGGTGTGCCGTTCACGGAATCTACGACAGTCTTTATTTCTTGCCTCCTGGGCTTCTTCGGAGAGTTGTCCAATGGGAAGAAGAAAAGACTTTATAACTTCCGCGCTGTGTACAAGAATTTTATGCACAGTAACGGGCATGGAATACCACGAATACAGATCAAGGTATAATTTTATAATATCAACACAAAACTTTTCGAATTCTATATAATTTATGCCATATCCCGATGACAAAGTTCTTAAAATTACATGAAATCCTGTAATTTCGCTGCTCAATTCGGCTCTGGAAAAAAATCTACGTGCTGTGTTTCCATCGTTTGTGTTACCATACCTAGGTTTTGGTTTATCTACAATGAGACCCATACGATCTTTAAAACACACTTTTTGTATCTCTTGTGAGCGTTGCTTCACAATAGCTTTGTCGTTATCTCCCCTGACTTGCCACTTTTTTATTTCTAAACGATAGCTGATGTGAAGCAAACATTCAAACGTGCAGATCCATGCATGTAAAGTAGATAAACCAAATGCAAGGCATTCTTCGTTGCTGGGATATTTCTTTGACTCCTCGTTCATAGTAGACGGGGTGGCACCGCAAATATAACACTTTTGTGTTGAACTTGTGTCTGTTAAGGCATTGCACACTTTGCCATCAGTCATTGTCAACAACAAATCGTGTTTAACAAAGATTTGAGATCCAGCAACGTTACATAATGTTGGAAGAAGTTTCTTCTTTCGTAAGCTCTTTTGTCTCCTTGGCAAAAATAAACTTAATAGGACGGCAATATAAAGAAGAGGAAGGTCTTGGATTTTGCCAGATCACAGTTTCGCCATCAAGCAGTCTCAAAGGGACAAATGAGTATACGAACAAAAATTCGTCTATAGCGTTAGTGTTCTCAAAGGACCCCGCACAAATTAAGTGGATTCGTGCCCCCGGTGAAATTGGCTGAAATTCGGAAATGTTGTTCGTTCCGCCATCCTGAGCAAAAGTCTCAATGGGCACAAAGCTCAATTTTGCGAATTTTGGCTTCTAGGGAGCTCCAAATTTCCACGGATTTAACATTATTTACTACTTGAAATAAGGTATTCTTATCAAAAGTTTAGTATTTTTTGCCTTAAAAAAAGTACTTTTTTATGATTTCGAGGTCGCTGAATTCAAATCAGATGTCAAATAGACGATATTGACAGTTGACAGCTGTCAACTAGCTGTCAAACAACAAGCAATAGTCAAAATCAATAAAATCCACATGTATATATGTGTTTTTGAGGTTGCTGAGTTCAAAACTGAAGTTAAAAAATCGATGACAGTTGACAGCTGTCAAAGTCAAATAACTGTTAAATAGCATTTAGCAATTGAAATTGATAAAATTAACATGTAAACATATGTTTTTAAAGTTGCTTAATTCTGAGCTTCATTTAAGCCTGAGCTTATAAAGGCCATAGGAAAGTATGCCGTACCTGCAAATCAAATATTTTCTCAACCTTCAACTCATTTATTTAACCGCTGTCATTAGCTACAACCAGGGAAAGCCACGTGGAGGCAGACAGTCGGATTTTTTCCCCTTTTTGTCTGGTGTTGTCATAGTATGTGTGTTCTTGTCTGTAATATAAAAATATTTTAGTCGTATATGTGTCACTGGGAACTTGCCAGGTCAACAGTTGCATTTTCCATAGTGATTTGTGAATGGTACCGATTAATCAAGGCTCCAACAATTCTATAGTAATCTGATTTCAAAATTAAACATAATTTTTGCAGAAAAATAAAATATTAATATAATAGAGTTTAAAATACCTAATATAATTAAGGATAAAAAAGGATAAATTTTGATTCTTGACGAAATAATATACTTTTCTTTTCTCGCCAATGAAATGCGTTTTCAATTGCACATATAATATGTACTTTGAAATAACTTTATATCGGTCATGATCATTGAATCTTTTTATAAGAAGTATCTTTGAAATTATTCAATCAGTTCTTTTCATAGCTAAAGCGTAAATAATAGTTTTCTGAACTTAAAGCATAAACAGTTCTTTTTAGAGCTAAAATCAAAACAGTTCTTCTCAGAACTAAATTCCAAATCAGTTCTTTTCAGAACTATCCATTTTTCTGGACAACTAATAAAAATAATATTGTTTTTTATTTAATCAACTTGAAGATCATATAAGACGGAATAAATAAATATTTTTATTTCCTTCGTTTTGTAAAGTTTTAAATATTTTTTCTTGATAGATATTAAATCATTAACTACTTCATAATCTCATATAAACTTTCCTATATTTTTTTACTGAGAATTGTGTATTCTTACTTTGCGATTTTATTAATATGGCTAATCGCGCACGAAATGCTCAAGTCTCTTGTTTTGTTTGTGAACGCTTAGGTAGTTTACAGCAAATGCCCATTTAAGATTAAATGTTGTAAATCAGCGACAAAATCGAGCTTGTATTATCTGTGGAGCTATTGAAGGTACTACAAAATTATCATCTGAATGTAGATCTAATGTTTTTGTAGAAGCGAATATATATATACCTGATGGTATTAGGTGTTGCGCGAACCATCTTAATGGAAATAGATATATTTTTCAGCCATTAATTCTTGGGTTAACTTATGTAAATCGCCCTTACGTAATTCCAGGTACTGATCTCCAGAATTTGTTAGAGAATATGCGTCAAGCTGCTCAAAAACAAGATAAATTATTCAATCCTGATAAACTGAGTGAAGAAGAATTGGTTGTTTATTTTCTGTCAATAAAGCTCAATTTAACGATCTTTTTAACGTTTTGTGATCCAGTCCCTACGGATGGAGGATTAAGATATGTTCATCCTAAAGATCTTATGATGTTTCTCTGTAAGATGAGACAAGGTTTCTCGGATGCATTTTTAGGTGTTATATTTAACTATCCCACCCGTCAAGCCGTAAGTATGGCTATATGTTCTGTAAGATTGTCACTAACGTTAAGATTTGTTCTACATAATATTGGTACTTCAGCAATTACAAGAGAAAACTTCATCGCAAGCCATGTTACTCCTTTTGCAAACGAATTGTACAATAATGAGCCTGATGTTCCAGTGGCTATTGGAATATGTGACGCTACTTATGCTTATATACATAAAAGTAGCAATTTCAGGATCCTTCGTCAATCTTATTCTATGCATAAAGGTAGACATCTATTAAAACCAACACTCATTGTAGCTCCAGATGGTTATATTTTGTCTATTCTTGGACCATATTTCTCAGATTTACAAAATAACGATGCCGATATATTAAGAAGTGAATTTGAAAGGGACACTGAAAACTTACGTGATTGGTTTCGAGGTGGCGACATTATGATGGTTGATAGGGGTTATAGAGATATAATACCATTATTGGCTCAATTAGGTATCGAACATAGAATGCCAGCCTTTCTTGAACGGGGACAAAGGCTGAAGTAGCTAATGAAAATCGTATCATTACTAAGGTTAGATGGGTAGTTGAAGCCAGAAATAGTCACATAAGAAGTATATTTAAAATGTTTCAAATTGTGTTTAATATTCAAAATGCTCGATACATTGGTGATTACTATAGAATTGCTGGAGCCTTGATTAATCGGTACCATCCACTAATCACTATGGAAAATGCAACTGTTGACATGGCAAGGCAAATGTTGCAGCGAAGGAATAGAAGAAATAACCTACAGGATATTGTGGTGCGTAACAGGTTGCAATATAGACGTGCTCAGTGGATTCGCCTAAACAATGAACAAGTTCCCAGGTTTCCAAGGCTAAGTATTGAATTTTTGAAAGATTTAACCCTTGGGATTTATCAAATTAATCTTGGATGTTCATATATTCAAGATATGCTTCAGAGAGATAACGAAGAGGAGATTCAGATAGATGAACATTTTGATATGAATAATGTTATAAGACTGCAAATATATTCAAGATTTCGAAATCGCACCAGTCACCAAGTGTTCATTTCATTCATTTCTGAGGATGAATTAAACCCTGGAGAAGAACTTATTAATGACTATTATTGCACTTGCCAATCTGGTGCTCGGACATTGGGAACTTGTGCTCATATTGCCAGTATATTAGGATAGGCCTAGGCCTAGGATATGCAAGGCACCAAGACAACATAAGATACCTAGATGAAAGCCTTTTAAATACTTCACGTGATGCAGCAAATAGATGGCAAGAAGATGCCAACGGTATTGAAATAATTGATGAAGCTTAAAAATATTAATAATATTGTAATCAGAGGCGCACTTTTTACAATTGATTAGACTATTTTTTTGTGATCTTAATAAAAAATTACTGACTTTGACTTGACGTAAGAATACAGTGACTATGACATGATGTGACAATGCCCATGAAATAAAATATAAATACAAACCTACTTGACTACTTTTTGTGACCTTAATAAAAAATTACTATGACTATGACATGACGTATTTACAGCATAATATATAGTAACGTATACGACTAAAATATTTTTATATTACAGACAAGAACACACATACTGTGACAACACCAGACAAAAAGGGGAAAAAAATCAGGCTTAAATGAAGCTCAGAATTAAGCAACTTTAAAAACATATTTTCAATTGCTAAATGCTATTTAACAGTTATTTGACTTTGACAGCTGTCAACTGTCATCGATTTTTTAACATCAGTTTTGAACTCAGCAACCTCAAAAACACATATATACATGTGGATTTTATTGATTTTGACCATTGCTTGTTGTTTGACAGCTAGTTGACAGCTGTCAACTGTCAATATCGTCTATTTGACATCTGATTTGAATTCAGCGACCTCGAAATCATAAAAAAGTACTTTTTTTAAGGCAAAAAATGCTAAACTTTTGATAAGAATACCTTATTTCAAGTAGTAAATAATGTTAAATCCGTGGAACTTTGGAGCTCCCTAGAAGCCAAAATTCGCAAAATTGAGCTTTGTGCCCATTGAGACTTTTGCTCAGGATGGCGGAACGAACAACATATAAGAATTTCAGCCAATTTCACCGGGGGCACGAATCCACTTAATTTGTGCGGGGTCCTTTCTGCTTATACGTGCTATGCCCCGAACTCCCATCACAGCCCCATTTGCTTACCAACGTATAATATGAACGAGGTAACACACTTCTAATGACTTCCGTTTGAGCTTTAACTAATCGTTCAGCCGTTTTATCCAAAATCGAGTGAAGTTTAATTTCAGCTCGAGATTCAGTCACAGAAATATATTCGTCAGAAGGACAACAAGAAGCTTTGGACTTACCTAAACTATAAAACGATGGATACACTTGATGTCCCGCTTTCATTGACCATTTTCTTGTTTGTTTATATGAGTGAGAAGTCGATTTCGAGTCCACATAATAAGCTAAAGCTTCGTCTGGTGTTAACTGCCCACTTTGTTCAGAACACTTATCCTTTTCTCTAGTTTCACTGACCGCGACGTTATGGATCTGTTTAGCAACACTTCGATGCCCTTCTTTTCGAGTAGCTAACTCAGCTGCTGTAATAAGCTCACTTGCACTTCGCGATTCCAAAAGATCTTCTACTCTCCGTCTCTTCGTTTTCGTTGATGAGTCTTCAAATGATTTTCTGGGTCGCCCTACGGAAAGAGCCGCTGATGATGTTGAAGTGCACGGCTGGTTAACACACATCTTTATTTCGATTCCGGATCCCTCTAACCGATCTTTATGTTTGATTAGAAACATTTCTTTGTTACACTTTAAAAGAAGTCCACTTTTGATTGAATTTTGCTGAAAGGCTTGATATTTTCATTTTGAGTCGTTTTAGAGAATCGTCAGAAACATCAGACATATTGAATTTTTCACTTATATAATAAAAAATGCCACTGTTTCGTTCAGTTTTGTCATGTTTTAGCCATTCTTCAAAAAACTCCATTTTCGTCATAGTCACGACTCGTTCTGAAAAAAAAATAAAATAATTTTACTTTCGGGCCTTTTCGGGGTCTATAATATATATGAATCTGTGCCTGAATGTTGTAGGTATTACATATAGAAAAATCTAGGTGGATATATGTGGATAAAAAAGTTGCTACTTTTAAAGTTTACAATTAATGTAAAATTTGCTGGATTTATCTATACATTTACAAATTGATATTACACCAACAGTATACATATTTTTTATAAAAAATATAAGTCATAATAGAGTACATACCTTCAACAGAATATTCCATCACAAAAAACTCGTTTCACTTTGCTACCAATTTTAAAATATGTTATCACAAGTGTGCATAAAATGCAACTGATTTGCAAATGAAAATGACCTCTCTTATAAGGGTTACTTTGACCCCCTGATAAGATACCTTCATGAGGTGATAAACAAATTAATTCTTGGAAGTCGTTAAATGGGGGGGGGGGTTGTTTACAAGTCGTTATCAGTGGTTCCTAGAAATTACGTCATGAATATTGTCCCGCTAGCATGTTCTTGCCGAATCACTGTGCGGCTGTTTTTTAAAAAAAAACAGTTAACGTCGAGGAAGTCAACATAGTTATGTCGGGACACTCCATTACTCTAGCATCGTCGCTTAATTCGTTATGGGTGTTAACTTGGGGGCAACTATGTTTTGGCATAAACATGTTGCAAGCATAATAAAGAGAGCTAAAACGCGGGGAATATTATTTCGATCTAGAAAGCTTTACACTTTCACACACGGCAATAACTGTTAATTCTGTACAAAGCCCAAATTCGCTCAACGATGGAACACTGGTTCCAGGTTTGGGGGTCTGTTTTCAAATAGAGAGCGGGATTCTGTTAAGAAGAGAGTTGTTCCCCTGATCCAGAGCAAACATACACTGCTTTTGTTGGATTCTATTCAGAAGAGAGATCCAGAACTGACCAGCACTGAAGCGAACTATTTTGTTTCGTTGACTGGTTTGGCATAATTTTAATTTTGTTTAATTCAACAATGTTTATTGGATATAGCGTTTCCTATTTCTAGGTTAGGCAAAATCAACTACAGAATTTAAATAGATAGTTTCCAAAATACTAAAAAGATACATACTCAGCAGTATTTTTATAACTGGAACTTACTCTCAATAACGTGTGAGCTGCCGTCTCGCACAGGTAGGTTTTAATATAAAAAAATTAGCCAGGAAAGAATGGCATCCTAGGGAAATACGATTACAAGTTAAACAAAAAATTACTGAAATTAGAGTAATTGAGGTTTAATGTGCTTAATATAAATAGAAATTGATAAAATGATTTACCCAGTACTTTCCTTGCAAACATGTAGTACTAAAAGTAAAGAGAAATAAATTTTCATAATCTAAATAAAATTTTATAACATATCGACAGCCACCCGCTTTTCTTCTAACAAAATATATACAGTCATATTGATAGTCACTAAGAAACGTCGCGGAGGCCTTTCTCGATCCTTACTACGGTATTTTTTCGGCCTTATACCCCTATCGAGACCATATCAACCGTTTACCCCCCCCCCCATATATATATATATATATATATATATATATATATATATATATATATATATATATATATATATGGGGGTTTTAAACGGTTGATATGGTCTCGATAGGGGTATATATATATATATATTTTTTTTTTTTTTCGGCCTTATACCCCTATCGAGACCATATCAACCGTTTACCCCCCCATATATATATATATATATATATATATATATATATATATATATATATATGGGGGTTAAACGGTTGATATGGTCTCGATAGGGGTATATATATATATATATATATATATATATATATATATATATATATATATATATTATATATATATATATAGGAAACGGATGATGGAAATGGCTGCATGGAACATACAAGGAATCGCTAACAAAATCTATGAAATAGTTACGGAACTGGAACAAAACAGCACAGATATCGCAATCTTAGCAGAGACAAAGAAAAAAGGTAAAGGAAGCGAAGACCTAGGAAACTATATACATTTTTGGTCTGGTGTAAGTAAGACAGAAATAGCTAAAGCAGATGTGTCACTTTTAATACATAAAAAGCACAAAATGTACATAAAAGATTACAAATATGAATCTCCTAGAATTATAACTTCGAGAATGCTACTTCAGGGACACGAAACAGTAATTGTCGGAGTATATGGACCCACAGATGACTCCATGCAATAAATAAGGGATGATTTCTACGAAAATCTGAGAGTAATAACATCCCAAATGAAGAATTATCAGGAGGTTATCCTGGCAGGAGACTTCAATGGGAAAATTGGATCAAAAAAGATGATAAAGTAGTGGGACAACATGGTGAAACGACCAGAAATCATTCTGGAGAAATGCTGATAAATTACTGAGAAGAAAATCACTTAAAAATACTAATCGCATTTTATTATCACAAAAATATCCACAAATATACATGGGAGAGACCATCATTGGACCAAAATCTATTATAGTCTACTTTCTTATGAAAATGAAGGTACAAGACTGTAGAGTTAAGAGAGGGCCGAACTGCGGGTCGGTTCTCTCTTAACAATCTACGCTCTATCGAACAAAACAATATTAGTTACGAACAAGGCTCATATCTTACATAAAAGGTAAAAAACTTGAGTAGAACTGGAGGTTAGTGGAAGTTGCTTATAAACCTCAGTAATTTCCAGTGAACTAGCAATAAGGGCTAATAAAAGTCTTTTCTTTGAAGTGACTAGCGATTAAGAATTTCCATAAAAATACTCGTCAGTTAAAATTTCCTTTATTTTATTCTGTGTTAGAAATATTTATAATTATTTGAGCAACTAATATTTGAAGTGCTTACTTTTAGAATATGTTATATTAGACAGAAAATATAAGTATTTATTGAATATTCTAAAAATACTCTAAATGAAAGGGAAGTGAAAAAATATTGGGTATATTTAATAGGTATGAATAAATTTATATTTTTTTAGAAATAACCGTCTAACCAGTTAATTTTAGATTACATTACGGTCAATTAAAAAGGAAGCTGAAGACAGAGTTTA
>CM032452.1:37671421-37713921 GCA_019049505.1 Pachyrhynchus sulphureomaculatus
ATATATATATATATATATATATATATATGTGTGTGAAAAGGGGAATCTGCATCAAAAAAGGCGAAGACCGTTCCTTCGGCCGGAAAGGTTATGGCGACTGTCTTTTGGGATTCGCAAGGGATAATCCTCATCGACTATCTGGAAAAGGGTAAAACTATTACAGGTGAATATTATTCATCGTTATTGGACCGTTTGAAAACCGAGCTGCAAGAAAAACGCCCGCGATTGGCCCACAAGAAAGTCCTTTTCCATCACGACAACGCACCAGCACACACCTCAGCAGTTGTGGTCGCAAAATTAATGGAAATAGGATTCCAACTCGTTTCACATCCCCCCTATTCTCCAGACTTGGCTCCCTCGGACTACTATTTGTTCCCCAATTTGAAGAAATGGCTGGCGGGACAAAGATTTTATTCAAACGAGGAGGTGATTGCAGACACTAATGGATATTTTGCAGACTTGGACAAATCTTATTATTCGGAAGGGATCAACAAACTAGAACATCGTTGGACGAAGTGTATAAGCCTAAAAGGAGACTATGTCGAAAAATAAAAAAGGTTTACCCCAAACACATAAGTAGTTTTTATTTTGCGTGGACTTTTCAAACCAGCCTCGTACAATTAATTTAGTCACCGCCAAAAAAGTTTATTATCGCTCGTATTATTTATTAACTGCCCAATGTAACCGCCCAAATGTATTTAAAAATATTTAGTTAATTAATTCCCGCTTATATTGATCTTTACTTTTCTTAAGTTAAGGCTGATCATCCAATAATGACATATTTATTTTCCTATTAACTTATAGTACAATCTTTAGTGATTCAAGACCAATGTGAATAGATTTTTTTTGCACGTGCGCCGCTCCTGTAGCATTTTAGGGATTTCCCTGCTGCACACGTGCGATGTCCATAACAAAAGTATAAAAGTACAGTATCTGGTACGACAGAAGGAGGTAATTATTTGTATACAGTACATGGATAGTGTAATAAAAATATTAGCCGTACCTTCAAAAAATTCAACGAAATGTGTAGTGATTTACCGTCAATGATTAATAAGAAATTTAGACGAATTCAGAAAATTTATGGTATACAAAAGATTAATATTAGAGTACTTTGAGCTGGTTTAAAAGCCTTATTTCGCAGATTCGAACATTGCCAACGAAGATTTACTCGTTTATCTTCTGTCATATGCGAATTGCTTTATAGTTAGAAAAGTATTTTTTTTAATTTTAGCCGAAAATGCGCCCACTAGCTTCCTGGAAACATGAAGTACTTGAGATAAAATTAAATACGTTAAATCAGCTTATATCTAAAGGACTAAACAAACTTTAAATTGTAGAGCTATTTACTGATTAAAATTTCAAAAAATCATTATATTGATATCAAACAAACGTCTATTCAAAAAAATATTATTCTATGAATTTGAACATGCACAACAACAAGGAGATAAAATGACTTTCGAAGAAAAATCTTATATAGTCAAGTTATTATGTGAATTTTAAAATGTACGTAAGGAGATAAAACAAATTTCGGAGAAAAACCTTTACGGCTTGTTCTTCCAATATATCCTTGTTGCCTAAACCATCTTCAGTCAATCAACAGTGGCATATCCAGATTCAACGGGAGACCTCAAACAACAATCGGAGAGTAAAACTACAAAGAAATACACCTACAGACATTAGAATTCTAAAAATTTAAACTAAGTTTAGGCGTTCGTATTTTAAGTGGAGTATGTTCTACGTCCAAAGGGGCGAAGGGGAACATATATATATATATATATATATATATATATATATATATATATATATATATATATATATATATATATATATATATAGAGTGATGGCATTAACTGCATATATTGGCGGCTCCTTGTACCAAAACCGATTGCAGAAAATTCACCTAAAATAGCAGCTCTCAATAATAGAGGAAAAAATCGAGACTAAAGAAATGATGATATGAATATTTTTTTCACTCCGCAACTGATGATATAACTCCAGGATATTGTGCTTTACTTTATTCTAAAACCGACGGCTGGCTTTGTCGGTGGCTTTCTTCCTGTGACAGCTTCCCCTACCAAAACATCAGATTAACGTTTAGTTTGGTTATTGGTAAACGTGTACAAATTTTGCAATATATCGTGGGTAAAATGAGGTAAATATTCAATGTTATTGGAGGTTTTTTTTAAAGTTATCCACATACTAGAATAGTTGAGTTAATTAAGAAATTTATAGAAATGGTAGAATATAGCAGTAAGTGTGTTAGTTCGGTACAGTTGGTTCAGTTAAAAATATATCACGCATAACCTAAGATATTTTATTGGGAGATTGATTGAACATTTAGGGTACATAAAAATAATAGATAAATACCTTTTTAAACCTACTTCGTTTTTTAGCTTTAGCACTAAAAAAATTTTACTTTTCTGTCAAAGAAAATCGTTTACCATTACGTCATTAATCTTGGAAAAACCTATTTGAAATTCTGCTTCTATTTTACTCAAACCCAGACTCAAACAGGTGGCAAAAATATGTTAATGGGCAAAGATAAAAAACTGTCTTAGTTACGGTTAAATATTATTTTTACTAAATGTGCTGTATATGTATCTATCATTATTTTTTAGATTAATTCCTGGTGATAACGAGAAAGCGTTTGACTTTCTTAAAATCTAGGCAACATTAAATATCCTAAGTAACTGTAGAATTGAGAGCAGATTATTCAAAATATATATAAAAGTGCAAAATTTCAGATAGTATTGAAACAAAACACCAATAAGATAGAAATCAAAAGAGGAGTACGTCAAGGGACACCATCTCACTGAAATTCTTGACGTTGGCGCTAGAAGATTTTTTCAAACAATTTCCATGGACAAGTAAGGATATAAATATAGGAGGAGAACAACTCAGTCATTTGCGATTCGCATGATATTGTGCTTAATAGTATGAGAGCCCACTGCAAAATCCTGCATGTATCTGTTTTTTTGATCAAATGTGAATTATATGAAAGATTACTAATATGCAATACAATACGGTAGGGTTGCCTAGCAAAATCCTGCCGCAACTACCCTTAATTAACGCAAATATAATTAATATTTTTTTAATAATTGCACCAATATGTTTTTTCATCAAATGAAACATTATTCGATAGATAATAATGTAATAAATAAGAAAAAAATAAGTTGCCAGCTTTCTGCCTGCCGCAACCGTCGGGTTGCCAGGTGTAAAGAGGTATTAATTAGTTAACTTTTGCACCTATCTGTTTTTTTAAAAACCATTATACCAACAATTTTATAGCTTAAATTTTAAGAAACAAAATGACATAGGGTTGCCAGCCAAAAAACTGCCGCAAGGGATGGTTGCCAGCATTTAAACAATTTATTCGTGCGCAGATCGAGCGTACGTGAGAAAGAAGTAATGTTCACGTACCTTCGTGTGCTAGAGCAGACCGTAAGAGTATAACAGATGCGCCGTTATTTTCGCGCCAAATAATGACCCTGAAGTAGTATTGTTCTTTCTTACCTAGAGTGAAGAGGTTATTTGGTGTTTTTGAATTTTGGTTATATATCTATGGACTTGTTAAATTTGTTCAGCATTTCTTCTAATTCTTCTTTGCTGTTATAGTCTAAGATCCCGCTGCAAAATCCTACATGTATCTGTTTTTTTGATCAAATGCAAATTATATGAAAGATTATTAACAATGCAATACAGTACGGTAGGGTTGCCTAGCAAAATCCGGCCGCAACTACCATTAATTAACTCAATTATAATTAATATTTTTTTAATAATTTCACCAATATGTTGTTTCATCAAATGAAACATTATTTAATAGATAATAATGTAATAACTAAGAAAAAAATGTATTGCCAGCTTTCTGCTTGTCGTAACCCTCTGGTTGCCAAGTGTAAACAGGTATTAATTAGTTAACTTTTGTCAACGATAAACTAAAGTTCATTTGTTTCGGGAATGACGAAAAAATGTTAAATACAATAGTTTTTTAGGGAATGTTAAGGTGCACAGTTTTAAAATTATTTTTGAGCATACAGAGTACTTCAAAAAAGTATGGCCGATATGACATATGTTTTTTTAAATGGAACATCCTATTTTCTAATTTATTTTTGAATTCTGAGTAAAATTTTTCTAATATTTCAATTTAAAAAAAAAATACTAGTTTTCAGTTTTGTAAAAAATTGCCAGTAGCGCCATTGTTTCTGAAGCTGGAATACTCATAATTGGTACGAGCATTCTATAGAGAAGAAGAAAAAAATATGTGTAAAAAAATTTGAGTTAGATGCTACAGGGTTATGCATTTCGACTAATTTAAAATTAAAAAATCTCAAATTTTTTAAATGGCACATCCTATATATTATTTTTTCTGATAGATTTTACAAAACCCTCCAACTTATATTAAGTATGTCATATACCTATTTCTAATAGTTTTCGATTTATCTTGAATTTTTTCACTTTTTACCCTTGTTTTTAATACATAATATATATATATATATATATATATATATATATATATATATATATATATATATATATAGATATATATATGTATATATATATATATATATATATATATATATATATATACATACATATATATATATATATATACAGTAATACCCCGCTTTACGCGAGGGATACGTTCCGAAAAAAATCGCGTTAACTGAAATTCGCGTATATCGAGGTTTATGATTAAACATAGTCAAAATTTAATACAAAAAAATACAAATCATTTTAATCAATCACTTTAATTCTAAGAACACTTTATGCAATACATACTCTTATTTTTTACGGAAAAATACATCTATTGTCTTTTGGGTAACGTTTTGTTTACGTTCTTGTAAAATACGTTCATAACACCCAACACTGTTTTTAATTGTTTGACACACGGTCAAGACACGGTCATCATTATTGTCTATACTCTGCAATATGTCCAAACCTGAATAAATTTTTGAAAGTGCATTTTGTATTTCCCCTGAAGATAAAACTTTCTCTTCTACTTGTTCTTCCTCATCGTAGATAGGATTATTCTGTAACTCGATCAGATCTTCATTGCTAATAGGATCGTCGTGCGTTGCTACAAGTTCTACGAGATCTTCTACCGTGACATCTTCAAGTTCAGACCCCTCAATCATTGCAGCAATGTCTTCAAGCACTTGTCTCTGCATCTGGACAATTCTTCTAGGTGCTTCCACTACATCTGGCCAAAGATTACGCCACACCCCATTCATACAACTCATTTTAACTTCCTTCCAAGCCTCTTCTATGTTGTGAATAGACTTCATAATGTTGTATGACTTCCACCACTCTCGCATAGACTGTCTTCCTTCCCCGTCAGTTTCATGAATTAGTTGGCTAAAAGTGCGGCGATGGTAATAAGCTTTGAAGTTTGCTATTGCTCCCTGGGTCCATAGGTTGTAATATTGACGTAGTGTTTGGTGGAAGGAACTTTACGTACACTTTTAAGTCTCTGGGCGTATCAAGTGAGGTTGGATGTCCTGGGGCATTGTCTAAGAGTAATATAACTTTAGGTTCAAGCCCATTTCTGTCACAGTATGATTTGACTGATGGGCAAAAACTATTAGAATACCATTCTTGAAAAATTTCCCGTGTAACCCACGCCTTTCTGTTTGATCGCCACACAACTGGTAGACTTGTCTTGTCTGTGCCTCGCATTGCACGGGGTGTTTCTGAATGGTACACTAGTAAAGGTTTCAGTTTGAAATCACCAGTGGCATTACCACCCAGCAGAAGTGTTTAGTCGATCTTTCGCAGCTTTGAAACCACTGGCTTGACGTTCTTCCTTAGAAATGAATGTTCGAGATGGCATTTTTTTTCCAGTAAAGTGCGGTCTCATCAACATTGAAGATGAGACAAGCAGGAATTTTCTCTCGTCTAACGAAGTCTTGAAACTTGTCTGGAAACTCAGCTGCAGCTTGAATGTCCGCGCTGGCCGCCTCGCCTGTTATGTGGATATTGTGAAGATTAGAACGCTGCTTGAACCGATGGAACCAGCCTCTGCTGGCAGCAAAAGTCGGAGTGGCACTCCCTTCTCCTTCTTTTGTTTTCAGCATCTCATACAAAGATTTTGCTTTTGTGCATATGAGATCTTGACTTAGTGGTGTGTTCTTCTTATTCAAATCTTCGATCCAGACTGACAGTAATTTCTCCATTCTTTCTAAGATAGATGATCTCGAACGAGAAAGTTTTGTTGCACTTATAGGTGTTGAACCTTCGCTGGAGATTTTAATTTTTTTCCCGATTTTTATAAATCGTTCTCACAGTCGATTCTGAGAGTCCAAAATCTCTCCCAACAATTGTTGCTTTGCCTCCATTTTCCATTCTTCTTAACACTTTCATCTTCAATTCCAAAGTGACGCTTTTACGCTCTTTTTTCTTTACAGGCGGCATTTTTAACGTAGGGTTAAATTATGTATGTATGTATCTCCAATAAATATTAAAACAAAACTGCCAGCCGACCGAACTAACATTACGGAACAAATGAACACACGAAACGAACGAGGAAATCCCCATAGAACAAAGTCGAAGGACAGGGAATTCCCAATTCTTCAAAGAGAATATTCAGAGAAAGCGGGGATCCCCCGCGACCATAGAGAAGTTAATGACTACATGAGCGCGAAATTTGAAATTCGCGTTATAGTGAAACCGCGCGTAACGGGGTCGCGCTAAGCGGGGTATTACTGTATATATATATATATACATATATATATATATATATATATATATATATATATATATATATATATATACATTATATATATATATATATATATATACATATATATATACATATATATATATATATATATATATATATATATATATATATATATATACATGTATATATATATATATATATATATATATATATATATACGTATATATATATATATATATATATATATATATATATATATAATATATATATATATATATATATATATATATATATATATATATATATATATATATATATATATATATATATATGTATATATATATATATATATATATATATATATATATATATATATATATACATATATATATATATACATATATATATATATATATATATATATATATATATATATATATATATATATATATATATATATATATATATACATATATGTATATATATATATATATATATATACATATATATATATATATATATATATATATATATATATATATATATATATATATATACATATATATATATATATATATATATATATATATATATATATATATATATATATATATATATATATATATACATATATATATATATATATATATATATATATATATATATATGTATATATATAAATATATATATATATATATATATATATATATATATATATATATATATATATATATTTATATATATTTATATATTTATATATATTTATATATTATATTTATATATATTCATATATTATATTTCTATATACTTATATATTTATATATATATATATATATATATATATATATATATATATATATATATATATATATATATATATACATAACACATGGGCTGAAAAGTCCCGGGCCTAACAAAGAAAACACGGTTTTTTTGGTTCAAAATTAGCTTTATTCATCAACGTAATCTCCATCAAGAGCAACGCAATCATTCCAGCGCCGCTCTAACATTTCAATACCACTTTTGTAGAACGAACAAAATAGGCCTCAGTTTCAGCGATAACCTCTTCATTCGTGCGAAATTTTTTTTACCGGCGAGCATTTTTTTCAGGTCTGCGAACAGCCAGTAGTCGCTGGGAGCCAAATCTGACGAATACGGTGGATGTGGGAGCAATTCGAAGTTTAATTCATGTAGTTTTGCCATTGTTTTGATTGACTTGTGACACGGTGCGTTGTCTTGATGAAACAAAATTTTTTTTCTTTGCCATATGCGGTCGTTTCTTTGCAATTTCGGCCTTCAAACGCTCCAATAACGTTATATAATATTCACTGTTGATGGTATTTCCTTTCTCAAGATAGTCGATGAATATTACACCACGCACATCCCAAAATACCGAGGGCATAACCTTTCCAGCCGATTGTTGTGCTTTCGGGCGCTTTGGACGAGGTTCGCCAATTGCTGTCCACTCAGATGACGATCGTTTTGATTCCGGAGTGAAGTGATGGATCCATGTTTCATCCATTGTCACATATCGACGCAAAAATTCCGGTTTGTTACGTTTAAACATGGCCAAACACTGCTCAGAATAATCAACACGTTCTTGTTTTTGATCAACAGTGAGCAAACGCGGCACCCACTTTGAACAGAGCTTTCTCATAGTCAAATGCTCATGCAATATAAAGCCAACACGTTCTTTTGATATCTTTACGATGTCAGCTAACTCACGCAACTCCACTTTTCGATCATTCAAAACGATTTTATGGATTTTTTTGATGTTTTCTGGCGTTACCGCCTCATTTGGACGTCCACTGCGTTCTGCATCATCGGTGTCTCTACGACCACGTTTGAAGTCAGCAAATCAACGTTTTATTGTTGTTTCTGATGGAGCGGAGTCCCCATAACACTTTTCAAGCCATTGCTTCGCTTGAACGGTATTTTTTCCCATCAAGAAGCAGTGTAAAATTAAAACACGAAATTGTTTTTGATCCATTGTTTTGAAAATAACAAAAGTAGCGTCACTCACAAACTAATGAATAGAATATCATGAAATTTTAACAGCTGTCTTTTGAAGGTTAGTATTAACTGAAAAAAAGGTGACTGCAATAAAACTAGCGCCATCTATGTGTTAGGCCCGGGATTTTTCAGCCCATGTGTTATATATATATATATATATATATATATATATATATATATATATATATATATATATATATATATATATATATATATATATAGGTAAATATCATCATCAATCAGCCGCGATCTGTCCATTGTCGGAGATAGGCCTCCTCAAGATCTTGCCACCTTCCTCTGTCCTGTACAGTTGCCATCCAATTTCCAAAAACCCTTTTGATATCATCGGTCCATCTTGTGTGTGGTCTTCCCCTGCTTCATCTATATGATCTCCACTCCAGGATCCTCCTCGTCCATCTGTTCTTCTTCATTCTGGCAACATGCCCCGCCAATCTCCACTTTAGTCCGAGTATGCGCTTTATTATGTCTTCCATGCCTGTTCTTCTGCGGATCTCCTCATTTCTCATCTTGTCTCTCAGGGTAATACCAAGCATTGACATGTCCATTTTACGTAGTGTTTGTTGCAGTTTAAGTATGGATTTTTTGGTGAGGGTTAGAGTCTCTGCTCCGTATGTAAGAACCGGTAATACACACTGATTAAATGCTCTTCTTTTCAAACTGATTGGCACTTCGCCCTTAAATACATCTCGGAATCTACCAAACGCTGCCCATCCTAAGGTCGTTCTTCTAAGCAGTCCCCGCGTTTGGTTGTCCCTGCAAAGTTTCACTTCGTAGTCCGGGTATATGTAACTCTCGGTCATCTCATAATCTCTACCTTCTAGACTTATCGGTTGGCTAGAAACTAAGTTTGTCATTACCTTTGTCTTTTTATAGTTTATTTTCAAGCCAACTTTTTGCATGGCATTTTGCAGTTCTTCTAGCATATCTTTAGCTTCTCCTAAATTGTCAGTTATAATGACAATATCGTTTGCGAATCTCAAATGACTGAGCCAGTCTCCATCAATATTTACTCTCTTGTTATTTCGTCCTAACGTTTTGTATGCTTGTTCCAGCACGGTTATAAACAGCTTCGGTGACATTGTGTCTCCTTGTCTGACACCCCTTTTTATTTCTATTTTCTTCGAAGGAGAGTGTAGGTTCACTGTTATTGTAACCTTGTTGTAGATGTTACGTATAATATTGGAGTATCAATAGCGAATTCAACACTCGTTTAATGCAGGTAATTCAACAGTGTCAAAAACTTTTTGTAGTCAACAAAGATGAGAATTAAGGGTCTGTTATATTCATTCGACTTTTCTATTAGCGTTTTTAGACAGTATAAGTGGTTATTTGTTCCAAAGCTTGACCGGAATCCAGCTTGTTCTCTTGGCTGATATAGTTCTAATTTACTTGCTAATCTAGTTGTTATGATTCTAGTATACAATTTGTAGAGATGATTTAGGAGACTGATCGGCCTATAATTTTTCAAGATCTGTTGTGTCCCCTTTCTTATGCCTTAGGATGGTGATGGAGTTGTTCCATTTTTCCGGAATATTTTGTCTGTGTAAAGATAGATTAAACAGTTCTTTTATTTTCTCTATCAATACAGGACCTCCAAGTTTGATAGCCTCTGACACAAGTCCATCCTCCCCTGGAGCCTTGTTGTTCTTCATTTTGTTCAAGGCGTTACGTATTTCGTCTTGGGATATATCTGGGATAAAGTCGGGCCCTGGTTTTGTATTTTCGGCAGCGATTTCTCCTTTGTTCTTGAATCTCCTTAGCTTGTGTACACTGTTGTGTAAAATTCCTCATCTATATGCGGTAGATCTCCTCTATCAGGCGTAATATGACCATTTTAGTCACTAAGCTGGAAGATTTCCTTTCTGCCGTTCGTAATATTTTCTCTCATCTCCTTCATACTCTTGTTGTTTTCGATAGTTTGTATAATTTTGTCTTTTTTGTATTTCGTAAGGTCATTTCTAATTTTTCTTGATATTTCCCTGTTTAGTGCTGTTATCGTTTTTAGGTCCGCAATTGGGTCACTTCTAGTAGTCTACTTTCCTCCATTTTACCTCTTGTGTCTTAGCTTATCTTTTGGTCTTTATTATTTCTGGAGCAGTATCTGTTTTGTGCGTGCCTCACCGCTTCCGTTATTTTGTTATTTAAATCATTTATGTTTGTTTCTGTTGTATTATCCAATGTATCGCTGATGTACTGTTGAAGTGCCTTCTCATATTTTAGGTGTGTCCATGGTTTGAACTTCTTCTTTATATATATATATATATATATATATATATATATATATATATATATATATATATATATATATATATTTATAGATTTATATACATTCAGACGAAATACTTACTTCTCGTAAATTCGTAGCTATATACTTAAAAAATTTGATCAAATCATTGGATTTTGATAACACATTTTAATTTTTTACACAAAGATATCTTAAGTATTTCCTTGTTATTGAAGGAAATTTAGTGACGATTAGTTTTTATTACAGTTTGCCTAATTAATTATTTATAATACAGGGCATCGAAAAGTGCAAAAATTCACGCATTTGCATTACGGATTTTTTACCATTTGCATAAATTAACTAATTGATGATAATAGTATTCACAAGATGTGAATTTTGCATCTCATTTTCTCACTAGGTATTTACAATAGTAGCAACATAAACCTAATGCAGATTAAAAATAAAATTATTGAACTAAGGGGAACATTACAAAATTAAGAATAACCAATAAAAACTGGCTAACTTCTAAACAGTCAAGATTAGGTCAGGGTAGCCTAATTAGCATAAATTTTACGCTGTATTAATAACGGTAAGATTTCAGTAAATTTCTGGGACAAGTTAACTCAAAATATTATCCAGAGCTTAAAGTTTAATTAAAATCGACGGATTTAATCTTTTTTATGTACTTTCACTAAAAATTTTTCGAAGAATTTTTTTGAGGTTATAAAGTTGGTAAAAATCTTAATAAATGTAAAAAGTAGATAAAATGGTGTAGAGATAATTTTTACAATATACATAGCTTGCATAACATTATCTGTTTTTTTCATAAAAAATATTTCAACGTAGGCTTTAATAACATATAGTCCCATTTAGTCAGCTCTTTCTTTTGTAAATGAAACCCATAGTATATCCCTTTGAGTTCTTTTTTAATTTTTATATTTATTTCCACAACTCGTCAATCATCGACTACATCGTCACAAGTAGAACCTTTCTGCCACATCAAATATTAGACATTGGAAGCCTCATATCAGCCAATATAGGTTCTGACCACAATCTAGTCTTGGGAAAAATAAGAATACAAGCAAAACCAGCAAGAAAACCAGCTGCACAGAAAAGACAGAAGTACAATATCCAGTCTCTAAATTCTGATAGCACTCGTATACTATACCAAACAAAACTGCAACAACAGTTCGCTCAAAACAACATAAGCGGTAGAGATGACATAAACGAAAGCTGGAAAAGAGTCAAAGAAAACACACAAAGAGCTGCAAATGAAGCAATAGGAACTCGCATGGTAGCAGCAAACAACTGTAGCAAAACACCATGGTTCACAAACGAAATAAAGACCATAGCAGAAGAAAAGAAGAAAGTATACTTAGAATATAGAAGTCGACAAACTACTGAAGCACTAGAAACTTACGTAAGAATACGACATCGAGTAAACAATAGAACCCGACAAATAAAGCAAGAACACTGGGAAAAATTCAGAGATATTGAACACGATATGTATGGTGCATAAAAGAGAGTCTGGAACACCCTACATGGATTAAAAAGTGGAGTAAGCGTACTTGTGCAAATTGACACAATATCAGAAGAGGAATGGACATCATACTTTCAGCAATTATACATCGAAGGCAGACAGAACGCCAACACAGACATAGAGGAAATCAATGACGAAGCAGTAAGACTAATGACACGTAAGAAAATCCAAAATTCTATAAATAAATTGAAAAGTAGAAAAGCCCCGGGAGAAAACGTCATAGCAAACGAACTAATTAAATACGGTGGCGAAATACTACAAGAGGAACTGCTGAAGCTGCTCAACAAAATCATGATACAGCAATCAGTACCAGAGAAATGGAAGAAAAGCATAACCGTTCCGCTTTTTTAAAAAAGGTAGTAAAAGCATACTCTCCAACAACCGAGGGATAACTCCAGTTCAGTAATGAAGCTGTTCACCAGAATCATAGCAGACATTATATCAGACAAAATACTTATAAATGAGCAACAACAGGGGTTCAGAAAAATTCGATCCACTATCGACGCGACAAATCGCGGAGAAAGCCTTGGAATACAACATACCCGGATATATCTGCTTTATGGACCTGACAAAAGCAGTCGATAAATTAATGTTACAAGACATTATCCAGATTCTCCTAAGAAAAGATATACCTAAAAACACCATAAAAATAATACAAAAACTAAACGTCAACACCAGTGCAAAGATAAAAACGCACACGAAAATCACCAGAGAAATCCCGACGAATTCAGGCATTCGGCAGGGCGACAGTTTCAGCCCTCTACCTTTCAACTTAATAATGGAATTATTAATAAACGCTTTACTAGACAGAGAAGAAGGTTATAGGCTGAGTGATCAAAAAATTATAATAATAGTATTCTACGCAGACGACACCTTCATTGCTGAATCCGCAGATGATCTACGGAGACTAGTATACGCATTTGAACAAATGGCTGCCGCAACTAACATGGAGATATCTGTAACAAAAACGAAGTGCATGACTATATCTAGACAAACATTAAGATTCAAAATAGCCATCAATAAAAAACCTATTGAACAAGTTATGCCTTTTAACGACCTAGGAGCTGAGATATCAAGCTATGGCGATTTAACCAACGACGTAAGAGAACTAACTAACAAAGCAGCAAGAATATCAGGTGGTCTGAAGCACATGATAACGGAATGTAAGGTCAGAATATGTAAAACTTGTATAGGACCTCTAATAACATATGCAGGTGAAACAAGAGCCGATATAATAAAAACTAAAAGAATGATGAGGACTACAGAGATGAAAACATTAAGAACCATAGCAGGGTACACACTACTAGACAAGAAAAGAAACACATCAGAGAGAAGACCTAAACCAAAGACGTCGTTTGATGGATCCGCCAGAGACACAGAGAATGGAACGTGTACCTTACACGCATGGCAGATGATAGAATGGTGAAAGTGACCAGAGGACGACCACCCAAACGTTAGAGGGATAGCTGGTAGTCCGCATGAGCAATGAAGACTGTCAGAATGGTCTTGAAACTAACAAGCAATCTGCTTATAAAGAAGAAGAAGAAGATTTATTTTTACATTTTTATTTATTTTTTATTTTTAATAAAATATGATGTTTAACTTCTTGTTTTAACATTGTCCAATATGTTTAAATGAAGTTAAGTTTTAATACATTTTTAATTTTTGCTCTGTGTCTTTCTCTTCTATAATTCACTAGAGCTATATGCAGGTGGAATTAAATATTTTAGTGTTTACACGGCCGATCTGTGTTCATTTAGATATCTTAAATTGTACCCTTTTTAAATATTGTCTAAATTTGCCATTAAATAGCCTGTAGACACAATGTTGTAAGTATTCACCACCGCTATTTTCTTGTTTTCTTTTAGATTTCTCATAATATGCATGGGACTGTTTATTTTTCCAGTGAAAAGCAGGTATAAACACAGCATACCAGTGATTCTTTTGTCCACTCGATATTTTCTACCAAGCATTTTATTTTTATAGTTACTGCAAAAATGTAGTGTTTAATATAGTGATAATAACTATTGCGGCGTGTCACAGTTTCTCCTAGTTTCTTATTGTCTGATTTATTCAAGAATTTCCACTATAGATTGAGAAATGTCGGAGTATTCATTAACCATATTTAATATAACGTTGTGTAATGAAGTTTAATACGGTAAAATATTGAAGGATTAAAAATTAGTGTTTTTTTAAAGTTCACCTCCCCGCCACATTAAGAATTAGTCATTTTAGATAGATTTCGGCGAGTATATGTGAATAGTATAACGGTTTATTTTCTTTTCTCAGATTTGTTCAGTTTCTTTACATTTTCTAACTGTTTCGTTGCCATGTTTTTTGCCACATGTTCATTGTTTTTTATATCTCAGTTTTTCTTCGTTTATGTTCAGAGAAAGATTTGTAGGCATAACTGGAACAAGGAATAATGTAGGAATGTAGTTTATTTTCAGGATGTTTGTGTAGCTAAGGCAGCCGTCGGTCAGAGAATAAAAAGACAGTAAATTTAATTTTGATATCAGCAATATTTAGAAATTAAATGCTACAATGATCTTTTTTAAACTTTTTAATATATTATATGTCACGTTTACTTGATACGGGTGTGTGATTATATTTAAAATATATTTTTATTAATTGAAACAACTTATTATCCAAGAAATTCCTAGAGCTGTCCCAAAGAAAAGTACAATATTATTGATGATAAACTAACACCCCTCTAACTCGGTTATTAATGAGTTAGACAAAAATATTAACCGTAGAAATTGTAATTTTAAAGATTTTTTTCTACAGGGTTAAAACAGAAATAGTTTCTCATAGCATTTCTAATATATGGTACGAATATACATATAAACAGAATACCCTATGTACTGTTTTTTAGTTGTAATGAACTTCTAATTTTAGACAAGGAAATATATAATTTTATGATATTGTTATATAAAATAAGGAAAAGAAAAATGCTTTTTTAGGTTTACAGTTCACGTTCGACCATAACGCAAATATATAAAGTTTGGTTATACCAAGAACTTTGAGAGTAGTAAGTAGTATTCTATTCCAGCTGATGGTTAAGATGAAGGGGAAAGAGTGTAAAAGCCTTGGAGCACGTTAACGTTGATAGCGCCGGAATGGGAAGGAAATCCGTCAACTTCCACTCGAAAGTCACACAGATACCATACAAGCGTAGTTTAGTCAAGATTTCGTCTATTGCCTTATATATATCAACTTTAACAGCTCCTGATTCTTCACAATGGTCAATTGCGTGTTTACAAAAGCCATCTTACGAAAGCCATCTTAAAAGTGACTAATATTTTAAAATTCCTTTCCATAATTTTTAATATTACCGCCAAAAATGCGACTGGTCAGTCAGTAGTTTTGTGGTAAAGTCTTTTTGCCATTTTACGTATTGGCTGATCTGTACTACGTTTTCAGCAGGATGAAAAAATATTCCTTTCTAGGAGGATAAATTAAAAGGTCTACAAAAAACTTGTTGTGTGTTGTGTTAGTTCGCTTGTTAATTTTTTTAGTAGCAGTGCAAGTATTCCATCAGAGCCAAGAAGTTTTTCAGGTGTCTACCTTCATTAAAATACTTTTAATGACACATTATTTGAAGGTAATATGTATGAGTGCACATCGGGAATAGAGAGTAGTATTTCCTCTTGGAACTTAATGGTGGAGTGAAAAGCATCGAGTCCAGTTAATCAGTTGGCTTTCATAAGAGACGTGATTCTTCTCCATGACAACGCTCGTCCCCACACTACAACTCTCATTCCCGAAAAATTGGAGAAAATGAGTTGGATAACACTTGATCACCCTCCTTACAGCCCTGACCTCTTTGGGCCACTCAAAGAATAGCTGAGAGGTCAACGATTTGATGACGACAAGACGGTGAAGGGCTTCGTTCGCAATTGGTTACTAACACAGCCTCCTTCCTTTTACGACGACGGTATCAAAAAGCTTCCGATACAATGGGAAAAGTGTATTTCCAAAGCAGAAGGTTACGTTGAAAAATAATATGTACTTGGTTTATTTGTTATAGTAAATAAAAGTTTTTTAAAAAATATCTCTTTTATATTTGATCCACCTAATAAGTAATAATTTATGTACACGTTTTCCATTGCGTTTGGTAATTTCGTCAACACGTATTTTTAGCAAAATATCAAGCCATTAAAATCCCATGCTAAAAGGAAGTATTCTATTTGTGAAAATAATCAGACTCTGAGATTTTTGCATTTTTTTCAGGTTTTAGGGTCCCTATATCCGGAAAAACATAGTCACTCATTGTCGTCAGTATCTCTGTATGTCGGCTTGCGACAACATAATTTCTGAAGGAATAGAGATATCAATTTCAAATTTAGTATACACATAATACTTAACGTAGGGATAGGACCTATAGTTTTTGGGCAATATCTCTAAAAGTGAAACGGGTAGAGGTCAATAAATTTTGTTTATTTTTTCAATTATTATGAACATTTTTATAAGCTTTTGATGATTTAGTAGACAAACATTATGTATAATTATTTACAGTCAAATATAAAAGGAGTTATAGGGGTGAGGGAGGGTGTTTTTTTAGTTTTCATCTAATGCTCCTGAATAGGGATTTTCCTTTTTTAAATCGGCGAGGATGTCGTTAGGTGGGTTGTTTGGAATATTTTGTGTTTCAGGGTTATAGGAGTAAAACATTATGAAAATTCTTTATTTTTTATCGTTCATCTCACTCCTGAATAGTGATTTCTATCCTTCTTCATATCCTAAGGATATCGGCGAGGATGTCGTGATACTCGTCAACGTTGTCCAAGTGTCGAAACATACATTTTTGTATTTCACAACACCTTTTAGACAATGCGGTAGTACTACCACAGACATTATTGCATTTCTGCAAACAACTATCACCTATGTACGTACCTTCTGCACTTCAAGCAAGTACTACGCCACGGAGCCATGGGCCGCCACTATTTATTTATTCCAGCATTATTTACAATTATTTATAACTAAACATATCTGGAGTTAATTACGTCGGGAGAGAGAGTGGTTGCGGTCGCTGTGCATACCGGGTGACACAGCCAACATGCAACACCCTGTAATTTTTTTATTTAGAAAGTCACATATTTGCATTTTTACATACCATAATGGCACATTATTAAACTTTTTTATCACTTAAGAAATATTTTAACTACTTCCGGTTTGACCGGAAGTCACTAAAACTTTCTTATTTTTAATGGAACCCTGTATACTTTTTAATCAATTTCAATTCGCTGTAAAATTCTCTTTCCAACGATGTATCACAAGTTGACATTTGTTTGACAGGTGACCGGCAAAAGCTGGTTTAAACTCTTAGACTTAGGCGGCCATTGCCGATATACTAGCAATTGTTTTTGTTCGTTTTATCTCACTTTGGAAAGAATTTAAGACTATTCATTTATCACTATCATAGGTAGAAGTTGTTTGCAGAAATGCAAATAACGTCCGTGGCAGCACTACCGCGTTATTTAAAAGGCGCCGTGAAATACAAAAATGTATATTTCGGCACTTGGACAACGTTGACGGGTATTATAATATCCTCGCCGATATCCTTGGGATATGGAGAAAGGGTAAATTCCCTGCTGAGGCGGGGAGGTAAACAATAAAAAAATCGTGCCATTTTCGCAAGTCTAAGCCGCTCCTACTAACTTTTATGCTTTACATTCAGTTACAGAATTTTCTCTTTAAATAATGACCAATATCAACGAAATTAAGATAGGAACACATATTTTTTATTTAACTTAGTTACACATTACAGGTTTTTTGCCAACATACATCTAACAGAACTATCTAACGCCAATTGGATTTAATATTATTTTCAGAAAATAAACCGTTTTATTAGTCAATAATGTGATATCAACAAGTACCATTACAGACTTAGTAGGCTGTGATAAAACAGACCAACCGAAAGTCATGGTTGCTGCGTGTTACCAAAATGGCCATTATTATTAGTTACTTTGGGTCAAAAATAATTTTTCGTTAACAAAAATGTATTCAACGGATGAAAAAGTAGATATGTTATTAATTTATGGAGAGTGCAGAAAGAATAGCCGACAAGCCGCCGAGTAGTACATGGCAAGATATCCCGATAGGAGGCATCCAGCCAACAATCATTTTTTAAGGGTAGAGCAGCAGTTTAGAAGGTAACGGATTGAACCTGCTGATGTATTTATTGGTGACGAATAGTCAAAAATCAATCTATTGGCCACTTTTTAGGTAGATCCTGAAATTTCCTTAAGATATGTTGAAGAACAAACCGGTGTAAATCGTGACACTGCTCGCCGCATTTTAAGAAAATATAAATTCAGGCCCTACAAGTACCAAATAAATCAATATTTATTTCAAACAGATTACCAAAGAAGAACTCATTATTGTACTTGGTTTTTGCAAAGATACCACCTTGATAACCAATTTCATTATAACATTCTATTTTCGAATGAATCTAGATTTACCAATTTGGGTCTGTTTAATCGTAACAATAATCGTATTGGGGAGAAAATCCTAGAATTATGCGAGAAAGTGCCTATCAAGAAAGATTCGGCTTTAACGTGTGGTTGGGTATCCTTGGCACAAGAAGTATTGCTCCTATTATATTTGATGGTGCGTTAAATGGAGAAAGATATTTGGAGTTCATTCAAAATGATGTTGAAGACTTTTTAGAAACTTTACCTTTAAATCGTGGAGACATTCTTTTCCAGCATGATGGCGCTCCAGCCTATAATAATAGAATTGTAGTAAACTACTTGAATCAAAGGTTTTGTGCAAATGGGTCAGGTACCAATGGACCTAATAAGTGGCCTGCAAGATTGCCAGATCTTACGCCTCTTGATTTTTTTTTAGATGGAACCATTTAAAAAAAAAGTTTACAAAATCCCCCAACAGACAGTAATGATTTAGAAATGTGTTTAAGAAGAGCAGTAAATCAAATTACTTAAATTCAGTTGGAGAACGTTATGAGAGCCACGGTGAGAAAAACAAGATTGTATAGGATTAACAATGGACAGCATTTTGAACATTTGGAATAAATACCTAGCAAATTGATATGTAGTATAAAATAGTTTTACTTATTTATTTTTATTGTGTTACTTAGTTAAAATATTACTTCTTTCTAATATTAATTAATTACAATTATGGGTTTGTTGTGTTATTCTTATTATTAAATGTTTTGGTTTTATTGTTTGCATTTAAATATTTATTTAACAAATAGATTTATTATTTTTTGAAAATAATAAAAAATCTAAATGGCGTTAGATAGTTCTGTTAGATGTATGTTGGCAAAAAACCTGTAATGTGTAACTAGGTTAAATAAAAATATTTGTTCCTATTTTAATTTCTGTGATATTGATCATTATTTAAAGAGAAAATTCTATAACTAAATGTAAATAATAAAATTTTGTAGTAGGCACTCAGACTCGCGAAAATGGCACGATAAATGCTTTCCAAAGTGAGATAAAACGAACAAAAACAATTGTTAATATATCCGCCATGGCCGCCTAAGTCTAAGAGTTTAAATCAGTTTTTACCGGTCACTTGTCAAACAAATGACAACTTGTGATACATCGTTGGAAAGAGAATTTCAAAGCGAATTGGAATTGATAAAGAAATATACAGGGTTCCACTAGAAATAAGAAAGTTGCAGTCACTTCCAGTCAAACCGGAAGTAGTTAAAAATATTTCTTAAGTGATAAAAAAGTCTAATATTTTCCCATTCTGGTATCTAAAAATGCAAATATGTAACTTTCAAAATAAAAATTACAGTTTGTTACATGTTGGCTGTTTCACCGGATATATCGTATTACAAGTCTTTTTCAAAGTTGTTGTAGTTAGGAATGCTGAAAATTGTATTATTTATGATTGTACATATAAGGGTTAGAACGGTTGTTTTGTGTATACCGTGTTATAAGTCCTTTTCAGGGTTCTTGAAGTAAATAAATCTAAAAATTGTGTTATTTTTCCATTATTTTTATTTAATTGAGGTAACGAGGCAGGATGGTTAGAGTGGCTGCTTCGAATATAATGCTTTATACGTCCATCTTAGGATACTTGGAATAGATGACTTTGAAAAATATGTTATTTTTTCAGTGGTCCCTTTACCTAAGACGTTATTAAGGCATTGTTTCGTATACATCGCATTAAATGCCCTTTTCCAGGTTTTTGAAGTGAGAGAATCTGAAAACTGTATTATCTTTATTATTATTTTCAATCAGCCAGATATGTAAAATATCACTTAGATCGGAAAGCGGATCTAGATGGGTTTAACGCGTTTTTAATTTTTTTCTTCAGTCGAGGTATCTGAAAATTGTGTTTTTTTTGAAAATATTTATTACTATCCTCGAAAATATTTACTGTTCTGAATTTTTTTTTTGTCATGGTCCAAACTGACCGTGAAGAAAAGCTTTCTATTGGATCGTCACTTAAGTACCTAGAAAACTTTGGGACGCCCATTTTTTATATTAAAATGGTTATACTGGTTGTTAGTCAATTTCACAAAATTGACAAAAATCTGATGAAGATAAATGGTCACTTAATTAAGTTAAATATACTTAATTATTTAAATTAATATTATAAGTATAAATACCTGATTGGTTCGTTTCAAACGATTTTTCAAATGGAACTTTATTAGTGTTTACATAGAAATATCCTTTCTTCTTTTTGCTAAATACAGTCCAATTATTACCGTTAAAGGTAAGGGACTATTATATGATTTCCTTCGTGATTTTTCCAGTGGGATTAATTTAGATCAACAGGAGATCTTCTGACTTATGTAACACATGTTTGGAACAATGCAATTGAACACTTTGGAGAATCTCGAGCGGTTGCTCTTTACATATCCAAGGCATTCGACCGTGTTTGGCACGATGGGCTGTTGGTTAAGCTAGGTTCTTATGGTATGTCGGAAAAGTTCTGTTTGTGGCTCTCATGTTTCCTCAGAGAGCGTTCTTTACGAGTGGCAGTCGACGGATTTCTTTCTAACACCTTCACTATCAACGCCGATGTACCCCAAGGCTCCATACTGTCTCCTACTATCTTTCTCATTTACATTAACGATCTGCTGGAAAAGACCGAGAATCCAATCTACAGCTTTGCAGATGACAGTACACTTATCTCTTCATTCACTTTGAACGCTCGGACATCGGCTACTCAGACGAATATCCGCAGACAGCAGGAAGTCATTCAACTTAACAAAGACCTGGAAGAAATTCTATCTTGGGGTGACAGTAACCAAGTGGAACTTAACGCTACAAAAACCCAGGCGGAAGTTTTTTCTAAAAAAGTTAACTTTGCTGAACCCGACATAGTTATGTTGGGGCACTCCATCCCTCTAACATCGTCACTCAATTTGTTAGGCGTTAATTTGGGAGCAAATATGTCCTGGCATGAACATGTTGCAGGCATAGCAAGGAGAGCTTCTCAAAAGTTGGGAATATTATTTCGAACCAGAAAGCTTTACACTCCACCACAACTGTTAATTCTTTACAAAGCTCAAATTCGACCAACTATGGAATACTGCTCCCTTGTTTGGAGCTCCGCTCCCAAACATACACTGCATTTGTTGGATTCTATTCAGAGAAGAGCTGTTCGTCTGATTGGAGACCCGGAACTGACCGTCGGCCTTGATTCGCTGGAACATCGAAGAACGGTTGGCGACTTGAGCCTATTTTACAAGTACTTTCATGGAAAGTGCTCGAAGGATGTGGCCCGCTTAATTTCTCCCAGAGCGGCGCATGTTAGAAGCACACGTCGCGCTAATTCTTCACATCCGTATGAGGTTCAGCTTGTTACTCCTCGTACAACGCTTTTCAAGCAATCTTTTATATGGAGAACATCATCCCTTTGGAATGATTTGCCCAGGACTGTGTTTTTCCCACCGAGTAAAATCTACAGCGATTCAAGAACAACGTGAATCGCTTTCTCCGCACACGTGTCGCTCCTGTAGCGCTTTAGGGACTTCCCTGTAGTACGTGTGCTAGACTCATAAAAAAAAAAGGAAAATTCCAATTTCTTAAATAAAATGTTTTTGACATATAGAGAAAAGTCAAAAGTCTGACAGTTCTGGAGATGTCTATCGCCTTTAGAGGCTTCTTTAACCAATCTAGTGTTAGCGTAGTAAGATGCTCCGTGTGTCATCATTGGTAGGTATGAACTGGAGTGGGCCTTCGAGTAAAATTTCTTACGAAATTTAGTAATTTTTGATTAGTAGTTTTAAAAAGTGCACATGGTTTGTCTCTAGGAAGTGGAAATAAACTGCCATAGTGAGGCAATTGTATTTAAGGGTAAACGACGTTAGTTGTTCTTCTCTCTGCTATAAGACTTTCGGTGAAGTGCTCAGTATTTCCGATAAACTTTCTAAAGAGGCAAAGTGCCGATTGATGGAAAACTGAAGTTCCCGGTTACTGTATCATTGGTAAATTTTGGATAAGATATCGCTAGCCAGTCATTTAGAGGCTATATAATTTATTCCCAATATTGCAGGAGAGCATTGTAAATGTTTTTGTTTCGTATACGTGTTTTATTTATTGTCTGTTTTGGTTGTTCCTTCTAGTTATCTTATGGTCTGAAGCTAATTCTGGACTTAGGGTAGTAAGAAAACTTTGGTTTCGTGCAATCCACATACCAACCGAGCATTTCGATCTCTACAGGGAAACTCACCACGTGCTGGAGTCAGGTTACAGTCATCAGTCCCTGTACCATCTATTCAGTAGGACAAAGTCTTGTCCCAGCCTTCTGTGTTTTTGGCGTTTCCATCCGTACTTGCACCTGTATTATCCACTTATGGACGGACGGAATTAATCTGACTCAGTAAAATTTATTCTTTTAATACTCGTAAAGCTACGAACTACAAAGGAAATTTTATACCCTTAATTTGTGTCAGTAGTACCAAATTACTTGTGGTTCGCAGCCTTTACAAATTTAATTTCCAACACCATTTCTGATCATTTAAATTTTTACTTGTATATTTAGTTGTAAGAACATTATTTTGTTAACATTATAACTTTAAGTTTTAGAATTTGGTATCATTAGGAAATTTGCGGTTGAGTGACCAACAATTCAAATCAACTATACCATTCAATAATTTACTAAATTTTCATTTCGTAAGGCAGACATTGTTTTGTACTCTATTAGAATTTCTTTGTTTTGAACTAGCTACTTTGAATTCTACAATATTAAGTTCATATAAAATAGATACTTGAACTTCTACTAAAAGTTTCTATTTTCTTATAAAATAATCTATCAGATAATAAACGTTTCCATTATTTTCCAAGTTTTTTTATCTCTGGCCACAAACCCGCCTGTAGGGCCATTTTCATTAGAAGTAAAACTTCGATGGCGCCTTCCGCCTT
The DNA here is from genome assembly GCA_019049505.1 of Pachyrhynchus sulphureomaculatus. Lineage (NCBI taxonomy): Eukaryota > Metazoa > Arthropoda > Insecta > Coleoptera > Curculionidae > Pachyrhynchus > Pachyrhynchus sulphureomaculatus. The sequence goes on from CM032452.1 coordinate 37,695,253, forward strand.
TTAAAAAAGATAGATCAAATTAACAGGGGAAGCAAAAGACCGAACCTTAAATCTGAGACGGAGCTAGCAATTTTAGGTCGTAGGCATTTTGATTAAGCTAACCTATGGAACCTAACGGGGAGTCTAGGCATTGGTTCGCGCCGATAATTTTTGTATTTTGGGCAATTATCTAAATTTCGATCTCAGACTAGTTATTAGCTCTGCGAAGGGTTACTGGCAGGAAGGCGAAGCGCAGTGAGGGATCGATTCCGATCCTGACAGAAATTGGTCAAATCCTATACTTGTAGCAGTCTTCTAACATGCCGCTTCGAGGAATTTTTAGGTGAACTATCCAACATTTTTAGTAAGGGAAAATTCTGAATGTTTAGACTTACAGTTTTATTAAAAGCTCTTCGGCACTGAGCAATTAAGTTATTTATTTAATTAGCGGTAATATTACATTTAAAGTATTTAAATTTAATTCTTATTATTATTGAACAAAACTATTATTTTTTCGCATTTATTTACTTAAAAACCATTTTACCAACCACAAGCACCCTTGTAAGTGTTATCAGCAAGTTTCTTATTGAAATTGAACATAAAACTTTTTTGATGTCAAGTCAGAATTAAGAACTGCAGAAAACACTGGAAATAATGGTTTTGTTCAATAATACTAAAAATTAGAAACAATTTTTTAATTTGACGGTTGCACATATTTAGTTTAAACAACACTTTGCTACGTAGCTTAGTTAAAGGCGGTATATGCGTGTTTTTTGTTAAACTTGAACACTGAAACCTAATATTTTTAAGTTTTTATGATAAATATTGATTCAGAACAGTTAAAGATGTCCGAAATAATAGTGTTATTCCATAATTTTAATGAGTATACAATTTTACATTATTCTTTAAAATTTATTTTTAGTGTTCCGTACGGAACACTTATAAGATGACTTCGGTGTTTATCTGTCTGTCTATCTGTCTGTCTGTCCGTCTGTCCCGTCTGTCACACCCGATTTTCTCCGAAACTATTTGTCACAGAAAGTTGAATTTTGGTAATAATATAGGAATTGATACCCTCATCAGAGCCGTGTAGTTTTGAAAGTTAAATTTTGACTTAAGGGGTTAGTTTTGGGGGTGAAATCGGAACTGAAAAAAAAATTTTTACTAGGTCATCGAGTGTGGTGTCAAATGATAGCTCGTGAAAACACGAGTAAAAAATATAAATAATTTAATACTTGCCCACACTTTTCTTTGTATTATTTTTAAAAAAAGGCGAAAAATCGCTGTCCCCCCTAATCTCGAAAAAATATTAATCAAAAAATTTTGAAAAAATTCTGGAATATTCTCCACGGGGTGTAGACTGAACGAAAATTATCACGAGTGCATTACCTTTAATAATTTATCTGGTATTTAAAAAAAGCAAAAATTTTAAGGTCATCAGTTTTCAGTAAAGATTGGAAACAAACTTTGTTGAAAACTTATTTGGGGTGTGTTTTGTGAGGTTATTGATCATTTTATACCTCCGTAACAAAATTTTTTATTTTAAAAGCAATCAACGTACGGAACACTAATTGCGCAAGTTCAGCTTGCACTTGACCAGTTTTTATTTTCAATTTTAGTAGTTTTCTGGCAATTTTAAGTGTGTTTTCTGAAAAAAGTCTTAGTGCGGACGTACTTTTTTATGATTTTTTTGGATTCAACTTAAAAAAATACTTAAGAAAACACGTGTCTTACTTAATAAACAGAATTATTTGTTTTGTATACCTGTATTATTAGTATATTTTGACATCTATAATCACTAGTTTGTTATGTTAAACTACACAACGATGACGTCATATTAAATAAAATGAAAAATCAAACTAATCCATATCGAAAACTATTTTCAATATAACAATAAATTTCGAATACCAATCACTAATCTTATCTAAAGCGTAAATAGATTTCTGTGGAAAATTTAACAAAATCTTAACAATTGAGCTTGAATAAGTGGCTCTATACGGTATTACTAGTATTCAGCAGTTGTCTTTTATATTGCTTACCTAAATGATTTATCAGAGTTTTATGTACATTTGTGCTTTTTTTCCTGCGATATTAAGCTAATTTAGAACCGTAAATCATGTTAATATAAAGCATACAACCTTCAATTATTAGTCAATCTATTGCGCCTATGTTTTCCTTTCGTAAACTTTGCTTTTAGCTAAATACTCTCGACTTCACCATGAAAGCTCTCAACCTGCTTCTCGCGCTCAAATACACATGTACGCAAATTAGCACATAAAATTCAGGACTCCTGCGGCAATTAATAAGAAATCCTTGCAGTTGTGATGTAACTTAAAGGAAAGTATACAATGTTGCTTAGTTTCTAGAGTCTTAATTTATATTTCACTAAACAATGGTAAATATAGATGATAGTTCTTACTTTAATTACAATAGTACAAGTCTGAAGCATCCAGAGATGTTGCTACTGGCCCTGTATTAGCAACTGCGTCGAGAAGGTCATCTTTACCAACGAAAGTATAGCTGTGGACTTGGCTTACATTAGAAGCATTATAAAGGCACCCGTCATATTCGGCTAAAAGTGTTTTTATTTTATTGACTTTTCTTCTTAGTTTCAGATATTACACAATATCTTCAGATGTCCAAATTAGGTCCTAGATAAATACCAGAACTTCAAAGTTAAACCAAATTCTATTAGTTGCACGATAAAAATGACAAGTGGACACAAAATACTAACAATACGCATGGTTCACCTTGTATATATGGCAACTGCCGTATGTCCCAAAAAACAACAAAAAAAAATGGCTGTAAATACTTACTGTCTAGTTTGATTATAGTTATTTTATAGATAAATGCAGAAAATACTTAATGAGAACATATGTCCAGTGGAAATCATAGAAATTTTTAAATAATAATAATAAACGATAATTCATTTTTGGTAGATGCGATTCTAGTGATTCAAAAAAAATCGACAGAGGGAACCTTTGTCTATGACGCATTTTAGTAAAATTATCAGTCGATTCCGATCTTTCGTAGAAATCGCGTAAAATCCAAAATGAGTCATTTATTAGCGCGTCGGTTCTAGGAAATCTTTCTTTGTTCCAATCCAAAGGGGTCTAAAATGACACATTCTGCGGCCGGTAGATATATTAAAAAGTTGGTGCTGTTTATGAAGAAGTGGGTAATTCGTTTTAACGAGACGAAAAATGTCGACAAGTTGCCACAACGTGGCTCGGTAGGCAAAGCCACTCCGAAAGTCGCAAAACGAATCGTGTCTTTGTTTTCACGGGACCTGAAATTAACGCTGCGTCAAGGAGCAGCAAAGCTGGAAAATCGGATTTAAATTTGTCCTATGAGACCATTCGACAACATCGTTGTGCTCATGATGCCAAATTCTGAAGCACGTTGAAATATCCGTTGCTGAGCGAAAATCAGGTAGCGAAGCGGCTCGCATGGCTCCACGATAAGATAGTAGAGTGACCCTCACAATCGCTGGACGCCAACCTTATTGAAAATCGTTGGTCCCTTGTATAGAAGAAGCTCAGAGGAAAGATTCTGAGGACTCACTTGTCCAGTGAGATTCGAAAAATTTGGTGATCGTTGCCGCGCGAATATACAGAAAATATCGTCGACAGCATGCTTCGAATATGTCAGGCGATTATTGAAGCAGGAGGCGATTGGACAACTTATGGTTTTAACATCCATTTTAATCCCGTGTACTCTCCACATTGTAATTTCTTTGAATGTAATAATCGAACTATAGGAACCGCTGTCAAGAGTTACGTTGACTCACATGATATTTGCAATAAAGAGATTTCAAAGATTCCACAGGCTATAAATACAGCAAAACACGAGATAACCGGGTTTACACCACCTCTCTCAGTTTACGGCAGACATCCGGATAATATTATAAAAATTTAGATTTGGATGTCAGTGTTGACAACGAAATAATTCCAGGTCATAGGAAGGCCTACGCCAAAAATTTGAAGGTTTTAAAAGATATTTTCACAGACGTGCATAATAATAATAATAATAACGCTTATGAATGGAACAGTAAGATTTTTCCTTGAAAATAGGTGATCACGTTTGGCGGAAAAATAAAATTCTTTGAAGTGTAGTCGATAAATTCACATCTAAGTTGGTACCTAAATTTACGGTTTGGTCAATTTAAAAGGGACTAATGTAAGACAGTGGTATATTAAAGACTTAAAACCATTCAGTTGACCTAACCCTAATGAAAGTTTGTCAGAAGAAGAATGATTTGTATTTACATTATCTTAATTGCCCAATATGATTTTTATTTTTTGATATTGCTCGGTAGAGGTGACGACCTCGTTACTTGAAGTAAAAATTGAGCAGTGCTTTTATTATTTTTACTAAAGTTTTGTGTACTGGCCATATCCAAACTTAGGTTGATGGTGGTTGATGTTTTAGTAACGATACAATTTTTTTTGCGAGCTTATGACAGTGTCACACTCAGGATATATGACTGTCGGTATTTCGGAGATCACGAAATTTGATTTGCTAGTGATCCCAAATAATACCCAGTTCTTTACACTTGGAGGCGAAAATTTAATTTTTTAAAAGTTTTTTAACCTTAGTATTAAGAGATAGAGTGTAAGACATTGTACTATATACTTAGGTAGGCTTTGTTTAATAGACTAGTGTAGTCTATTTCTTCTTGGAAGGGGGTAAATGTAACATTCATTTTTTCCCAGATTTTAAGATTATGTTACGACGCTGTTTCTCTTTCTATAATTTATTTGTGTGTAACTTAAAACAGTGATTTAAATTTCTGAACAGTGTACTCAAGCGTGTATAACGTGTTGCTGACCTAACTTATTTAGTTTGCATTTATTTTGCATCCCGGAAGTGAGCGATTTTAAAGACGTCACTTTAAAGAAGGGGCAAAAGATATATAAACAGCCATCTCGGATTTTTCAGGGCTTTTTCCTTCAGCATGCTGTAGTGGCTTTTTCCTTAGTCAGGCCGTAGTAGGCACACCAGTTTAAGTATCTCACTTCCTGTTGATAAAGTGTGTTTCCAACCACTACTCAACACGTGTATTCCGCGGAGCTAATTTTACAACCTTTGGAACGTGTTTTCTTGAAGCCTTTTGTTTTTTTTTTACTCTTAGGATCAGCAATTCACAGAACTCTAGTTTAAATGTCTACACTCGCATAGCCTAAGGGATTTTTATTTAGTTAATGTAATTTTAAGAGTGTAATATCTGCAAGGATTTTTATTTTGTCAATATACTTTTCCCTGTGTTAATGCAGCCTTTTACTGAACTACCAGCTTTATTATTCAGGACGCAACGGTTGTACCTAATTCAATTTTATTTCAACAACTAATTAACTCTTCAGTATTTTTTCATTTTTAGAGCTGAACTTAGAATCTCTTTATTCTAAAATGAATGATGCCCAAATCTGTACAACCAAGTTTTAAACAACTATAGAGATTATTTTCAAAAGACGTACAATTATCCATGTTCTCTACCAGAAAATAAAAACGAACTAGCTGATATTTTAATCCGGTCCTCGATCAATATTAATATCCGTTCAATCCATTCTCAAAATTAAGATATACATAAGGGGCGAAATAGCGCCGCAAAAGAGACGTTATAAAATGACGCCGCAAAGTACCAGGCAATAATATATATATATATATATATATATATATATATATATATATATATATATATATATATATATATATATATATATATATATATATATATATATATATATATATATATATATATATATATATAACATATATATATATATATATATATATATATATATATATATATATATATATATATATATATATATATATATATATATATATATATATATATATATATATACATGTATATATATATATATATATATATATATATATATATATATATATATACTTAAAAATTTTCTTAAACCATCAATTAATATTTGTTGTCAATTCTTGGGCTTTGGGTTCGTTTTATGAATATTTGGTATTTAAAATGAAACTTAAATTGACGTTTCGCCCTTTGGTTTAGAGCATTTTCGTTTTTTTCTTTTTTTCTACAAATTATACAAAATACAAAAATAATTTACATTTAGGTACACTAGTACAATACAAATTATTTAACACACACAACCATAAACTATTTACATAAATTCTTAGTTCTATCTTTAAAAATTAAAATCACATGGGACCTGCCTTGAATCTCACATATTTTATTTACTACTGACAAGTCGTAATGGCATTCTTATCGATGTAGATTTTATTTTGTATTATTGATCCGTAATTTTTTTTTTTTTTTTTTGTTTTGTTTTTTGAATATTAAGCGGATAGTCTTTTTGTTAATATATTAAGGATGAGTATACACTTTAAAATATTACCTTATTAAATTTGTATAAATATGGCTAACTCCTTTTATATCACTTTTATCATTGACTGTAAATTTCTCATTTTTTTTTAATTTCGATCATTTCTTTTATTGCAAGTTTTCCAATATGAATATCCCTGTTTAAAATCTTTGTTTCATTAAAGTTGAAATCATGTCCAAGTTCCATTGTGTGTTTATGAAGTGCCGTTGTTGCATTTTTTGTATACTTGTGTCCGTTGAGTCTGTTTTTTAATAATTGGGTCGTTATACCAATATAATTAAACAAACAACTAGAAATCTTAACGAAATAAATAAGCTAATAAACCAACACGAGGAACACATTAAGATACACTTACCCGTAAATATTGCTGAAACATTCATTAAATTTGCAAATAGAAAGTTTCAACAAATTCATAAAAAAATAAAAATAAAGCAACAAAATAAAATTCAATATCTAATTAATAAAACAAATAACTATACAAAAATAAAAATACAACTTCAATATGGTTAGAAAATATTTCCGATAGACTGATACCGAATGAAATAGCAGAAGTTTTATCCTTGGGTTCTAATTTTGCACTAGATATAACCACAGAAAAAGAGTTGCCTGTTGCTGAATATATTGCGTCAATTGAGTCAGTAATAAATGATAAACCAAGTGAAGAGAAAGACACAATTGGAGCTAATATAACTATTATTATAACCAATCACAAAACTAAAATTAAAAACAACAAACAAAAATGAACCTAATGCAAAAAAGAATCAAAAAAAAACTTTTACCGTACGAAACAATTTATTAAAGACAACCCCCAGATTGTAATAGCAAAACCAGGTAAAACTAACAAAACTGTCATAATGAACACCAAAGATTCTGAATCCAAGATGGAAACCCTTCTTAATGACCAAAATACATGTAAGAAACTTAATAGTAACCCCACAAACGTTTTCCAAAAGAAAAACAAGGCCTTTATAAAAAAAACTATTAAATAGGTAATGAAGAAGCCAAAAAGTTAATTATAAACAACGCAGTGTCACCTAAAATTTATGGTTTACCCAAATTGCATAAACAAAATATACCGCTAAGGCCAATCGTATCATGTTTAAAATCACCTCTTTATAAACTTTCAAAATACCTAGCCAAATGTATATCTAATATTACAGGTAAAAATAACTATTTTATCAAAGATTCATTCACATTTAAAGAATTCATTGACACGATAAACATACCACAAAACTATAAACTTCTTTCACTAGATGTTGTGTCATTGTACACAAATATACCTAAAGAACTTGTACAGACTGCCATAAACAAAAAATGGGATCTATTGACAGAACACACAACAATATCAAAAGAAAACTTTTTTGAAGCAGTTAACCTCACTTTAAATACTAATTATTTCCAATATCAAGACAAAATCTATCAACAAATAGAAGGGTGTGCCATGGGCTCTCCTATATCCTCAGTAATAGCTCAATTGGTTATGGAGCATTTAGAAGAAAGTGTTATAAATAATTTAGAGTACAACATACTATTTTTCAAAAGATTTGTGGATGATTGTTTATTGGCAGTTACAACAGATAACACTGATAAAGTCCTGCATGATTTCAACAGTTTCCATCAAAAGTTGCAATTTACTTCAGAAATCGAAAATAACAATGAAATACATTTCCTGGATACAACTTTAATTAGAAAACAACAAAATAATCACTAAATGCTATACTAAACCAACGTGGTCTGGCAGGTATTTGAATTTCTACTCTAATCACACAAAGGCACAAAAGGTAAGTGTTATTGTCGGTTTAACAGACCGGGCAATAGCGCTGACCTCACCAAATTTAAGACCGAAAGCAGTGAATCAAATGAAATCAGTGTTAATACAAAATGGATTTAAAGACAAAGACATCAACCAAACAATAAAAACAAGAACATACAAATTCTATAATAAAAAAATCAAAAAAGAGGAAACAACAACAAAATCAGAACGTTTCTCCCACTACCTTATACACGCGATTTATCAGAAAAACTAGGGAGCACTCTAAAAAAATATGACATAACTGTACGCAGAACAAACTAAGCTCACTATTTACAAACTTGAAAAGCCAGGTACCAACCATGAACCAATCCAACGTAGTTTATTCGGTACCTTGTGCAGATTGCCCAATGCATTATATTGGTATGACGACCCAATTATTAAAAAACAGACTCAACGGACACAAGTATACAAAAAATGCAACAACGGCACTTCATAAACACATAACGGAACTTGGACATGATTTCAACTTTAATGAAACAAAGATTTTAAACAGGGACATTAATATTGGAAAACTTGCAATAAAAGAAATGATCGAAATTAAAAAAAATGAGAAATTTACAGTCAATGATAAAAGTGATATAAAAGGAGTTAGCCATATTTATACTAATTTAATAAGGTAATATTTTAAAAGTGTGTAATAATCCTTAATATATTAACAAAAAGGCTACCTGCTTAATATTCAAAAAACAAAAAAAAAATTACGGATCAATAATACAAAATAAAATCTACATCGATAAGAATGCCACTACGACTTGTCAGTAGTACATAAAATATGTGAGATTCAAGGCAGGTCCCATGTGATTTTAATTTTCAAAGATAGAACTAAGAATTTATGTAAATAGTTTATGGTTGTGTGTGTTAAATAATTTGTATTGTACTAGTGTACCTAAATGTAAATTATTTTTATATTTTTATATTTTGTATAATTTGTAGAAAAAAAGAAAAAAATGAAAATGCTCTAAACCAAAGGGCGAAACGTCAATTTAAGTTTCATTTTAAATACCAAATATTCATAAAACGAACCCAAAGCCCAAGAATTGAAAATAAATAAATATATATATATATATATATATATATATATATATATATATATATATATATATATATACATATGGGTAATGTATTTGTGGAATGCAAAGAGGAGGAGGAGGTGGAGGTAAATATTTCCTCCTCCTCTTCTAATCACCATCTTCACATATTACTTCCTAGCCTATAATATAATCTCTCTATAAACACCCCTCCTCTTCCTCTATCTCTCACAGCATCTATTTCACCTCTTAGAGGGACACCAAAATTAAAAAATGAAGAAAAAATCCGGAAAGATTCGAAACAATTTATCGACATTCTGGGATAGACCTGTTTTTTTCGGTTATGTTCCAAAATAATTAGCAATTATGATGGTATTCGTTGCACAAATTATATATTTAAATCGCCATTTACGAGAAACAAAAATACCGAATTTACGCTAAAGAAGACAAAAATGTGTCTATTTCGGTCTAAAATGACACTTATCCTCAATATTTTGACACCTATGCTTTCCTTAGGTGAGTTTTGTGGTTGATCTTGTATATTTACAACAAAAACATGAGAAATTTCAACTGCACATTGTTACTAAATCTGCAGTGTCTCTGGTATAAAAATTAAAAATTAAAATCTTAAAAATTAAGAACTTAAAAATAAAGAAAAATTAAATTATAATCTGCCATCAATTTACTTCGAACTTAATTTGACTTCTTCCTCGCCCTCAGTTTCTTCTTCTTATTATGTTTCTTCTTCTTCCTCAACCTCAGTTTTTTCCTCAGCCTTAGTTTCTTCTTTTATTTCTGTCTCACTTTCTTCTGTTTGGAACTGTGGCTGATTGGGTATCCCAATCATCGTACGAAACACCTATGTGGACTTGGCGTTTGTGTCGGAGATATGTAAGAGTTCCAATTTTCGTTTATGATCCAGTCGTCCATAACAATGGAGACCCTGATGGACTCACTTCTGCTGCACGGCTGCCAGATATGCCAAATTTAGATTTGCCTAATTTTGATATGTCAAATTTAGTTTTGCCTGATTTAGGTAATAATCTTTTATCGCCTGCAATGAATATTCAGAACCCTAATACTAATGATATTGCGCTTACTGAACAATCATTTCTTGCAATATTACTGCCATCGTTAAGCAATTGTTATTGGCTAACTGAGGGCGGTTAAAATAAACCTCTGGCAATTGAAACAAATATGCAATTATTGTATCAGCACTTTGTTGATGATAATTCTTACTATTCTGATCTGTCAATTCCATATACATAACCTAAACCAACTTCACCACGGCTAAATTCAAAATTTGATTTGATTACACAAGTTCATGCTGCTTCCAAAGAAAGGATTTCAGAATCTTCTAATTTTCCAAATTTTAATAACCCTATTAATTTTAAAGCTTTTAAACTCTTTAATAAGTCTGTTTTAAAAATTAATATTCACTGTAACAATCGGGGCACCCAAATTTTTCAAAATTTTTCTTTGCCACTCCCTCTCTCATTTTTTTATTGTTAAGGCCAAACATCATAATACCAAGCTTTCTCGAAAATTAATTTTCAGCTTAAAAAGTCTGAATTTGTATTAAATTTTTATGGTAGATTTCAAGAGGTTTCTTACAAAGAACAGGCGTCAGAGAGTTCTGTTAGATGAATGTTGGCAAAAAACCTATAATGTGAAACTAGGTTAAATAAAAAATATGTGTTCCTATCTTAATTTCAGTGATATTGATCATTATTTAAAGAGAAAGTTCTGTAACTGAATGTAAAGCATGTAGAAATGCATAGACTCGCGAAAATTGATAGTCTTAAATTCTTTCCAAATAAAACGAACAAAAACAATTGCTAGTATATCCGCCACGGCCGCCTAAGTTTAAGAGCTTAAATCAGTTTTTGCTGGTCACCTGTCAAACAAATGTCAACTTGTGATACATCGTTGGAAAGAGAATTTCAAAGCGAATTGAAATTGACAAAAAAATATACAGGGTTTTATTAAAAATAAAAAGTTGCAGTCACTTCTGGTCAAACCGGAAGTAGTTAAAAATATTTCTTAAGTGATAAAAAAGTCTAAGAACAGGTCGTGTGGAATAGTATCTAATTCGGCGTCGAAGAATTAGCTAATATTAATATTTAATTTTACTTCTCTATCCCTTCTGTTTTTTTTTTATTAATATATTTAAGTTCTGCTTTATTAAATTTTTGTTGATTTGAAGTTCAATACCATATAGTTTAACCAGAGTGCTCTTACAACGCAATTTGTAAAATGCATAATATAAGTTTTACTAGGTATGACAATCTTTTTTGACACGTGTAAGCCAATATTTCCAAAACAACAAGGATCTCCACTCTTAAGCGATCCCGAACAATCATCTTATCTTAGACGAGGTAAGTTTTAACATATGCTTTTGATTTGTTTAATTTGAATCTGAATCCCATTTGATCAAGTGCTAGGTGATTTAAGGTATGATCTGCCATAATAAGCTGGTCTATCATTTAGCATCAAAAAAGTAATAACTTCCAGTGTAAGTGTTGCCAATTTTTTTGAGAAACGTGTCCAAAAAGTTAATGGTTTATTGAAGTGTGCAATTGAGCAACTTACCTATATCAAGACTAATGTGGAGTTTTTCGGACTTTATTTAAATCCAACTCATTTAACACACGGCGTCAAGTCTTTCAACACACTATCCAAAATCATTTGCATCAGTTCAGATATTCCAGATTTAATCCAATGGTTTTACGAAACAGTTGACAGAAAAATCGACGAGTTAACGGAAAGGCTGTTTGTGGCTGTCATGTTTTCTCAGTTCTTTACGAGTGGCGGTCGACGAATTTCTTTCTAACACCTTCACTATCAACACCGGTGTGCCCCAAGGCTCCATACTATCTCCTACTCTCTTTCTCATTTACATTAACGATCTGCTGGAAAATACCGGAAATTCAATCTTTAGCTTTGCAGATGACAGTACGCTTATCTCTTCATTCACTTTGAACTCTCGGACATCGGCCGCTCAGGCGAGTGTCCGCAGACAGCGGAAAATTGTTCAACTTAACAAAGACCTAGAAGAAATTCTATCTTGGGGTGACAGTAACCGAGTGGAATTTAACGCTACAAAAACCCAAGCGGCAGTTTTTCCTAAAAAAGTTAACGTTGCTGAACCCGACATAGTTATGGCGAGGCACTCCATTCCTCTAACATCGTCCCTCAATTTGTTGGGCGTTAATTTAGGAGCAAATATATCCTGGCATGAACATGTTGCAGGCCTCTCAAAAGTTGGGAATATTATTTCGAACCAGAAAGCTTTATATTCCACAACAACTGTTAGTTCTTTACAAAGCTCAAATTCGACCAACTATGAAATACTGCTTCCATGTTTGAAGCTCTGCTCCCATGTTTGGGGCTTCGCTCCCAAACATACACTGCATTTGTTGGATTCTATTCAGAGGAGAGCTGTTCGTCTAATTGGAGACCCGGAACTGACCTGCCGCCTTGATTCGCTGGAACATCGAAGAACGGTTGGCCACTTGAGCCTCTTCTACAAGTAGTTTCATGGAAAGTGTTCGGAGGATGTGGCCCGTTTAATTCCTCCCAGACCGGTGCATGTTAGAAATACACGTCGCGCTGATACTTCACATCCGTATGAGGTTCAGCTTGTTACTCCTCGTACAACGCTTTTTAAGCAGTCTTTTATATGGAGAACATCATCCAGGATATGTTTCCCAGCGAGTACAATTTACAGCGATTCAAGAACAACGTGAATCGCTTTTTTTCCGCACACGTGTCGCTCCTGTAGCGCTTTAGAGACCTCCCTGCAACACGTGTGCTAGACCCATAAAAAAAGGGATTCTAGTAGGGTTAAAATATTTTATTTTTTCATGTTTTTACAACTTTCTACTATATTTTCGTCGAAGCATGTAAATAATTTTAATATCTATTTTTATTACTAACTTTTTAAAAATTTAATATTTAAATATTTTATTTGTTATGTTATTTGTTGCAGGTTGGACTTGGGTCAAACTTCTATATTTCGAATTCAATGTAAATAAGCACAACCTCTCGAGAGCTTCGAACTATATGCCTCTACCCTATGAAATTGAAAGGAAGGCTGCAATCGTCAACTTGTGCAATGAGGATGATAACTGCTTCTTATAGTCCGTCACAGCAGGTTTACAAAACCCGAACGGACTAGAATGTCAGGTTTCAACTTACCCTAATTTTTCTTCTTTGTATAACATTGCTGGTTTGGATAGCCCTTTGAAGTTAACAGATCCAGCTAAATTTGAAATTTTAAATGATATTTCCGTAGATATTTATGGATTAAAAAACTTGAAAACAAACCAAAAATATTTGTCACTCGTACCCTGACTGACGAGCCGTGGTACGGCGAAACGCGTCTCAGAATGGATTTGAAGAATAAGAAAACGATGGAAGAACTTCTGAATTGTGGACTTCGTCTGTTTTCAGTTGTTTTCTATTAACCAGACCTTGCATTATACAATACAAAGTTCTTCATGTTAATTTACCATCGATTAGTGAATACGAAGGGAATTTCCATTATTGTTACATTAAAGATTTATCAAAGTTAGTGCCTAATCAAATTTCAAAGCATCATGACAAAACGTTTTCCTGCGATGGGTAATGCTTATGATTGTGATCATGTTAGAATCAATTTACCATCATCAATCAAACCCAAAATTGATAAGTTTCGTAACATAGTGCCGGGTAATAATTTCAAATTTAACCAGATTCAAAACAAATCGAAGTTCCTTTCGTTATCTGTGCTGATTTTGAATGTATTCTTATATCTAGTGCATCTAAGTATGAACTTTTTAAAGGTTCTAATTACGATCAGGTTTTTATTAAGTTAATAAAACGAGATGTCTCTGATATCTATAATAAATATTTAAAATTAAGTAAGCCTATGAGTAAGTTGAACGTTTTAGATGGGATGTATCATAATTATGCTAACGAATGTCATATTCGCAATAAGATTATATTGCGGCAGATCATGGTCACCTAACGGACCTTAACCGGAGTCCAGAACACTTTAAAAATAACTTAAATTTAAAATTATCCAATTATATTCCGGTTATATTATACATACTTATTTGTTAATCAAAAGTTTATAGCAACATAATGAACAACTGAAAATTATTGCACAGAATAAGGAAAAATATATTTCATTTGAAAAATATATCAATGTAGACACATACTTTAATAGACAATCAGGTAAGTTAAAAAAGAAACAATTTTGCAAAAGATTTCTCACCTCCTTTTAGTTTTTTCCATATTCATTATCAATAACTAGTGGACCAACAATGTTAGTGAAAAAAGTTTGATTTGACTCATCAAAAGGGAGTTTTTCCTTATAGATATATTAATAATTATACAAAATTAGAAGAAAACACGTTATCAGAAAAGGAACAGTTTTAAGAAAAGGAACAGTTTTATAACGATCTAACAGGGGAACTACTGAAGATGAATATAAGGCTCAAGTTGTGTGGAATTTGTTCAATTGTAATGAGACAGGAGAATATTGTTATATTTAATTAAATATTGCTTATAGCATAGATTTTTCAAAATTTCAAAATACACAGATGTAGCTTTTAACGGATCCTAATATGTTACATTTTTTTAAGGATATTATAAGACGAGGAATAAGTACTTGTGTTATTAGAAAATACAATAAGTTTCTTGAAAATTTCGATTTATCCAAGCGCAATAAATATATATGATATGTTGATTCAACTTATATGGTTATGCAATGTCTTCCACAGAAGGATTTTGTTTGGCTCTCTCGAAAATAAGTTGGTATCTCTCAACCATTTCAGATATGCCTGAAGAAGGATATGTTATAAAAGTTGACCTAATATATACTCCTATTTTGCATGAATTATACAACGAATTTCCTTTTTGTCCGAAAGATTATAAGCCACCTAATTCCTAGAAAGGTTCGGCTTTAATGTGTGGTTGAGGATCTTTGGCACAAGAATTACTGGAGTTCATTCAAAATGATGTTGAAGATTTTTTAGAAACTTTACCTTTAAATCGTGGAGACATTATTTTCCAGCAGGATGGCGCTCCAACCCACAATAGTAGAAATATAGTAAACTACTTGAATTAAAGATTTGGTGCAAATTGACTAGGTACCAATGGACCTAATAAGTGGCCTGCAGGATCGCCAGATCTTACGCCTCTTGATTTTTGTATTTGGAACCATCTAAAAGAACAAGTTTACAAAAATCCACCAATAGACAGAAATGATTTAGAAATGCTCTTAAGAAGGGCAGTAAATCAAATTACTGAAAATTAGTTGGAGAACGTTATGAGAGCCACAGAGAGAATAATAAGATTGTGTAGGATTAACAACGGACGGCATTTTGAACATTTGGAATAAATACCTAGCAAATTTATGTTTAGATATAGTTTTACTTATTTATCTTTATTATGTGAGTTAAAATATTACTTCTTTCTAAAATTAATTCATTACAAATATCGGTTTTGTTGTGTTATTCTAATTATTTGCATTTAAATATTTATTTAATAAATAGGTTTCTTATTTGCTGAAAATAATAAAAAATTCAATTGGCGTTAGAGAGTTCTGTGATATTGGTCATTATTTAAAGAGAAAATTCTGCAACTGAATGTAAAACATGTAGGAATGCATAGACTCGCAAAAATGGATAGTCTTAAATTCTTTCCAAAGTAATATAAAACGAACAAAACAATTGCTAGTATATCCGCCACGGCCGCTTAAATCTAAGAGTTTAAATCAGTTTTTGCTGGTCACCTGTCAAACAAAATGTCAACTTGTGATACATCGTTGGAAAGAGAATTTCAAAGCGAATTGAAATTGATAAAAAATATACAGGGTTCTATTAACAATAAGAAAGTTGCAGCCACTTTTGGTCAAACCGGAAGCAGTTAAAAATATTTCTTAAGTGATAAAAAAGTCTAATAACGTCCCATTCTGGTATATATATATATATATATATATATATATATATATATATATATATATATATATATATATATATATATATAATATATATATATATATATATGTGTGTGTATATACGTAAACTTGCAGCTCTATAAATTTATTTAACAAGAGGTTAGTCGCGTACATAAAAGAATATTTCCGCTGTCAAAGTGTAAAAAAATGATTTTATTTTTCTGATGGATCTGGTGCCCAATACAAAAGTAAATTCAATTTTTCTAATTTGTTAAAGCATAATTAGATTTTAATGTAGAAATGGAGTGGCATTTTTTGCTACCTCACACGGTAAAGGTGTGTGGGACGGTACAGGTGGTATCGTAAAACGCCAAGCATATTTTGCAATTTACTTCAAATTGATGGTGCGAAAATTCTTAATGCCGAAGACCTGTACATTTGGGCTCGAAAGTTTATAGAATAAAGAATATAAAATTTGATTATTGTACAAAACTGCAATATGAAATTCATGCTAAATTTCTGAAAATTCGTTTGAAGCGAGCACAATCAATTCCAAACACACGTCAATTCCACAATTACTTGCCAATTAATGAAAAAACATAGCGTTTTAAAATTTATTCGAAAGATGCTAGATTTGTTAGTTCTGATGTAACCCATTAATTTAACGTTATGACAAGATTTTCCAATTACTATGGAGTTTTTTTATTAAAGGTTTCCTAAAAAAAAATGTATTTTCCAATGAAAATTAAACAATTTCATATATATGTTCTCTGGCCAGGTTATAGGCTATATTTTATTACGATAGGTTGCATAAGGAATGAGCAGTGACGTAAAATAGTGAATGAAGTCGGAAAAAAGTTTGCCGCTAGCGCGTTCCCTTGCAATATACAGTCTAAACCATTTAATATGGAAAAATATTATGTAGCAGAGAATATATATAATATATATATATATATATATATATATATATATATATATATATATTTATATATATATATATATATATATATATATATATAAAATGCTATGTCTCTCTGTCTATCTGTCTGTCCACTAGTGCGTTTATCACGCGAGAACTACTTATCCGATTTACCATCTTTTTTTAAATTCATACATATATTCTTTGGCCAGATTATATAATAATAATAATAATAATAATAATCTATATCTATAATATATATAAAATGCAACGTCACTCTGTCTGTCCGTTAGTGCGCTTATCCCTCGAGAACTACTTATCCGATATAGGTGATTTTTTAAATTCATACATATGTTCTCGGACCAGGTTACAGATATATATTTTATTACATCTATAATATATATATATATATATATATATATATATATATATATATATATATATATATATATATATAAAATGCAACGTATCTCTGTCTGTCCGTTAGTGCGCTTATCACTGGAGAACCATTTATCCGATTTACGTGCTTTTTTTTAAAACATACATATGTTCTCTGGCCAGGGTAGAGACTATATTTTATTACGTTAGGTAACATGAGGAATAAGCAATGTCGATAATAGTGAATCAAATCGAAAAAAGTTTGCCGCTAGCGCGTTCTCTTGCAATACACTGCCTAAACGACTAAATATGGAACAATACCATGTAGCAAAGGATATCTATTATATATATAAAATGTAACGTCTCTCTGTCTGTTTGTCCGTTTGTGCGCTTATCACTGGAGAACCACTTATCCGATTTACGTGCTTTTTTTTTTAAAACATACTAAACCATTAAATATGGAACAATATCATGGAGCAAAGAATATCTATAATATATATAAAATGTAACGTCTCTCTGTCTGTCCGTTAGTGCGCTTATCACTGGAGAACCACTTATCTGATTTACGTGCATTTTGTTTAAACATACGTATGTTCTCTGGCCAGGTTATAGAATGTATTTTATTACGTTAGGTGACATAATGAATAAGCAGTGACAATAATAGTGAATCAAGTCGGAGAAAAAGTTTGCCGCTAGCGCGTTCTCTTGCAATACACTGCCTAAAGCATTAAATATGGAACAATATCATGTAGCAAAGAATATAATATATATAAAATGCAACGTCTTTCTGTCTGTCTATCTGTCCGTCAGTGCGCTTATCACTCGAGAACCACTTATCCAATTTACGTGTTTTTATAAATTTATACATATGTTCTCTATAATTCGATATAAGCCTAGATAATGGGAGATAAGGTGAGATAATGGGCGATAAGGAGAAATAAAAGGAGATAAGGAGATCTAAAGGGAGATAAATCGAGATAAGCCTCGATAATGGGAGATAAGGTGAGATAAAGGGAGATGAGTATAAATAATGGGAGGTAAGGAGAAATAATGGGAGATAAGCAGAGATAAATCTAGATAATGGGAGTTATTGTGAGATAATGGGAGATAAGGAGAAATATGGGAGATAAGGATAAATAATGGGAGATGAGCAGAGATAAGCCTAGAGAATGGAAATTATGTAGAGATAACGGGAGATAAAGAGAAATATTGGGAGATAAGGGGAAATGATG
>CM032452.1:37718921-37727125 GCA_019049505.1 Pachyrhynchus sulphureomaculatus
GTGTTCAAAATAAATTTATAAATTTCGAATATTTTTAAACTGAAAAATCTTAAATTTTTTAAATTGCACGCCCTGTATATTATTTTTTTTTCTGATAGATTTTATAAAACCCTACAACTTTTATTAAGTATGTCATATACCTATTTCTAATAGTTTTCGATTTATTCTGAATTTTTCAATATTTACCCTTGTTTTTAATACACTTACGCTAGAGTGAAAACATAAACAAAGAGTGAATCATAATGTTAATATAGTTTAACTTATCTAATTATTATGACGTAATAAATGTTCAAAAATACGCCCGTCTACGTGAATACACATGTTTTGTAGTGGTTTTACTATATTTTCCTTCGCTTCCCTTAGCATAGAGGGCGTTATTGTCCTGCGCATCCCGTATCCTATTTTCCATATCTACTGGTGTTGTAGGTGGATTCACATAAACACGATCTTTAATTTGGTCCCACAAAAAGTAGTTTAAAGGTGTTAAGTCACATGATCGAGGGGGCCACTGAATGAATCCATCCCTACCGATCCATTTTTGTGGGTAACGATCGTTTAAAAATTCCCGAACTTCCCGACGGAGCAGGAGCTCCGTCTTGTTGAATCTACATTTGTTTCCTTTCAAAGGTATCAACTTCTTTAAGACGTTGGGGTAATTCGTTTCGCAAAAAATTTAGATATCTAGGCCCGTTAAGCGGTTCGCGGAAAATATATGGACCAATAATTCAAAAATTTAATATTCCACACCATACATTAAGTGACCAACGGTTTTGGTCTGGAACTTCCCGGGCACAAAATGGATAACTGTTGAATAATAATGCATGTTATGGCTGTTAACTGCTTCATTACTGCGAAAAGTAGCTTCATCAGAAAACATTATTTTGGATAAAAAATTTGGATCGGCCTCTATTGCTCGGGTACAAAAGTTTACTCGTCGTTCAAAATGACGATCTTGAAGTTCTTGGTGTAGTTCCATATGAAAGGGATGATACTTTTATTTTCTCGTGGTGCGATTAACCCTAGATTGGGATGTGTCAGATAAGTCAGCTAGTTGACGGCTGCTGACCTGGGGATTATCTTCAACATGAAGTAAAATCTCCGTTTCTTTTTCCTCATTGGTAGCATTCTGGTTTACTACTTACCGTTTCGTATACTCAACGCTACCACTACCATCAAACCACTCAATTAAGCACTGAAAAGATTTTCTAGATGGTATACGTCTATTAGGGCATTTCGCTCCGTAAAGCCTTACTGCCAAAAGACAATTTTTTCCCGCCTCGCCCAGTATATAAACCATATAAATTAATTCATTTTTAGGAAAATCCATAACTGTTATCTTTATACGTCACTCACTACAACAAATTAAACTATTTTTACTTGCTTAATAGGCATGTCAATATTTGACAATGCCTACATTTTTGTTTTGTCTTGGCATCTATGATATTTATAGTGTAAGTGTATTAAAAACAAGGGTAAAAATTGAAAAATTCAAAATAAATCTAAAACAATTAGAAATAGGTATATGACATACTTAATAAAAGGTTTTGTAAAATCTGTCAGAAAAAATAATAATATACAGGGTGTGCCATTTAAAAAAATTTATATTTTTCAATTTAAAATAGTCGAAATGCATAAATTTATTTTGAACACCCTGTAGTATCTAACTCAAATTTCTTTACATACATCCTTTTTTTTCATCTCTATAGAATGCTCGGACCAATTATGAGTATTCTACCTTCAGAAACAATGGCGCTACTGGCAAATTTTTGACAAAACTGAAAACTAGTATTTTTTAAAAAAATTGAAATATTTGAAAAACTACTAGGTTTAGGTATATAACATTATTAATAAAAAAGTTATAAAATTTTACGTAGAATTTAAAAATAAATTAGAGAATAGGAAGTTCCATTTAAAAAAACATACGTTATATCGGCCACACTTTTTTGAAGTACCCTGTATACTCAAAAATAATTTTAAACTGTGCACCTTGATGTTCACTTAAACTATTGTATTTAACATTTTTTCGTCATTCCCGAAAAAAATGAGATAATGAACTTTATTCTATCGTCGACTCACCTTGTATATTAGCACACCATGAAACAGCATTTTTCAGTCCGTTTATAAAAATATATAACATATGCGAGTTATAAAAATATATAATACATGAGAGTTCAGTTATTAGGGATATACAGGGCATACAACTTATTAAACTGAATTTTAACTTTTAAGTGGAAAGTTACTCTTTTCCTATTTGAAGTATCAAAAAAAAGTCTTTGACATAGTTTTTGGTGAGGATGCCAAATATTATAATACAACATTTGTCACTTGTCAACTTTGACAGTTTACAAAGCTAACAAGAATTTTTTTAAGTAGCACCCGTTACATGTAAGCATATCATTAAATGCATACGCTACATATAAGCATATCATTAAATGGCATTTTTAGTCCTTTTACAAAAACATGTAATGCTTGATATTTGTTTTCAGATGTTACTGACATACAAGAAATTCAAATTATTGAACTGAATTTTACCTTTTAATTGGCTCATGCAATTTACTATTTTTTAAATTTTGGTATGAAAAAAATCTTTTACCACTAAACTTAGTTTTTTATGAGGAAGCCAAACATGATAAAACAAGATTTACCATCATTATATATTATTTTTCAGTCCCTTTATAAAAATATATAATACTTGATAGTTATTTTCAGTCGTTACCGATATACAGGGCATTCGCGTTACTGAACTGAATTTTAACTTTTCAATTTCTCACCGAATTACTATTTTTTCTTCTGACATATTAAAGAAATCTTCTACTAGTGAATTTAATTTTTGTGAGGAAACTAAGTATGAAAACACAGGATTTGTCACTTGTCAAATTTCACAGTTTTCAAAGCAAACGAGGATGTTTTTAGATGGCACCCTCTACATGTGTGCACACCATTAAATAGCATTTTTCACTCTCTTCCTATTTGGCACAACAAAAAATTCATTTAATAGTATACTTAGTTTTTTGTGAGGAATCCAAATATAAAAACACAAAACTTATCACTTGTCTAATCATATGTGGAAGACGCCATTTTAAAAAAATCTAGTTGACTTTGTAATCTGTCAATTTTCACAAGTGACAATTTTTTTGCCGTATTTAGCTTCTTCAGAAATAAACTAAGCTTAGTACCTTCCGGCAAATAAGATCATGTTGTCAGAGGTTGTTATCGAGATTACTCTAACCTACGAGTATATTATGGTGTTGTTGAATGTAAAAAACCTTATGGCGATTTAAATTTATGCACTTTTACATGTTTTCCATTGCGCTTGGTAATTTCATCAACGTATATTCTTTAACAAAATATTTCTCTCTTATCAAGCCAATAAAATCTTTTAACTTTTCATGCTCAAGGGAAGTACTGTATTCGTGAAAAAATCACATTCCATGATTTTTGCATTTTTCAGGTTTTATGGCCCCGACTTCCGGAAAAGCATGGTGACGCAGTCTGTCTGTATATCGGCCTGTTGACATGGTAACTTTTGACACAATGAAATATCGATTTCAAATTTAGTAAGCACGTAATACTTAAGGTAGGGATGGAACCTATAGTTTTTAGGCAATGGATAGGGGTTAATAAATTTTGTGAATTTTTTCAGTTATTATGGAAATTTTTGTAAGTTTTTGTTGATATAGTAAACAAATTTTAAGTATACTTATTTACAGTTAAATATAAAAGCGGTTAAGAGAGTGAGCTAAGGAGCTTTTTGGTTCACCTTTCCCCACAAGTTCGGTGTTTGTTTTTTTTTATGGGTCTAGCACAGCTACAGGAAAGTCCCTAAAGCGCTACAGGAGCGGCACATGTGCGGAGAAAGCGATTCAGGTTGTTCTTGAATCGCTGCAAATTATACTCGGTGGGAAACACAGTCCTGGGCAAACTATTCCAAAGGTATGATGTTCTCCATATAAAAGACTGCTTGAAAAGCGTTGTATGAAGGAGTAACAAGCTGAACCTCATACGGATGTGAAGTATTAGCGCGACGTGTATTTCTAACATACACCACTCCAATCAGACGAACAGCTCTTCTCTGAATAGAATCCAACAAATGCAGTGTATGTATGGGAGCGGAGTTTCAAACATGGGAGCAGTATTCCATAGTTGGTCGAATTTAAGCTTTGTGAAGAATTAACAGTTTTGGAGTGTAAAGCTTTCTGGTTCGAAATAGTATTCCCAACTTTTGAGAGGCTCTTCTTGCTACGCTTGCAACATGTTCATGCCAGGACATATTTGCTCCCAAATTAACGCCCAACAAATTGAGTGACGATGTTAGAGGAATGGAGTGCACCGACATAACTATGTCGGGTTCAGCAACGTTAACTTTTTTAGAAAAAAATTGCCGCCTGGGTTTTTGTAGCTTTAAATTCCACTTGGTCACTGTCACCCCAAGTTAGTATTTCTTCCAGATCTTTGTTAAGTTGAATGACTTCCTGCTGTCTGCGGATATTCGTCTGAGCAGCCGATGTCTGAGCGTTCAAAGTGAATGAAGAGATAAGTGTACTGTCATCTGCAAAGCTGTAAATTGGATTCTCGGTCGTTTTCAGCAGATCGTTAACATAAATGAGAAAGAGAGTAGGAGACAATATGGAGCCTTGGGGCACACCGGCGTTGATAGTGAAGGTGTTAGAAAGAAATCCGTCGACTGCCACTCGTAAAAAACGTTCTCTGAGGAAACATGAGCGCCACAAACAGAACTTTTCAGACATACCATAAGAAGGTAGCTTAGCCAACAGCCCATCGTGCCAAACACGGTCGAATGCCTTGAATATGTCAAGAGAAACCGCTCGAGATTCTCCAAAGTGTTCAACTGTTGATCTATTTTTACGAAAGCCATATTGATGGTCGCTAATAATGTTGAATCATTCAAGATATTTTAGAAGATGCTGATTGATAGCTTTTTCCATGACTTTCGATATTATTGGAAGCAGTGCGATTGGTCGGTAGTTATTTGGCAAGGTCTTCTTGCCTTTTTTAGGTATCGGCTGAACTGTGGCACATTTTCAGCAGGAATGAAATATTCCCTTTCTGTAGGATAGGTTGAAAAGTCTACAGAAAACTGGTGTTAGTTTCCTCGCACAGTTTTTGAGAACTATGGCAGGTATTCCGTCAGCGCCAGAAGCCTTTTTGGTGTCTAGCTTCATCAAAATACGTTTTATGATACGCTGTCTGAAGATAATATCGGGCATCCTTGACTGCACTATGGGAATAGTAGGTGGTGTTTGTCCTTGAAAATCGACAGTAGAATGTGAAGCAAAGAATTCAGCCAACAAGTTCGCTTTCTCAACAGGTGTCGTTGCAATAGAATTATCTGGCCGTGTGAGTGGTGGTATGGTGGATTTGGTGAAATTTTGACTAGCTGCCTTAGCGATGGACCAAAAGGACCTGGAATTGTTGGGACAAGCGAGAAGCTTGTTTTCGTCGATAATTTCTTTGCATCTGTTCCTGGCACGAACAAAAGTGTTACGACTTATGATGTTAGGATATTCACACCATTGTCGGCATGTAAGATGTTTAGAAGCAACAACTTCTTTGCATTTTCGGTCAAACCAAGGCTTGCCGTTGGAAGGGCATTTCTTCGAAAAAGGAATGTAAGCCTCCATAACGGCCAAAATAACATCGGAAACCTCCCCGCCGCAGTCAGATGGATCGTCGGATCGAAAACAAACGTCTAACCAAGGGAAAGTTCGAAAATATTCCATGAGATCTTCCCATTTAGCAGATTTGTAGTGCCAAATCTTGCACGGTTTAGGCGCCTCTCTGTCACTGATTGGTAGAGTACTCGATGTCGAAAGAAGTTTATGGTCGGAAGAACCTAACGGCGGATTTACGCTGACCGTGTAAATCTCCGGATTGGTGGGTAAAAACAGATCAAGAAGACTGGCGAACTCCCCGTCTCGATCAGGGATCCGTGTTGATTCGTCAATAAGCTGAGTTAAGCCACAACTGATTAAAAATGATTCTGCTTCACGACCTTGTTCGTCGGTAGTATTTGAGCCAGTTGATGTTGTGGACATTAAAGTCGCCCAGGATGGGCGTCGTCTCTAACATCTGATTTTCTCCGAAACTGGTTGTCGTAAAAAGTTAAAAATTGTTACAAATATCGAAATTAAAGGCCTAGGCACGGCCGTGTAGTTCTGGAAGTCAAATTCTGATTTAATTTAGTAGAAAAAGAATTTCAAAGTCATAAAGTGAGGTGTTAAATAAAAGCTTATATCGGCGAGGATATTGTTAGATGAGTCGTTTAGAATATTTTGTATTTCAGGGTTATTAAATTAAAAAAAAAATATGAAAATTCCATTAATCTTGTATTATTTACAATTTTTTATAATCATAGATAATGATAGAGGTCGCTTTATATATTATTTTCAATTATTTTTGATGGTGCATATAAGGGTAAATACATCTTAATAATTCACTTATATCATTCTTTATTATATTGGGAATGTAGAATTTTTGGCATAATGACACTATTCAGTATATATCACTACTACACCAAATACTTTATTTTTGCGCTCGACGCGAGTTTGGTTAACCCTGTGAGCTTCATTAGGAGCGATGATTGACTAAAGGTAAACTACAAATCTGCTCTATTTATACTTACTAATCCATGAATTACTCAGGCGGAACTAATGACATAGGCGAGGCCATCAGTTCCGGTCAAGTAACCAGTAGAGAGGACTCTAATGAATAGGCCCTCTCTCTTTATTTAAACTACTTTTACATTTTAAAATTTCCATACTTTCGTATGCGTTCAACAATCTCCTATAAGATACATTTTTAATTAATCTTAGATTATCTAATGTTACAGTATGATCAGCTTCAAGGGCATGTTCGGCAATGCTAGACTTTTCTGTTCTACTGCAATTTAAATGTGCTAAATGTTTTTTAAATCGTGTTTTAATTGACCTTTTTGTTTGCCCAACATACTTTTTGGCGCAATCATTACAACCAATTTCATAAATTCCACTTTCCTCAGAATTAGGGACCTTATCTTTGGAATTTCCTGAGATATATCTCAGATTGTTTGATGACTTATAGACTAAGGTGAGGCCTACCATATTAAATACCTTATTGAGTCCCCTGCTATATTTCGGATTATATGATATGGAGACACACTTGGTCTTATTTTCTTCGCTTGTAAAAAAGGTGGAATATTTAAGTCTTCGTCATAACCATTAATTCTAGTTATATATCTAATACGATTTCTTTCATTATTGAAGTTTACTCTATTCAGAGGAAAAGTGACCAAACGATGAACTAAAAAATGTATTGCGGCTAATTTGTATTGTTTGCAATAAAATGAATCATTAGGAATATATCTCTCCGTTACTGTGTCTTTTCTATAGATATCAAATTCCAACCTATTATTATTTTTAATAATTAAAATATCTATAAAAGGCAGTTGTCCTTTGTTCTCAATTTCTAAGTGAATACCCTTGATTTGGTCACTTTTTCTCTGAATAGAGTAAACTTCAATAATGAAAGGAATCGTATTAGAAATATAACTAGAATTAATGGTTATGACGAAGACTTAGTAAATAAGTTAATAAATAGACATACTTCAAGTTAAATATTCAGAATTCCACCTTTTTTAAACGCGAAGAAAATGAGATCAAGTATGTCTTTATACCATATAATTCGAAATAGAGCAGGGGACTCAACAAGGGATTTAATAAGGAAGGCCTCACCTTAGTCTATAAGTCATCAGACAATCTGAGGAATATCTTAGGAAATCCCAGAGATAAGATACCTAATTGTGAGAAAAGTGGAATTTATGAAATTAGTTGTAATGATTGCGACAAAAAGTATGTTATTTAAACTAAAAGGTCAATTAAAACACGATTTAAAGAACATTTAGCACATTTAAAATACAGTAGAACAGAAAAGTCTAGCATTGCCGAACATGCCCTTGAAGCTAATCATACTGTAACATTAGATAATCTAAGATTGATTAAAAATATATCTGATAGGAGATTGTTGAACGCATACGAAAGTATGGAAATTATAAAATGTAAAAGTAGTTTAAATAAAAGCCTATTCTACTGGTTACTGCACCGGGCTGATGGCCTCGCCTATGCCAGCAGTTTCGCCTGAGTAATTCAAGGATTAGGCTAAGTATAAATAGGGTAGATTTGTAGTTTAACTTTTGTCAATCATCGCTC
>CM032452.1:37727225-37749725 GCA_019049505.1 Pachyrhynchus sulphureomaculatus
AAATTGAGAATCTCCTTTCCACATCGACTGATGTAATAGGGGCTTTTTTTAAAATTATTTAATAGCATAGGATCTAAATCAATGGAATGAGGAAAATCCCCCATTAAAACATTAGCTACTTGGCTGACAAATTGAAACCCACTATTTTTTTCCATAACATTCCGAAATTTTTGAAAAATTTTGCTCCCAATTTTACCCTGCGACATTTTCAAAAGCGACCTCACATTGTTTTATTAGTTGAACACTTCGGGTTAATGGCACATTAGATTCCTCCATTTGAGTTATGGTTTTAGAAACAAAGCTATAATTTGTTTTAAGAAAGGAAAGTTGTTGTTTTATCTCCTTGTTTTTGAATAATCGTTTAAGCTCTGTGAGGGATTGGAAAGATTCGTCTGATAATTCTGTAATTAGACCATCTAGTTGACAGAAGTTGTCGCAGTAAAAAAATGTTGCTTTCAACCAAGTGCACCATCTTGTAATAACAGGCTGAGGTGGAAGAGGAGTGTTTGGTAGTTTTTCTTTATAGAACTGAATCCTTAAAGGCGCTTTAACAGGTTGACTGCCGATCTATATTTTTGAGTTTGTGGTTGACGCCGGTAAGATTTTTCCAAATATTTTTATTTTATTGTGGTAAATATGAATTAAAATGAGTCTTAGATGTGTTTTTTTATGTGCCATTCAAAATATTAGAAAAAAAAAATTTCACTCCGATCGGAGTAATCGGCATTGCAAGTGAAAATTTTTACTAGATGCCGAACACTCCGATCGGAGTGTCCAATTAAATAAGTAAAGAAATAATAAATCGAACTCATGAACTCAAAACATTTATTTCTAAATCATTTTTGTACATTTTTATGGTAATTCTCAAAGCAATTAAGGCAAAAACCTGGTTGTCCAGGGCACATTTTGCATTCATACACTGTTTGCTTTCTTATTTTATTTTTCCTGCATTCTTTGCATTCCTTTCTGCTTACCCGTTTTGTTTCTTTAGTTCCTTTTTTTTCACTAACAATTTTTTCTACTTTGCTAATGCTGTGGACATTTATTTGGCCTGGAGGAATTTGCGGCAAATTAGTAATTGGTCGTCTGGCTAGTAAATTTCTTAAGACATCCAATCGGAAGTCATATAATCGTAACTGGTCAGACCGCGAATATTTATTGTACAAAAAATAGGCATGCATGAATAACTTTTTGTACCACCGAATGGTTTTACGGCTGCAAGGATAATATGCCATCATTTGATCCTGTCTATCTATACCGGACATAAAAGCATTATATCCAATGACTGCGGAAGGTTTTTCAGATTCTTGATTTCTTTTGTTTTTAAAAATGCCCATTTCGCTTCCAAATTCTGTTGAAATGTATTGAACATTGCCTTTATCGCGCCATTTTCCGACATGCACTCCATTGCAAAACATAGATTTATTCTCACCACGTTTTAAGTTTGCACTCATTACCTCTTTCGGATTATCTTTCCTCTCAGCTCTCAGCGTACCAGTGCAGTATGTATTTTGTTGAAGTAATTTCCTAGCTAAATTAACACTATTGTAAAAATTGTCTAGATAAACAGCATGTCACACCCAATTTTTCCTCCAATAAATGTAAAATAATCTTTTCAGTATGTCCGCTTCCACCATAAACATCTGTCGCACCTTCGTAGACACGAAATTTCAAAATAAGTCCATTAGGCTCTGTCAGCATGTATAACTTCATACCATACTTATGACGCTTATTCTTGATATACTGTTTAAACTGGAGATGACCCCGATAAAGTACCATAGCTTCATCCAAAGACAACTCTCTTCCAGGATAGTAAATTTCTCCCATCTTGTTGTTAAAAAAATCTGCCACAAATCTAATCTTTCCGAGCCGATCTGCCGGATCCATATCTGGAGATGTAAAATGCAAACACCTCAAGATAAGCAAAAATCTATTCCTTGACATATATTTTCTAAAAACAGGTAGATTAAATAGCGGATCAGTTTTCCAATAATCGTTAAGACGGCTCAAGGATATTGTGCCAGTGTGAAGTAACAGGGCCAAAAAAATTTTTAGTTCGTCAAGAGTAAGATCTTTAAAATTAGTAATACATGATTTTGTACTTGTTTCTGGGCGCAGCAAAACCTCGACTGCGTAAGAGTTCGTTCGTTCTACAATAGTTTGTAAAAAATCATCATCAATGATCATTTCGAAAAAATCGATAGGTGCACCCTGTCCTGGAATTTGCACCAATAATTCCTGGGTTTTCTGGAACAAAATTTGTTTTAACGCACCTCTGTCGTTCCATTTTATCTCATCAAGGCTAGGAAGTGTTTGATGTGGCCGAATAGGGTCTATAAAATTCTCTTCTTCGGACTCGGAGCTTGAATTTACATCACTATCGTCTGTGTCTGGTACGTAATGTTCGTCACTACTACCTCCGCTTTCTTCCAATAGCTGCAATAATTCAGTGTCAGTTAGCTTCTTTTTCTTATCATATACCTTTTTTCATCACTACAATGTCTTTTTTTAATACCAGAAGGCCCAGGTTGATTGTCCATATTGTACGGCAGATTACAACCAAACCAAAAGCAAATCCGCGGAACCACTTAAGCACCTGTTAGAACTTGCGTTTTTAAGCAACGCCACCACTAGAAACACGTTTCATATACAACGCCGATGGAATACTAAAACGTTTCGTAAGAACGCATGTCGAACTCCGATCGGAGTAGACGGCGTTGGCGAAGAGACCCGACGCACTCCGATCGGAGTGGTCGGCAGTCAACCTGTTAAGGAAGATTTTCCTTATGTTAGAAATTAAGCTATTCACAAGCGGAAAATGATTCCTAATTTCCTCAGCAACCCTATTTAAAGTATGAGCGAGACATGTTACATGTATTAAGTTTGGATAAAAATTTTCAAATTTTGCCCGGCCTTTATTATGTACGGTACTGCATCTGACAAAATAAGCAAAAAATTATCTCCTGGATCAGGCGTAAGAAGAAAAAACTTCGATAGTTCCTGTTGAACACGGACAATGCATTTGTTTTTTTTAACTGTTTGGAAGCAATCAGATAAGATTTTGGCAACATATCGTCGCTAAGAACTCCAATCAATAAATGCGCAAAATACCGTCCTCTTGAATCGGTGGTTTCATTAATACATATGTAAAAATGTTCGGTGCGAATTTTACCTTTAATTTCCTCAATTACCTGTGAATACAAGGAGCTTACGTCGTTTCTCCGTATTGTTGTTTCACCTGGGATATTAAATTTGCAATATTTCTGGAGGAAGGAAGTAAAGTTTTGATTACGTAGCTTCGATAACGGAATGTTTGATGTCATCACTGCACGGCATAGATCTCGGTTAAAGATGTCTTGTTCATTTAGCTCTTTATTTTTGTGCGTTGGTTGGAAACATTGCATTAATGTATGTTGTGGCCTATCTCCAGGTTTCGTCTTACTCAATTTGGCAATATGGCAAGCAGTGTTCACGTGTTGCTCTATTTGAAATTTTTTATCGCATGATATCTGCAATAAAAAAAAGAAAATTTAATTAAAATCCCAAGGAAAATATTCGTTAAATAGAAATTTCGTTAAATAGAAAACTAGGTGCTTAGGGCAGGCAAAAATTATACGTTTACGTATGTATATCTATTTCGTGGTTTCGTTAAATAGAAATTTTGTTCGTTAAATGGAACAAAAATTACTTAAATAACATTGAAAATAGCATCAACGGCAAAATCCTGAGAAAAAGTTCGTTATGTTTTAATTATTAAACGAAAATGAAATACCCTGTATATTCAATAGGTATTCAAAAATTATACTTACAATTTTAACACATGCAGAACAGTAGATTTTTCACATATCTATTCTTAGTTCTTTGTATTGTTTAATCCACACTGACACACTACTGGCTTTGGGCATTTCACTGTAGTAAAATACGACTCACAAGATAAAAAGCACAAATCGACTTTAAAAAGCACAACCAAAAATGAAATCTAATAAATTAATAATACAAGTATGCTCTGATGGCCATCTGGGGTTTACTGACCATAAAATCATAAAATTTATTTGGGGAAAACCACCGACGCGGCGGCGGCGTCCTAAACATTGACCTTATTCCGAAAAATGAATAAAAACGCCTGCCAAAGACCTACATTATTATAAATTCCTTCAAATATGCACATATATGCTATTTTTAGAGAATTTATGCAAATATTTAAAAAAATGCATATGATATGCAAAATATGCAATATATGCGCTTTGTATTTTTGGGTGTCCTTAGTGATTGGTATTGGAAATTTATTGTTATATTGAAAATAGTTTTCTATATGGATTAGTTTGATTTTTCATTTTATTTAATATGACGTCATCGTTGTGTAGTTTAACATAACAAACTAGTGATTATAGATGTCAAAATATACTAATAACACAGGTATACAAAACAAATAATTCTGTTTTTTAAGTGAGACACGTGTTTTCTTAAGTATTTTTTTAAGCTGAATCCAAAAAATCATAAAAAAATACGTCCGCCGTAAGATTTTTTTCAGAAACCACACTTAGAATTGCCAGAAAACCATCAAATTGAGAATAAAAAACTGGTCAAGTGCAAGCTGAACTTGCGCAATTAGTGTTCCGTACGTTGATTGCTTTTAAAATAAAAAAAAATGTTACGGAGGTATAAAATGATTATAATAACCTCACAAAACTCACCCCAAATAAGTTTTCAACAAAGTTTGTTTCCAATCTTTACTGAAAACTGATGACCTAAAAAAATTTTTGCTTTTTTTTATATACCAGATAAATTATTAAAGGTAATGCACTAGTGATAATTTTCGTTCAGTCTACATCCCGTGGAGAATATTTCAGAATTTTTTCAAAATTTTTTGATTAATATTTTTTCGAGATAAGGGGGGACAGCGATTTTTCGCTTTTTTTTTTAAATAATACAAAGAAAAGTGTGGGCAAGTTTTGCATTATTTATATTTTTTACTCGTGTTTTCACGACCTTTCATTTGACACCACACTCGATGACCTAGTAAATTTTTTTTTTCACTTCCGAATTCACCCCCAAAACTAATCCCTTAAGTCAAAATTTAACTTTCAAAACTACACGGCTCTGATGAGGGTATCAATTCCTATATTATTACCAAAATTCAACTTTCTATGACAAATAGTTTCGGAGAAAATCGGGTGTGATAGACGGACAGACAGACAGATAGACACAGATAAACAGCGAAGTCATCTTATAAGTGTTCCGTACGGAACACTAAAAATAAATTTTAATGAATAATGTAAAATTGTATACTAATTAAAATTATGGAAATAACAGTATTATTTCGGACATCTTTAACTGTTCTGAATCAATATTTATCATAAAAACTTAAAAATATTAGGTTTCAGTGTTCATGTTTAACAAAAAACACGCATATACCGCCTTTAACTAAGCTACGTAGCAAAGTGTTTAAACTAAATATGAGCAACCGTCAAATTAAAAAATTATTTCTAATTTTTAGTATTATTGAACAAAACCATTATTTCCAGAGTTTTCTGCAGTTCTTAATTCTAACTTGACATAAAAAAAAGTTTTATGTTCAATTTCAACAAGAAAACTTGATGTTAACACTTACGAGGGTGCTTGTGGTTGGTAAAATGGTATTTAAGTAAATAAATGCGAAGAAATAATAGTTTTGTGCAATAATAATAAGAACTAAATTTAAATATTTTAAATATAATATTACCGTTAATTAAATAAATAACTTAATTGCTCTGTACCGAAGAGCTTTTAATAAAACTGTAAGTCTAAACAATCAGAATTTTCCCTTACTAAAAATGTTGGGTAGTTCACCTAAAAATTCCTCGAAGCGGCATGTCAGAAGACTGCTACAAGTATAGAGTATAACCAATTTCTGTCAGGATCGGAATCGATCCCTCACTGCGCTTCGCCTCCCTGTCAGTAACCCTTCGCAGAGCTAATAACTAGTCTGAGATCGAAATTTAGATATCCTCCCAAAATACAAAAACTAACGGCACGAACCAATACCTAGACTCCCCGTTAGGTTCCATAGGTTAGCTTAATCAAATGCCTACGACCTAAAATTGCTAGCTCCGTCTCAGGTTTAAGGTTCGGTCTTTTGCTTTCCCTGTTAATTTGATCTATCTTTTTTAAAAGGCGGAAGGTGCCACCGAAGTTTTACTTCTAATGAAAATGGCCCTACAGGTGGGTTTGTGGCCAGAGATAAAAAATTTGGAAACTAATGGAAACGTTTATTATCTGATAGATTATTTTATAAGAAAGAAAATAGAAACTTTTAGTGCAAGTTCAAGTATCTATTTTATATGAACTTAATATTGTACAATTCAAAGTAACTAGTTCAAAACAAAGAAATTCTAATAGAGTACAAAACAATGTCTGCCTTACGAAATGAAAATTGAGTAAATTATTGGATGGTATAGTTGATTTGAATTGTTGGTGACTCAACCGCAAATTTCCTAATGATACCAAATTCTAAAACTTAAAGTTATAATGTTAACAAAATAATGTTGTTACAACTAAATATACAACGAGTAAAAATTTAAATGATCAGAAATGGTGTTGGAAATTAAATTTGTAAAGGCTGCGAACCACAAGTAATTTGGTACTACTGACATAAGTTAAGGGTATAAAATTTCCTTTGTAGTTCGTAGCTTTACGAGTACTAAAAGAATAAATTTTACTGACTCAGATTAATTCCGTCCGTCCATAAGTGGAGAATACAGGTGCAAGTACGGATGGAAACACCAAAAACACAGAAGGCTGGGACAAGACTTTGTCCTACTGAATAGATGGTGCAAGGACTGATGACTGTAACCTGACTCCAGCACGTGGTGAATTTCCCTGTAGAGATCGGAATGCTAGGTTGGTATAAGGATTGCACGAAACCAAAGTTTTCTTACTACCCTAAGTCCAGAATTACCTTCAGACCATAAGATAACCAGAAGGAACAACCAAAACAGACAATACATAAAACACGTATACGAAACAAAAACTCTCGAGTATTTACAACACTCTCCTGCAATATTGGGAAGAAATTATATAGCCTCTAAATGACTGGCTAGCGATATCTTATCCAAAATTTACCAATGATATAGTAACCGGAACTTCAGTTTTCCATCAATCGTCACTTTGCCTTTTTAGAAAGTTTATCGGAAATACTGAGCACTTCACCGAAAGTCTTATAGCGGAGAGAAGAACAACTAACGTCGTTTTCCCTTAAATACAATTGCCTCACTACGGAAGTTTATTTCCACTTCCTAGAGACAAAACATGTGCACTTTTAAAACTACTGATCAAAAATTACTAAATTTCGTAAGAAATTTTACTCGATTGCCCACTCCAGTTCATACCCACCAATGATGACACACGGAACACCTTACTACGCTAGCACTAGATTGGTTAAAGAAGTCTCTAAACGCGATAGACATCTCCAGAACTTTTAGACTTTTGACTTTTCTCTGCCTTCAGTATGTCAAATTAGAATAATATGTAACAGTTTATTTAAGAAATTAGAATTTTCCTAATTAATCCCACTGGAAAAAATCACGAAGGAAATCATATATTAGTCCCTTAGGTTTAACGGTAATAATTGAACTGTATTTAGCAAAAAGAAGAAAGGATATTTCTATGTAAACACTAATACGGTTCCAAAAAAATCGTTTGAAACGAACCAATCAGGTATTTTATATTTATAATATTAATTTAAATAATTAAGTATATTTAACTTAATTAACTGACCATTTATCTTCATCAGACTTTTGTCAATTTTGTGAAATTGACTAACAACCAGTATAACCATTTTAATATAACTAACCGGTCAAGTGCAAGTTGAACTTGCGCAATTAGTGTTCCGTACGTTGATTGCTTTTAAAATAAAAAATGTTGTAACGGAAGTATAAAAATGATCAGTGACTTCACAAAACACACCGCAAATCAGTTTTCAACAAAGTTTATTTCCAATCTTTACTGAAAATTGATGACCTTGAAATTTCTGGTTTTTTTTTATATACCAGATAAATTATTACAGGTAATGCACTCGTGATAATTTTCGTTCAATCAATTTTTTCAAAATTTTTTGATAGGTACTTTTCGAGATAAGACAGCGATTTTTTTAAAAATAATACGAAGAAAAGTGCTCGCAAGTATTACTTTATAGTATAGGCTGGTTTGAAAAGTCCGTGCAAAAATAAAAACTACTTATGTGTTTGGGGTAAACCTTTTTTATTTTTCGACATAGTCTCCTTTTAGGCTTATACACTTCGTCCAACGCTGTTCTAGTTTGTTGATCCCTTCCGAATAATAGGATTTGTCCAACTCTGCAAAATATCCATTAGGGGGGATGTGAAACGAGTTGGAATCCTATTTCCATTAATTTTGCGACCACAACTGCTGAGGTGTGTGCTGGTACGTTGTCGTGATGGAAAAGGACTTTCTTGTGGGCCAATCGCGGGCGTTTTTCTTGCAGCTCGGTTTTCAAACGGTCCAATAACGGTGAATAATATTCACCTGTAATAGTTTTACCCTTTTCCAGATAGTCGATGAGGATTATCCCTTGTGAATCCCAAAAGACAGTCGCCATAATCTTTCCGGCCGAAGGAACGGTCTTCGCCTTTTTTGGTGCAGATTCCCCCTTGGTAACCCATTGTTTAGATTGTTGTTTGGTCTCAGGAGTATAGTAATGTATCCATGTTTCATCCACAGTGACGAAACGACGCTTAAAGTCCTCCGGATTCTCCTGGAACAGCTGCAAACCATCCTTGCAACACTTCACAAGATTCCGTTTTTGGTCAAGCGTGAGCAATCGCAGCACCCATCTTGCGGATAGCTTTCTCATCTCCAAATGTTTATGCAAAATATTATGTACCCGTTCAGTCGAGATGCCCACAGCACTGGCAATCTCACGCACCTTAACTCTTTTGTCATCCATCACCATACCATGGATTTGATCAATGATTTCTGGAGTCGTATCCTCCACAGGCCGTCCAGAAGGTTCAGCGTCACTTGTGCCCATATGGCCAGTCCGAAAATTTTGAAACCATTTATAAACTATTCTAATCGAAGGTGCAGAGTCACTATAATGTTTATCAAGCTTCTCTTTAGTCTCCTGAGGCGTTTTGCCTTTCATAAAGTAATGTTTAATCACCACATGAAATTCTTTTTTCGTCCATTTCTTGAAAATCTTCCTTGATTCACACGTATGCCAAACACAAAGAAATAGACCAATATGGCTGAAACTTGGTGTGCGTTCATTCAAGAGATGCTACTAACTAAACATGACCTTGATACGCGCCGGTGGTGCCATCTCTCGGACTTTGCACGGACTTTTCAAACCAGCCTCGTATATATATATATATATATATATATATATATATATATATATATATATATATATATTACTCGTATTTTCACAAGCTTTAATTGGATACCACACTCGATTACCTAGTTTTTTTTTCACTTCCGATTTCACCCCAGAAACTAACTCCTTAAGTCAAAATTTAACTTTCAAAGCTACATGGCTCTAATGAGGCCATCAATTCCTATACTATTACCAAATTTCAACTTTCTCTGACAAATAGTTTCGGAGAAAATCGGCTGTGACAGACGAACAGACAGACAGATAGACGGACAGACAGACACCAAAGAGATCTTATAAGTGTTCCGTACGGAACACTAAAAATGGCCATCCCAAAGTTTTTTAGATACTTAAGTGACGACCTAATAGAAAGCTTTTCTTCACGGTCAGTTTGGACCATGACAAAAAAAAGTTCAGAACAGTAAATATTTTCGAGGATAGTAATAAATATTTTCAAAAAAAACACAATTTTCAGATACCTCGACTGAAGAAAAAAATTAAAAAGGCGGTAAATCCATTTAGCTCCACTTTCCGATCTAAGTGATATTTTACATATCTGGCAGATTGAAAATAATAATAAAGATAATACAGTTTTTAGATTCCTACACTTCAAAAACCTGGAAAAGGGCATCTAATACGATGTATACGAAACAATGCTTCTAGCGCTATTCGCTGCCTCAATAACGTCTTAGGTAAAGGGATCCCTGAAAAAATAACATATTTTTCAAAGTCATCTCTTTCAAGTATCTTGAGATGGATGTATAAAGCAGTATATTAGAAGCAGCCACTCTAACCATTCTGCCTCGTTACCTCAATTAAATAAAAATAATGGAAAAATAACACAATTTTTAGATTTATTTACTTCAAGAACCCTGAAAAGGAGTTATAACCCGGTATACATAAAACAACCTTTCTAACCCTTATATGTACGATCATAAATAATTGAAAAATAATACAATTTTCAGAATTCCTAACTACAACTTTGAAAAAGACTTGTAATACGATATATCGGGTGACACATCCAACATGTAACAAACTGTAATTTTTTATTTTGAAAGTTACATATTTGCATTTTTAGATACCAGAATGGGAAAATATTAGGCTTTTTTATCACTTAAAAAAACTACTCCTAGTGGAACCTTGTATATTTCTTTATCAATTTTAATTCGCTTTGAAATTCTCTTTCCAACAATGTATCACAAGTTCACATTTGTTTGACTGGTGACCGGTAAAAACTGATTTAAACTCTTGGACTTAGGCGGCCATGGCGGATATACTAGCAATTGTTTTTGTTC
The DNA here is from genome assembly GCA_019049505.1 of Pachyrhynchus sulphureomaculatus. Classification (NCBI taxonomy): domain Eukaryota; kingdom Metazoa; phylum Arthropoda; class Insecta; order Coleoptera; family Curculionidae; genus Pachyrhynchus; species Pachyrhynchus sulphureomaculatus. Next base: position 37,737,891 of record CM032452.1, read on the forward strand.
GTTTTATCTCACTTTGGAAAGAATTTAAGACTATCCATTTATCGTGCCGTTTTCGCGAGTCTAAGTGCCTCCTATAAAATTTCATTCTTTACATTTACTTACAGGATTTTCTCTTCAAATAATGATCAATATCACCGAATTTAATCTAGTTACACATTACAGGTTTTTTGCCAACATACATCTAACAGAACTATCTAACGCCATTTGGATTTATTATTATTTTCAGAAAATAAGAAAACTATTTGATAAATAAATATTTAAATGCAAATAATAAAACCAAAACATTTAATAATAAGAATAACGCAACAAACCCATAATTGTAATTAATTAATATTAGAAAGAAGTAATATTTTAACTAAGTAACACTATTTTATACTACATATAAATTTGCTAGGTATTTATTCCAAATGTTCAAAATGCTGTCCATTGTTAATCCTATACAATCTTGCTTTTCTCACCGTGGCTCTCATAAAGTTCTCCAACTGAATTTCAATAATTTGATTTACTGTTCTTCTTAAACGCATTTCTAAATCATTTCTGTCTGTTGGGGGATTTTTGTAAACTTTTTTCTTTTAAATGGTTCCATATAAAAAAAAATCAAGAGGCGTAATATGTGGCGATCTTGCAGGCCACTTATTAGATCCATTAACTCATTTGCACCAAACCATTGATTCAAGTAGTTTACTACAATTCTACTATTGTGGGCTGGAGCGCCATCCTGCTGGAAAAGAATGTCTCTCGATTTAAAAATAAAGTTTCTAAAAAGTCTCCAACGTCATTTTGAATGAACTCCAAATATCTTTCTCCATTTAACGCGCCATCAAATATAATAGGAGCAATAATTCTCGTGCCAAGGATACCCATCCACACGTTAAAACCGAATCTTTCTTGATAGGCACTTTCTCGCATCATTCTAGGGTTTTCTTTGGCCCAATATCGATTATTGTTACGATTAAACAGACCCAAATTGGTAAATCTAGATTCATCCGAAAATAGAATGTTGTAATGAAATTGGTTATCAAGGCGGTATCTTTGCAAAAACCAAGTACAATAATGAGTTCTTCTTTGGTAATCTGTTTGAAATAAATATTGATTTATTTGATACTTGTAGGACCTGAATTTATATTTTCCTAAAATGCGGCGTGCGGTTTCATGATTTACACCGGTTTGTTCTTCAACATATCGTAAGAAAATTTCAGGATCTACCTGAACAATGGCCAATACAATCATTTTTGACTCTTCGTCACCAATAAATACATCAGTAGGTCCAATCCGTTGCCTTCTAAACTGCTGCTCTACCTTTAAAAAATAATTGTTGGGTGGATGCCTCCTATCGGGAATATCTTGCCATGTACAACTCGGCGGCTTGTCGGCTATTCTTTCTGTACTCTCCATAAATTAATAACATATCTATTTTTTCATCCATTGAATACATTTTTGTTAACGAAAAATTATTTTTGACCCAAAGTAACCAATAATAATAGCCATTTTGGTAACACGCAGCAACCATGACTTTCGGTTCGTCTGTTTTATCACAGCCTACTAAGTCTGTAATGGAACTTGATGATATCACATTATTGCATAATAAAACGATTTATTTTCTGAAAATAATATTAAATCCAATTGGCGTTAGATATTTCCGTTAGATGTATGTTGGCAAAAAACCTGTAATGTGTAACTAGGTTACATAAAAAATATGTGTTCCTATCTTAATTTCGGTGATATTGATCATTATTCAAATTCTGTAACTGAATGTAAAGCATAAAAGTTTGTAGGAGCGACTTAGACTTGCAAAAATGGCACGATTTTTTTTTATCGTTCATCTCCCCGCCTCAGCAGGAAATTTACCCTTTCTCCATATCCCAAGGATATCGGCGAGGATATTATAATACCCGTCAACGTTGTCCAAGTGCCGAAACATACATTTTTGTATTTCACGGCACCTTTTAAATATCGCGGTAGTGCTGCCACGGACGTTATTTGCATTTCTGCAAACAACTTCTACCTATGACAGTGATAAATGAATAGTCTTAAATTCTTTCCAAAGTGAGATAAAACGAACAAAAACAATTGCTAGTATATCCGCAATGGCCGCCTAAGTCTAAGAGTTTAAACCAGCTTTTGCCGGTCACCTGTCAAACAAATGTCAACTTGTGATACATCGTTGGAAAGAGAATTTTACAGTGAATTGAAATTGATTAAAAAGTATACAGGGTTCCATTAAAAATAAGAAAGTTTCAGTGACTTCCGGTCAAACCGGAAGTAGTTAAAATATTTCTTAAGTGATAAAAAAGCTTAATAATGTGCCATTATGGTATGTAAAAATGCAAATATGTGACTTTCAAAATAACAAAAATTACAGGGTGTTGCATGTTGGCTGTGTCACCCGGTATATACAGCGACCACACAACCACTCTCTTTCCCCGTAATTCACTCCAGATATGTTTAGTTATAAATAATTGTAAATAATGCTGGAATAAATAAATAGTGGCTGCCCATGGCTCCGTGGCGTATTGCTTGCGGTGCAGAAGGTACGTACATAGGTAATAGTTGTTTGCAGAAATGCAATAACGTCCGTGGTAGTACTACCGCATTGTCTAAAATTTGTTGTGAAATACAAAAATGTATGTTTCGACACTTGGAAAACGTTGACGAGTATCACGACATCTTCGCCGATATCCTTAGGATATGAAGAAGGATAAAAATCACTATTCAGGAGTGAGATAAACGATAAAAAATAAAGAATTTTCATAATGTTCTACTCCTATAACCCTGAAAACACAAAATATTCCAAACAACCCACCTAACGATATCCTCGCCGATTTAAAAAAAGGGAAATCCTTATTCAGGAGCACTAGGTGAAAACTAAAAAAAACACCCTCCCTCACCCCTATAACTCTTTTTATATTTGACTGTAAATAATTATACATAATGTTTGTTTACTAAATCATCAAAAGCTTATAAAAATGTTCATAATAATTGAAAAAATAAACAAAATTTATTGACCTATACGCGTTTCACCTTCAGCGATATTGCCCAAAAACTATAGGTTTTATCCCTACGTTAAGTATTATGTGTGTACTAAATTTGAAATTGATATCTCTATTCCTTCAGAAGTTATGTTGTCGCAAGCCGACATACAGAGATACTGACGACAATGAGTGATTATGTTTTTCCGGATATAGGAACCCTAAAACCTGAAAAAAATGCAAAAATCTCAGAGTCTGATTATTTTCACAAACAGAATACTTCCTTTTAGCATGGGATTTTAATGGCTTGATAAAAAGGAAATATTTTGCTAAAAATACGTGTTGACGAAATTACCAAACGCAATGGAAAACGTGTACATAAATTATTACTTATTAGGTGGATCAAATATAAACGAGATTTTTTTAAAAAATTTTTATTTACTATAACAAATAAACCAAGTACATATTATTTTTAAACATAATCTTCTGCTTTGGAAATATACTTTTCCCAGTGTATCGGAAGCTTTTTGATACCGTCGTCGTAAAAGGAAGGGGGATGTGTCGGTGACCAATGTTCGAACGAAGCCCTCCACCGTCTTGTCGTCATCAAATCGTTGATCTCTCAGCGATTCTTTGAGTGGCCCAAAGAGGACAAAGAGCGATAGGTCAGGGCTGTAAGGAGGGTGATCAAGTGTTGTTCAACTCATTTTCTCCAATTTTTCGCGAATGAGAGTTGTAGTGTGGGGTCGAGCGTTGTCATGGAGAAGAATCACGTCTCTTATGAAAGCCAATTGATTAACTGGACTCGATGCTTTTCACTCCACCATTAAGTTCCAGGGGGAAATACTACTCTCTATTCCCGATGTGCACTCATACATATTATCTTCAAATAATGTGTCATTAAAAGTATTTTAATGAAGGTAGACACCTGAAAAACTTCTTGGCTCTGATGGAATAATTGCACTGCTACTAAAAAAATTAACGAGCGAACTAACACAAGTTTTTTGTAGACCTTTTAATTTATCCTTCTAGAAAAGAATATTTTCATCCTGCTGAAAAAACATAGTACAGATCAGCCAATACGTAAAATGTCAAAAAGCCTTTACCACAAAAACTACTGACTGACCAGTCGCATTTTTGTCGGTAATATTAAAAATTATGGAACGGGATTTTAAAATATTAGTCACTTTCAAGATGGCTTTCGTAAGCAACCTATTTGTAAACACACAACTCACTATTGTGGACAATCAGGAGCAGTTAAAGTTGATATATACAAGGCAATAGACGAAATAGTGACTAAACTACGCTTGTATGGTATCTGTGTGACTTTCGAGTGGAAGTTGACGGATTTCTTTCCAATTCCGGCGCTATCAACGTTAACGTGCTCCAAGGCTTTTACACTCTTTCCCCTTCATCTTAACTATCAGCTGGAATAGAATACTACTTACTACTCTTAAAGTTCTTGATATAACCAAACTTTATATATTTGCGTTATGGTCGAACGTAAACTGTAAACCTAAAAAAGCATTTTTCTTTTCCTTATTTTGTACAATAATATCATAAAATTATATATTTGCTTGTCTAAAATTAGAAGTTCATTAGAACTAAAAAACAGTACATAGGGTATTCTGTTTATATGTATATTTGTACCATATATTAGAAATGCTATGAGAAACTATTTCTGTTTTAACCCTGTAGAAAAAAATCTTTAAAATTACAATTTCTGCGGTTAATATTTTTGTCTAACTCATTAATAACCGAGTTAGAGGGGTGTTAGTTTATCATCAACAATATTGTACTTTTCTTTGGGAAAGCTCTAGGAATTTCTTGGATAATAAGTTGTTTCAATTAATAAAAATATATTTTAAATATAATTGCAAACCCGTATCAAGTAAACGTGACATATAATATATTAAAAAGTTAAAAAAGATCATTGTAGCATTTAATTTCTAAATATTGCTGATATCAAAATTAAATTTACTGTCTTTTTATTTCGTGACCGACGTCTGCCTCAGCTACGCAAACCTCCTGAAAATAAACTACATTCTTACATTATTCCTTGTTCCAGTTATGCCTACAAATCTTTCTCTGAACATAAACGAAGAAAAACTGAGATATAAAAAACAATGAACATGTGGCAAAAAACATGGCAACAAAACAGTTAGAAAATGTAAAGAAACTAAACAAATCTGAGAAAAGAAAATAAACCGTTGTACTATTCACATATACTCGCCGAAATCTATCTAAAATGATTAATTCTTAATATGGCGGGGAGGTGAAAAAACACTAATTTTTAATCCTTCAATATTTTACCGTATTAAACTTCATTACACAACGTTATATTAAATATGGTTAATGAATACTCCGACATTTCACAATCTGTAGTGGAAATTCTTGAATAAATCAGTAAATAAGAAACTAGGAGAAACTGTGACACGCCGCAATAGTTATTATTATATTAAACATTTCATTTTTGTAGTAACTCTAGAAATAGAATGTTTAGTAGAAAATAACAAGTGGACAAAAGAATCACTGGTATGCTGTGTTTATACCTGCTTTTCACTGGAAAAATAAACAGTCCCATGCATATTATGAGAAATCTAAAAGAAAACAAGAAAATAGCGTTGGTGAATACTTACAACATTGTGTCTACAGGCTATTTAATGGCAAATTTAGACAATATTTAAAAAGGGTACAATTTAAGATATCTAAATGAACACGGATCGGCCAATCATGCTGTAAACTACAGAAAAAATAATAATAAACAAGAAATTCTGCAAACAGTTTCTCCGTGTAAACACTAAAATATTTAATTCCATCTGCATATAGCTCTAGTGAATTATAGAAGAGAACGACACAGAGCAAAAATTAAAAATGAATTAAAACTTAACTTCATTTAAACATATTGGACAATGTTAAAACAAGAAGTTAAACATCATATTTTTTTATTAAAAAAAAATAAATAAATAAAAATGTAAAAATAAATCTTCTTCTTCTTCTTTATAAGCAGATTGCTCGTTAGTTTCAAGACCATTCTGACAGACTTCATTGCTCATGCGGACTACCAGCTATCCCTCCAACGTTTGGGTGGTCGTCCTGAAGGTCCTGTTCCCGGTGGTTTGTGATCTCTGGCCACTTTCACCATTCTATCATCTGCCATGCGTGTAAGGTACACGTTCCATTCTCTGTGTCTCTGGCGGATCCATCTAACGACGTCTTTGGTTTAGGTCTTCTCTCTAATGCTGTGTATTGCAAAGGCACGCGCTAGCGGCAAACTTATTTCCGACATCATTTACTATTTTACGTCACTGCTCATTCCTTATGCTACCTATCGTAATAAAATATAGCCTATAACCTGGCCAGAGAACATATGTATGTTTTAAAAAAAAAGTACGTAAATCGGATAAGTGGTTCTTCAGTGATAGGCGCACTAACGGACAGACAGACAGACAGAGAGATGTTGCATTTTATATATATTATAGATATATATATATATATATATATATATATATATATATATATATATATATATATATATATATATATATATATGTATATATACACATACACACACACACACACATATATATATATATATATATATATATATATATATATATATATATATATATATATATATATATATATATATATATATAATACATTAAAATTCCTGAGTTTCAATCCGTCTTGCTGCTGCTGCTGCTGCTACTCAATACTGTTATCTTGCTGCTACAGCAGCAGCAAGAGCACTTGAAAATGCCAAACGATATTTTGATGAAACGTCGTGCAAATTCATTGATAGGCGTACGGATTGAAATTCGGAATTTTATTGTATTACATTCCACTACCTGTGAAAACCTCTATTTTAATATATATATATATATATATATATATATATATATATATATATATATATATATATATATATATATATATATATATATGAGGCATTATTTGTCAAGCGGGACACCCTTCTCTCCATTACAGATTTTAAGATGGGAGGATCTGTAGGGGCTCAAAATTTTCGTCAAGACGTGTACTTTAAAAATCTGTTTGGCGATTTTTTGAAATTCAATATGGCGTCGCAACATGACTTTTAACAAAAAAAAAGTTGCTTAAATTTATGATAAACATTTAGCTTAAAGTGTAAAATGGAAAAACCAGTTGTTTTTCCATATTTTGGGTGTGCCGATTATAAATTCAATTACAAAAATGCAATTTGACATCTGTCAACTGCCAGACCCACTGTCAAAACACCCAAAATAACATCAAACCCCGAGTTTTACGTTAAATACGGAGTTTACCGAGAATTGCAAAATTGACACATTACAAATATGATCTGAGAATTACAAAATTGAAAGCTACCAACTGCCAAATCCACTGTCAAAACTGACATAATAACTTGAAAACCGGGTTTTACGTTTAATACTGAATTTATTAACAATTATCATGTTTTTGAGGTCATTTATTATAAATTAATTGTAATTTGACAAAATAAAAAATTGACAGCTACCTACTGCCAAGTCAATTGCCGAAACTGCCAAAGTAATAAAAGAAGCGGGGTCTAAGTTGAATACGAATTTTACTCCCAAATATCATGTTTTCGGGCCACTGTTTACGAATATGATGTCAAAATTACGAACTTGACAGCTAACAATTGCCAAATCAATGGTGAATACTAACAAAATCACATTGGCAACGAGTTAAATATGGATTTTACTGTTATTTGGTTGTCTTTGTCTATAACGTGGTAAAGCCAATATTGTGAGTATGACATAGGAATTACAAAACTGACAGCTTCCAAATGTACTGTCAAAACTGCCACAATAACATAAAAGCTGACGTTTTCATTAATTACGAATTTCACTGTCAATTAATTTTTTTTGCAAGAAGGCTGATTTCGAATTACAGGTTAAACTTGCTAAAATCACATCCGAACTAACTATTGGAAAATTAAACTTAAATACTGCTGATTTTGATGTAAAGTTTCCTATCTGAGTATTTCAAATATGCCAGACTAAATAATTCAACTTAAACTCTTTCAAATGTTCCAAAAAGGACAGTTAACCATTAAGTGGGTAATACTAATATGAATGATATTATTACGGAGTATTTACATTCTTGGCACACCCTCGCAAAGTATCGTGAGGACGAGGGTTGAAATAAAATTTTTTTGTGGGTTGTCAAAACATAATTTTCTCAAAATCTAATTACACAAAGCCCCAAGAATTTGAAGTGAAAACCTATAACTTTTCTTGGTCGTAGCTCTCCCATCAGCTGTCAAATTTGTAATTTTGATATCATGTTCGTAAACAGTGGCTTCGAAAGCATGATATTTGGGAGTAAAAATTTGTATTCAACTTAAAACCCGCTTCTTTTATTACTTTTGGCAGTTTCGGCAGTTAACTTGGCAGTAGATAGCTATCAATTTTTTATTTTTGACATCAAAGTGTCAAAATATATAAAATGTGTCAAATTACAATCAATTTGTAATAATTGACCTCAAAAAAAAAAATTAAAAACAAAATAAACAAAGAAAATTTAAAAAGAAAAAAAAAATTTTAAAAACAAAAAAAGATTTTCTAGAACACAACCTCCACGTGGTAAAAATCGGGCAACAGTGAAAGTATTAAAAACTCACTGGCAGATGGTGTTCAACTGATCATTTCAAATTCATCTTGAATCTTATATATCCGATTTCCCAAATCTGATTTCAGATTCGTAATCAGCGATCTTAAAAAACACCTCAGACCAAATTTTAGCGCGAAATCACGCTATTTTCATGTTTTCGTCTGCCATCTTGAATCCGCCATTTTGAATTTATCAGATCTGATCTCAGATTCCTGTTCGCGCCCTTGAAAACCCTATGCACCAAATTTTTGCGTCAAATCACGTTTTTTTCATTTTTTCGTCCAATTCTAGAATCCGCCTTTTTGAATTTGGGAGATCTAACCTCAAATTTTGTATTGGATTCACTCATGAATGATCGTACACAAAGTTTAACACTTTATTCAACGATTCGCTCCAATAAGCAAGAGAAAACCTTCACAGTCCGTTTTTTCAATGATACGCATAATCTTACACTTTCCCAGTCGCCATTTTGAAAATATTGATGAAAATTGATTTTTCCAAAAAACAGGAATTTAAAGTACATATAAAAATTGCACGACTTCTGTTGCAAACAGGTCGATTTGAGTGGTATGAGGATTTGAAAAAATTACTTTTTCCAAAAAACTACCCCGGAATTTTTCAGAATTTTCTTTTAAAATCGAAAATTTTTTGGGAAAATCAATTTTTCATCCTTTCCAAGTGACCAAATATGAAAGAGCATCCTCGAAAATAGTCGGGTATAAATTTTTGTAAGGTTTCCATTACCCTAGCATTATTGCAATCTATCAAATATGACAATGTGAATACCGTTAATTTGAGCTTTAATGGATTAAACGTAAAACCTGGTTTTTAAGTTATTATGTCAGTTTTGACAGTTGATTTGGCAGTTGGTAGCTGTCAATTTTATTTTGTCAAATTACAATTAATTTATAACAAATGATCTCAAAAACATGATAATTGTGAATAAAATCGGTATTAAACGTAAACCCCGGTTTTCAAGTTATTATGTCAGTTTTGACAGTGGATTTTGCAGTTGGTAGCTGTCAATTTTGTAATTCTCAGTTCATATTCGTAATCAGTAACCCGAAAAATATAATATCGGTAAGCTCCGTATTTAACGTAAAACACGGGTTTGATGTTATTTTGGGTGTTTTGACAGTGGGTTTGGCAGTTTACAGATGTCAAATTGTATTCTTGTAATTGAATTTATAATCGGCACACCCAAAATATGAAAAAACAACTGGTTTTTTCCATTTTACACTTTAAACTAAATGTTTATCATAAATTTAAGCAACTTTTTTTTGTTAAAAGTCACCTTTTGGTTGATTATGGCCGCCATGTTCTTTTCTTGTCTAGTAGTGTGTACTCTGCTATGGTTCTTAATGTTTTCATCTCTGTAGTCCTCATCATTCTTTTAGTTTTTACTATATCGGCTCTTGTTTCACCTGCGTATGTTATTAGAGGTCAAATGCAAGTTTTAATATTCTGACCTTACATTCCGTTGTCATGTGCTGATATTCTTGCTGCTTTGTTAGTTAGTTCCCTTACGTCGTTGGTTATATCGCCATAGCTTGATATCTCAGCTCCTAGGTCGTTAAAAGGCATGACTTGTTCAATAGGTTTGTTATTGATGGCTATTTTGAATCTTAATGTTTGTCTAGATATAGTCATGCACTTTGTTTTTGTTACAGATATCTCCATGTTAGTTGCAGCAGCCATTTGTTCAAATGCATATACTAGTCTTTGAAGATCATCTTCGGATTCAGCAATGAAGGTGTCGTCTAAGTAGAATACTATTATTATGATTTTTTGATCACTCAGCCTATAACCTTCTTCTCTGTCTAGTAAAGCGTTTATTAATAATTCCATTATTAAGTTGAAAAGTAGAGGGCTGAAACTGTCGCCCTGCCGAATGCCTGAATTCGTCGGGATTTCTCTGGGAATTTTCGTGTGCGTTTTTATCTTTGCACTGGTGTTCACGTTTAGTTTTTGTATTATTTTTATGGTGTTTTTAGGTATATCTTTTCTTAGGAGAATCTGGATAATGTCTTGTAACATTACTTTATCGACTACTTTTGTCAGGTCCATAAAGCAGATATATGCGGGTATGTTGTATTCCAAGGCTTTCTCCGCGATTTGTCGCGTCTATTGTGGATCGATTTTTCCTGAACCCCTGTTGTTGCTCATTTATAAGTATTTTGTCTGATATAATGTCTGCTATGATTCTGGTGAACAGCTTCATTACTGAACTAGAGTTATCCCTCGATAGTTGGAGGGTATGCTTTGACTACCTTTTTTAAAAAGCGGAATGGTTATGCTTTTCTTCCATTTCTCTGGTACTGATTGCTGTACCATGATTTTGTTGAGCAGCTTCAGCAGTTCCTCTTGTAGTATTTCGCCACCGTATTTAATTAGTTCGTTTGCTATGACGTTTTCTCCCGGGGCTTTTCTACTTTTCAATTTATTTATGGAATTTTGGATTTTCTTACGTGTCATTAGTCTTACTGCTTCGTCATTGGTTTCCTCTATGTCTGTGTTGGCGTTCTGTCTGCCTTCGGTGTATAATTGCTGAAAGTATGATGTCCATTCCTCTTCTGATATTGTGTTAATTTGCACAAGTACGCTTACTCCATTTTTTAATCCATGTAGGGTGTTCCAGACTCTCTTTTATGCACCATACATATCGTGTTCGATATCTCTGAATTTTTCCCAGTGTTCTTGCTTTATTTGTCTGGTTCTATTGTTTACTCGATGTCGTATTCTTACGTAAGTTTCTGGTGCTTCAGTAGTTTGTCGACTTCTATATTCTAAGTATGCTTTCTTCTTTTCTTCTGCTATGGTCTTTATTTCGTTTGTGAACCATGGTGTTTTGCTACAGTTGTTTGCTGCTACCATGCGAGTTCCTATTGCTTCATTTGCAGCTCTTTGTGTGTTTTCTTTGACTTTTTTCCAGCTTTCGTTTATGTCATCTCTGCCGCTTATGTTGTTTTAAGCGAACTGTTTGGTATAGTATACGAGAGCTATCAGAATTTAGAGACTGGATATTGTACTTCTGTCTTTTTCTGTGCAGCTGGTTTTCTTGCTGGTTTTGCTTGTATTCTTATTTTTTCCCAAGACTAGATTGTGGTCAGAACCTATATTGGCTGATGTGAGGCTTCTAATGTCTAATATTTGATGTGACAGAAAGGTTCTACTTGTGACGATGTAGTCGATGATTGACGAGTTATGGAAATAAATATAAAAATTAAAAAAG
>CM032452.1:37757225-37805196 GCA_019049505.1 Pachyrhynchus sulphureomaculatus
CATTTTCTAAGCAATATAGTCACAAAGTTAACAGAAGAATAATTTTATCCCAACACCACGTGTAAAAAAAAAGTATCAATGGTTTTGGAATTATTGTAATAGTATTAATATTTTTAATTTCCGAATTGATAAGCATTGTTACTCCGATTACATACTCTTACGTCCTGGTATAGCACACGAAGGGGCGTACTCATTCCTTCTCTCTCACTTATGGCCCAGCAGCGGACAAATAAATTGTTTAAATGCTGACAACCATCATTTGCGGCAGTTTTTTTGGAAGGCAACTATATGTCACTGTGTTTCTAAAAATGTAAGCTATAATTGTTGGTATAACGGTTTTTAAAAAAACAGGTAGGTGCAAAAGTTAACTAATTAATATCTGTTTACACCTGGCAACCAGAGGGTTGCGACAAGCAGAAAGCTGGCAACACATTTTTTTCTTAATTATTACATTATTATCTATTAAATAATGTTTCATTTGATGAAACAACATATTGGTGAAATTATTAAAAAAAAATATTAATTATAATTGAGTTAATTAATGGTAGTTGCGGCCGGATTTTGCTAGGCGACCCTACCGTACTGTATTGCATTGTTAATAATCTTTCATATAATTTACATTTGATCAAAAAAACAGATACATGTAGGATTTTGCAGTGGGATCTTAGACTATAATGTAAATAACCAAAATTCAAAAACACCAAATAACCTCTTCACTCTAGGTAAGAAAGAAGAATACTACTTCAGGGTCATTATTTGGCGCGAAAATAACGGCGCATCTGTCATACTCTTACGGTCTGCTCTAGCACACGAAGGTACTTGAACATTACTTCTTTCTCACATACGCCCGATCTGCGCACGAATAAATTGTTTAAATGCTGGCAACCATCCCTTGCGGCAGTTTTTTGGCTGGCAACCCTATGACATTTTGTTTCATAAATTTTAAGCTATAATTGTTGGTATAATGGTTTTTAAAAAAACAGATAGGTGCAAAAGTTAACTAACTAATACCTCTTTACACCTGGCAACCCGACGGTTGCGGCAGGCAGAAAGCTGGCAACACATTTTTTTCTTAGTTATTACATTATTATCTATTAAATAATGTTTCATTTGATGAAACAACATATTGGTGCAATTATTAAAAAATATTAATTATAATTGCGTTAATTAAGGGTAGTTGCGGCAGGATTTTGCTAGGCAACCCTACCGTACTGTATTGCATATTAGTAATCTTTCATATAATTCACATTTGATCAAAAAAACAGATACATGCAGGATTTTGCAGTGGGCTCTCGTACTAAGCACAATATCATGCGAATCGCAAATGACTGAGTTGTTCTCCTCCTATATTTATATCCTTACTTGTCCATGGAAATTGTTTGAAAAAATCTTCTAGCGCCAACGTCAAGAATTTCAGTAAGATGTTGTCCCCTTGACGTACTCCTCTTTTGATTTCTATCTTATTGGTGTTTTGTTTCAATACTATCTGAAATTTTGCACTTTTATATATATTTTGAATAATCTGCTCTCAATTCTACAATTACTTAGGATATTTAATGTTGCCTAGATTTTAAGGAAGTCAAACGCTTTCGCGTTATCACCAGGAATTACTCTCCGTTACTACCGTAACTAAGACAGTTTTTTATCTTTGCCCCTTAACAGCTGATTTTGACTTATTTTTGCCACCTGTTTGAGTCTGGGTTTGAGTAAAATAGAAGCAGAATTTCAAATAGGTTTTTCTCTCTTAATTTTTCCAAGATTAATGACGTAATGGTAAAATTTTTCTTGTCAGAAAAGTAAGATTTTTTTAGTGCTAAAGCTAAAAAACGAAGTAGGTTTAAAAACGTATTTATCTATTATTTTTATGTACCCTAAATGTTCAATCAATCTCCCAATAAAATATCTTAGGTTATGCGTGATATATTTTTAACCAAAACAACTGTACTGAACTATCACACTTACTGTTATATTCTACCTTTTCTATAAATTTCTTAATTAACTCAACTATTTTAGTCTGTGGATAACTTTAAAAAAAAACCTGCAATAACATTGAATATTTACCTCACTTTACACACGATATATTGCAAAATTTGTACACGTTTACCAATAACCAAACTAAACGTGAATCCGATGTTTTGGTAGGGGGAGCTGTCACAGGAAGAGAGCCACCGACAAAGCCAGCCGTCGGTTTTAGAATAAAGTAAAGCACAATATCCTGGAGTATATCAGTTGCGGAGTGAAAAAAATATTCATATCATCATTTCTTTAGTATCGATTTTTTCCTCTATTATTGAGAGCTGCCATTTAAGGTGAATTTTCTGCAATCGTTTTGGTACAAGGAGCCGCCAATATATGCAGTTAATGCCATCACCCTATATATATATAGTAGAACATACTCCACTTACAATACGAACGTCTAAACTTAGTTTAAATTTTTAGAATTCTAACGTCTGTAAGTGTATTTCTTTGTGGTTTCACTCTCCGATTGTTGTTTGAGGTCTCCCGTTGAATCTGGATATATGATTGACTGAAGATGGTTTAGGCAACAAGGAGATATTGGAAGAACAAGCCGTAAAGGTTTTTCTCCGAAATTTGTTTTATCTCCTTACGTACATGTTAAAATTCACAGAATAACTTGACTATATAAGATTTTTCTTCGAAAGTCATTTTATCTCCTTGTTGTGCATGTTCAAATTCATAGAATAATATTTTTTTGAATAGACGTTTATTGATATCAATATAATGATTTTTTGAAATTTTAATCAGTAAATAGCTCTACAATTTAAAGTTTGTTTAGTCCTTTAGATATAAGCTGATTTAACGTATTTAATTTTATCTCAAGTACTTTATGTTTCCAGGAAGCTAGTGGGCGCATTTTCGGCTAAAATTAAAAAATACTTTTCTAACTATAAAGCCATTCGCATATGACAGAAGATAAACGAGTAATTCTTCGTTGGCAATGTTTGTATCTGTGAAAGAAGGCTTTTAAAACCGGCTTAGTGTTCTCTAATATTAATCTTTTGTATGCCTTATAAATTTTCTGAATTCGTCTAAATTTCTTATTAATCATTGACGGTAAATCAGTATACATTTCGTTGAATTTTTTGAAGGTACGGCTAATATTTTTACTACACTATCCATGTACTGTATACAAATAATTATCTCCTTCTGTCGTACCAGACACTGTACTTTTATACTTTTGTTATGGACATCGCACGTCTGCAGCAGGGAAATCCCTAAAACGCTACAGGAGCGGCGCACGTGCAAAAAAATCTATTCACATTGGTCTTGAATCACTAAAGATTGTACTATAAGTTAATAGGAAAATAAATATGTCATTATTGGATGATCAGCCTTAACTTAAGAAAAGTAAAGATCAATATAAGCGGGAATTAATTAACTAAGCATTTTTAAATACATTTGGGCGGTTACATTGGGCAGTTAATAAATAATACGAGCGATAATAAACTTTTTTGGCGGTGACTAAATTAATTGTACGAGGCTGGTTTGAAAAGTCCGTGCAAAAATAAAAACTACTTATGTGTTTGGGGTAAACCTTTTTTATTTTTCGACATAGTCTCCTTTTAGGCTTATACACTTCGTCCAACGATGTTCTAGTTTGTTGACCCCTTCCAAATAATAAGATTTGTCCAAGTCTACAAAATATCCATTAGTGTCTGCAATCACCTCCTCGTTTGAATAAAATCTTTGTCCCGCCAGCCATTTCTTCAAATTGGGGAAAAAATAGTAGTCCGAGGGAGCCAAGTCTGGAGAATAGGGGGGATGTGAAACGAGTTGGAATCCTATTTCCATTAATTTTACGACCACAACTGCTGAGGTGCGTGCTGGTGCGTTGTCGTGATGGAAAAGGACTTTCTTGTGGGTCAATCGCGGGCGTTTTTTCTTGCAGCTCGGTTTTCAAACGGTCCAATAACGATGAATAATATTCACCTGTAATAGTTTTAACCCTTTTCCAGATAGTCGATGAGGATTATCCCTTGCGAATCCCAAAAGACAGTCGCCATAACCTTTCCGGCCGAAGGAACGGTCTTCGCCTTTTTTGGTGCAGATTCCCCCTTGGTAACCCATTGTTTAGATTGTTGTTTGATCTCAGGAGTATAGTAATGTATCCATGTTTCATCCACAGTGACGAAACGATGCTTAAAGTCCTCCGGATTCTTCTGGAACAGCTGCAAACCATCCCTGCAACACTTCACACGATTCCGTTTTTTGGTCAAGCGTGAACAATCGCGGCACCCATCTTGCGGATAGCTTTCTCATGTCCAAATGTTTATGCAAAATATTATGTACCCGTTCAGTCGAGATGCCCACAGCACTAGCAATCTCACGCACCTTAACTCTTCTGTCATCCATCACCATATCATGTATTTGATCAATGATTTCTGGAGTCGTAACCTCCACAGGCTGTCCACAAAGTTCAGCGTCACTTGTGCCCATATGGCCAGTCCGAAAATTTTGAAACCACTTATAAACTGTTCTAATCGAAGGTGCAGAGTCACCATAATGTTTATCAAGCTTCTCTTTAGTCTCCTGAGGTGTTTTGCCTTTCATAAAGTAATGTTTAATCACCACACGAAATTCTTTTTCGTCCATTTCTTGAAAATCACTCGACTTCCTTGATTCACACGAATGTCCAACACAAAGAAATAGACCAATATGGCTGAAACTTGGTGTGCGTTCATTCAAGAGATGCTACTAACTAAACATGACCTCGATACGCGCCGGTGGTGCCATCTCTCGGACTTTTCAAACCCTCGTAGGCTTAATAAATATTGGGTTGGTTACTTAGTCCCGTAGCAGCAGTACAAAATATTCTCGTACGGTAGTTTAAATAATATCATGCCCAATAATTTTAGTGGTAGAATAAGTGATCGGGCAGTTCGATAAATAGTTCGTCAGTTCTCGGTGTACGTAAAAACCGAACGTGATTTGGTTGAAAAGGGCGGCACATTTCCATTAAAGTGGTCTGCTAAGATACTACCAAGATTACTTTATAAGTTTGATTTCATACTTTGATTTCATACCATAAATAAATAAATAAAGTATTTTTTTCGTAGCCCATGTTTTTTTGATTTCAAATTAAAATATTATTTACTAGAAAAATAATCAATAATGAAACAGTATCTTAATTGGTCAGTTAATAAGTATATGTATTGTCAGTTTTCATTTCAATGTATGTAAACATTATACATATGTAATTTAATTGGCTGGTCTTAATTTTTACTGTACAAGCATTTATAGAGCTACTTATCCTAATATTTCTAGTGTACTAATTCTGATTTAGTAACTGCTTAGGCGTTGCTGGCGAATAATTCATTTTAAGGACCAATTGGATTTTCACGCATTCAAATATTTATAGAGATGTTTATTTCGGAATATTTTCCTCCTGATTTTTACTGCTCATATTTAATTGCCCGATCTGTTATCGAATATACAATTTGTATAATATATTACCGAATGTTTAAATGATAGCCCTATAAACGGAAACACTGCTGACACCGATATAGAAATCTCTTGAGTACCCCGATCTTCGCTTTTTTGGCCATGTTTGTGTTTCCAATTTCATGGCTTTGGACGACTGTACTTTTCATGTAAGAGCACAGAACCCGGTTTTCGTCCGCTGAAGCCAATAAACATATTTTCATTTTTTCATATTTTTCACAGTTGCTAAATATTTACCTTATCTAAATTGGATCTGCGATATAGCCAAAAAAATCGCCAAAAAAGTGAGATGGAGGTGTAGTAGTAGTAAAGAGATCTCGGTACCGGAGTCAGCAGTGTTCTCGTTAATATTGATCTATATTTTTAAAGTTACAGCTAAATATCTAAGAGTGCTATTAGTACTCTATTTCTACAGTTACTGCTATTCATTTAATATCAGTGTAAGTACCCTATTCGTTAATAATAACAAAAGTACTAAATCTTATTTTGCATATGCGTTTTGCTATTGAATTAAGAGTTTTGACGGTTTTTACATCTCATGGCAATATGGTTTATTGGCTACTAACATATATATATATATATATATATATATATATATATATATATATATATATATATATATATATATATATATAGATATATATATATATATATATATATATATATATATAGATATATATATATATATATATATATATATATATATATATATATATAATATATATATATATATATATGTATATGTATATATATATATATATATATATATATATATATATATATATATATATATATATATATATATATATGTATATATATATATTATATATATAGATATATATATATATATATATATATATATATATATATATATATATATATATATATGTATATATATATATATATATATATATATATATATATATATATATATATGTATATGTATATGTATATATATATATATATATATATATATATATATATATATATATATTATATATATACATATATGTATATATATATATATATATATATATATATATATATATATATATATATATATATATATATATATGTATATAATATATATATATATATATATATATATATATATATATTTGAGTACATAAAAGTCGGCCACTATGTTATTGCCTCAAGGTAACTGAATTAAAAAAGAGAACAAAACCTGCCAAGTACAAGTCGGACTTGCACAATTAGTGATCCGTCTGTTTAAAATAAAAAAAATTGTTACGTACGTATAAAATGATCTTCAACAGTTTTTCAAAGCTTTTTTTCCGATCTTTACTGAAAATTGATTACCTTGAAATTTTTGTTTTTTGTATACTAGATAAATTATTAAAAGTAGTGCACTCGTAATAATTCTCGTAATAATTTTCGTGTGAAGAATATTCTAGAAATTTTTCAAAAATTCAGCAATTTTTGGTAGTTTTTTGAAAATAATACAAAGAAAAGAATTTCCAAATATTACATTATATATATTTTTTAAACTCGTGTTTTTACAAGCTTCCATTTGACACCCCAGTCGACGATCTGGCAGAAAAAAAATTTTTCACTTCCGATTTCACCCCCCAAGACTAATTTCTTAAGTCAAAATTTAACTTCCAATACTACACTGCTCTGATAAGGCCATCATCTCCTATGTTATTGCCAAATTTCAACTTTCTATGTCAAATAGTTTCAGAGGAAATCGGGTGTGACAAACAGATAGACAAACACCGAAGTGATCTTATAAGTGTTCCGTACGGAATACTAAAAATAAGATGAAAGTAACCCTGACTCGATCGAGAAATGTTTTATCATGAGAGAGCCATAATATTACAATTGATGGAAGCCAAAGCTTGCAAGCAGATTAGTTTTCATTAATTTCGTTTACTTAGTCCCAATTTAGTTTATCCATTTTTAATTTTTTTTTCATAATTTAACAGGTTGACTGCCGATCTATATTTTTGAGTTTGTGGTTGACGCCGGTAAGATTTTTCCAAATATTTTTATTTTATTGTGGTAAATATGAATTAAAATGAGTCTTGGATGTGTTTTTTTTATGTGCCATTCAAAATATTAGAAAAAAAAAATTTCACTCCGATCGGAGTAATCGGCATTGCAAGTGAAAATTTTTACTAGATGCCGAACACTCCGATCGGAGTGTCCCAATTAAATAAGTAAAGAAATAATAAATCGAACTCATGAACTCAAAACATTTATTTCTAAATCATTTTTGTACATTTTTATGGTAATCCTCAAAGCAATTAAGGCAAAAACCTGGTTGTCCAGGGCACATTTTGCATTCATACACTGTTTGCTTTCTTATTTTATTTTTCCTGCATTCTTTGCATTCCTTTCTGCTTACCCGTTTTGTTTCTTTAGTTCCTTTTTTTTCACTAACAATTTTTTCTACTTTGCTAATGCTGTGGACATTTATTTGGCCTGGAGGAATTTGCGGCAAATTAGTAATTGGTCGTCTGGCTAGTAAATTTCTTAAGACATCCAATCGGAAGTCATATAATCGTAACTGGTCAGACCGCGAATATTTATTGTACAAAAAATAGGCGTTTATCATGCTCATTTGCAGCACATGCATGAATAACTTTTTGTACCACCGAATGGTTTTACGGCTGCAAGGATAATATGCCATCATTTGATCCTGTCTATCTATACCGGACATAAAAGCATTATATCCAATGACTGCGGAAGGTTTTTTCAGATTCTTGATTTCTTTTGTTTTTAAAAATGCCCATTTCGCTTCCAAATTCTGTTGAAATGTATTGAACATTGCGTTTATCGCGCCATTTTCCGACATGCACTCCATTGCAAAACATAGATTTATTCTCACCACGTTTTAAGTTTGCACTCATTACCTCTTTCGGATTATCTTTCCTCTCAGCTCTCAGCGTACCAGTGCAGTATGTATTTTGTTGAAGTAGTTTCCTAGCTAAATTAACACTATTGTAAAAATTGTCTAGATAAACAGCATGTCCCACACCCAATTTTTCCTCCAATAAATGTAAAATAATCTTTTCAGTATGTCCGCTTCCACCATAAACATCTGTCGCACCTTCGTAGACACGAAATTTCAAAATAAGTCCATTAGGCTCTGTCAGCATGTATAACTTCATACCATACTTATGACGCTTATTCTTGATATACTGTTTAAACTGGAGATGACCCCGATAAAGTACCATAGCTTCATCCAAAGACAACTCTCTTCCAGGATAGTAAATTTCTCCCATCTTGTTGTTAAAAAAATCTGCCACAAATCTAATCTTTCCGAGCCGATCTGCCGGATCCATATCTGGAGATGTAAAATGCAAACACCTCAAGATAAGCAAAAATCTATTCCTTGACATATATTTTCTAAAAACAGGTAGATTAAATAGCGGATCAGTTTTCCAATAATCGTTAAGACGGCTCAAGGATATTGTGCCAGTGTGAAGTAACAGGGCCAAAAAAATTTTTAGTTCGTCAAGAGTAAGATCTTTAAAATTAGTAATACGTGATTTTGTACTTGTTTCTGGGCGCAGCAAAACCTCGACTGCGTAAGAGTTCGTTCGTTCTACAATAGTTTGTAAAAAATCATCATCAATGATCATTTCGAAAAAAAATCGATAGGTGCACCCTGTCCTGGAATTTGCACCAATAATTCCTGGGTTTTCTGGAACAAAATTTGTTTTAACGCACCTCTGTCGTTCCATTTTATCTCATCAAGGCTAGGAAGTGTTTGATGTGGCCGAATAGGGTCTATAAAATTCTCTTCTTCGGACTCGGAGTTGAATTTACATCACTATCGTCTGTGTCTGGTACGTAATGTTCGTCACTACTACCTCCGCTTTCTTCCAATAGCTGCAATAACTCAGTGTCAGTTAGCTTCTTTTTCTTATCATATACCTTTTTTCATCACTACAATGTCTTTTTTTAATACCAGAAGGCCCAGGTTGATTGTCCATATTGTACGGCAGATTACAACCAAACCAAAAGCAAATCCGCGGAACCACTTAAGCACCTGTTAGAACTTGCGTTTTTAAGCAACGCCACCACTAGAAACACGTTTTCATATACAACGCCGATGGAATACTAAAACGTTTCGTAAGAACGCATGTCGAACTCCGATCGGAGTAGACGGCGTTGGCGAAGAGACCCGACGCACTCCGATCGGAGTGGTCGGCAGTCAACCTGTTAATGAAATATTTGATTACCGTTTGTTGATTAAACTGCACAAATATCTTATCGCACAAATAACGTATTCTGCTGTACTACCTATATTAGTAAACTTTAAACCATTTAAGATTCCCAAAAATAATTTGTGTAAAAGAAATGTGTTTCCATTTTTTGCCAATTTTATAACGATTGTCTGTATGATAATTCTGAAACTTTATTACCTCTTTGAGATAACTTTACACAAAAAGAAGTTATATCTGTTGCTTCGTCAAGTTTATGACCGTCCTAAAATCAAACGGATGGATACTATATATTGAGCGACAAATTAAATTTTGTGTACTTGTTAAATACATTCTTTATAAGTAATGATAATGAAAAGTTTTATTTTTGTTAGTTGTTTTATATTTGCCGCTGGTGCAACATTTCCTGCAGATCCTGCAAATGAGTTCAGGAATTTTAAGGTATTTTCTTATTCTAATAATATTCTGTTGTTAAAGACTAGTAATGAGACAAACATTTCTTTTTGAGAATACCTATATATCGCTTGTTATAGCTGGAGTATGGCAAAATTTACAAAAATCAAGCAGAAGAAACAAAACGTTTTAATATATTTAAGAACAATCTACGCTCTATTGAACAACACAATGCTCGATATGAACAAGGCCTTATATCTTACAGAAAAGGTAAGTAAACTAGGATGGAAGTGGAGGTTAGTAGAAGTTACTTATAAACTTTAGTAGTTTCCATTGAAGTAGCAGAAAATATGAATATTTATTGAATACTCTACGAATACGTTAACTCAAAGTGAGGTAAAAAAATATTGAGTAAATTTCGCAGAGAGGAATAACCGTCTAACGAATTAATTTTAATTTACGTTACGGTCTGCGAAAAAGGAAGCTGAAGACAGCAATTCGTGTGTGTGTATATAAAGTTTTTTTAACTATTCACATGCACGGCGTTTTGCCAAAATCTCATTTGCCATTTTCAAGTGCTGTTGCTGCAGCTCGATACTATAATCTTGCTGCTGCTGCCGCTTGGAGGTAACTAAGAAACCGAAGTACGGTTGCCGTCTTTTATAAGTAGACGTCTACGCAAATTGTAGGTATGGGGAACGGGAGTTTTCGACTGGGCATTGGTATTTGTCGGCTTGTTTTTTTTTCTTGGGAATGTGGTTCTTGCATAATTTAAGTAAAAACTGATTTTGTTAAAATTATATTTTCGATTAATTTGGTGTTGCTTCATTATCATAAACGTTTCATTCACACTTGGACTTCATAAGTATTATTTGCTTATCCAACGAACAATTACTTTCTATTTTGTTTTGTTTCATCAAGAATGCTATTACTAAGTTACATTTTTGTGTGTGATAGTTATTTCTTAAAGACTTACCTAAAAACTATCACACACGAAAATTTTGCTTAGTAATAGCATTCTTGATGGAATAAAATAATTGATAGAATGTAATAAGCAAATAATACTGATGAAGGAAGGAAGGATGATGACCAATATGGCTTTCGTAAACATAGATCAACAGGAGATCTTCTGACTTATGTAACACGTGTTTGGAATAACGTAATTGAACACTTTGGAGAATCTTGAGAGGTTGCTCTTGACATATCCAAGGCATTCGACCGTGTTTGGCACGATGGACTGTTGGCTAAGCTACGCTCTTGTGGTATATCTGAAAAGTTCTGTTCCTGGCTCTCATGTTTCCTCAGAGAGCATTCTTTACGAGTGGCGGTCGACGGATTTCTTTCTAACACCTTCACAATCAACGCCGGTGTGCCCCAAGGCTCCATACTGTCTCTTATACTCTTTCTCATTTACATTAACGATCTGATGGAAAAGACCGGGAATCCAATCTACAGCTTGGCAGACGACAGTACGTTTGTCTCTTCATTCACTTTGAACGCTCGGTCATCGGCTGCTCAGGCGAATATCCACAGATAGCAGGAGGTCGTTCAACTTAACAAGGTCCTGGAAGAAATTCTATCTTGGGGTGACAGTAACCAAGTGGAATTTAACGCTACAAAAACCCAGGCGGCAGTTTTTTCTAAAAAAGTTAACTTTGCTGAATCCGACATAATTATATCGGGGCGTTCCATTCCCCTAGCATCGTCACTCAATTTGTTGGGCGTTAATTTGGGAGCAAATATGTCCTGGCATGAACATGTTGCAGGCATAGCAAGGAGAGGTTCTCAAAAGTTGGGAATATTATTTCGAACCAGAAAGCTTTACACTCCACAACAACTGTTAATTCTTTACAAAGCTCAAATTCGACCAACTATGGAATACTGCTACCATATTTGGGGCTCCGCTTTCAAACATACACTGCATTTGTTGGATCCTGTTCAGAGAAGAGCTGTTTGTCTGACTGGAGACCCGGAACTGACCGGCGGCCTTGATTCGCTGGAACATCGAAGAACGGTTGGCGACTTGAGTCTGTTCTACAAGTGCTCGAAGGATGTAGCCCGCTTAATTCCTCCCAAAGCGGTGCATGTTAGAAATACACGTCGCGCTGGTGCTTCGCATCCATATGAGATGCAGCTTGTTACTCCGCGTACAACGCTTTTCAAGCAGTCTTTTATATGGAGAACATCATCCCTTTGGAATAATTTGCCCAGCGCCGTGTTTCCCACCAAGTACATTTTACAGTGAGTCAAGAACAACGTCAACGTGAATCGCTTTTTCCGCACACATGCCGCTTCTGGAGCGATACTTGGGAAGAACTTACCAACTAAGTGTATGCTGTATATGCAAAGTAACAAAAATCTTTAACAACACTGAACTAACTAGATATATTAACTACTCAGTATATATCACACACAACACCAAACACTTTATTTTGGCACTCGACGCGCTTTTCGCTAACCATGTTAGCTTCATCAATCATCTGACTGACAGTCAATCATCGCTCCTGATGAAGTTAACATGATTAGCGAAACGTGCATCGAATGCAAAAATAAAATGTTTGGTTAAGTTGGGAATGTGGAATCTTTGGCACAATGACACTACTCAGTATATATCACCACTACACCAAACACTTTATTTTTGCACTCGACGACGCGTTTCGCTAACCATGTTAGCTTCATCAGGAGCGATGATTGACTTTGGTGTTGTGGTGATATATACTGAGTAGTGTCATTGTGCCAAATATTCCACATTCCCAACTTAGTAGATATATTAAAGTAAATAAAATAATGCAACAGGGACACTACACGGCTCATATTTATCAACTAACTAAAAGTTTGTGCTGGTAAAAATTAAATATCAATAGTATACATCAAAACATGTGCAATATATATATATATATATATATATATATATATATATATATATATATATATATATATACAATATTATGAATCATTTTAAAAGTAAACGAAATGATTATTAGTACCAAAAAAAATTTGAAGAAGAATAAGGTCTACATTTGTTAAAAGTTAAGTAAAAATCTATTAGTATCCTTGATATAACTACAGCGTGTTATGAAACTCACCATATATTGAATTGGGTGACTTGTGGGGTCATGTAGAAGCACATTCAATACTTTTTTTTCAAATTCGAAAATTTTTGAGAAATTAAAAAAGGGGCAAGATTCCTTTTTACCAGATATTTAGACAACCAACCTGCCCATTAAAGGCCGATCTTGGTCATGATAAGGCGCCAGAACACCTATATCATTCCTCCATTCCTCAATAGCTGTTTTAAAGTAAAGAGAGTGGGGCAAATTGACACTCACCTTAAAAAAAATCGTAGATAAAAATAAATTTTCGTCTACAGGAATATTTAACGTTGATGAAAGTGAATTTTCAGAAAAAAAAAGCAAAAAGTTTTATTTAGTTATATTTCAAAAGGATGAGATAAAATCCTGACTTGGAGAATGGCACACCTACTGAGAGGGTTGTCACCATTCTAGGCACTAGCTATATTAACTCGAACTTATTTGTAAAATGGACGAAATATTTTATAAGCGTTGTATAACCAACCATTGTAAATAAAATGTTGTTTCTGCCTTATGGAAATACAACGTATTCGAAGAACCTGAAAGCGTTGAACAAAACAAGGGCTAATATTGAAAGTGACAGGCCTTACTGCTCACTCAATCTCTCTTTTTAGTATTCCGTATGGAACACTTATAAGATCACTTCGGTGTCTGTCTGTCTGTCTGTCTGTTTGTCTCTCTGTCTGTCACACCCGTTTTTCTCAGAAAACTATTTGTCATAGAAAGTTCAAATTTGGTACTAATATAGGAATTGGTGGCCTCATCAGAGCTGTGTAGTTTTGAAAGTTAAATTTTGACTTAAGGGGTTAGTTTTGAGGGGTGAAATCGGAAGCGAAAACAAATTTTTTTTACTAGGTCTTCGAGTGTAGTGTCAAATGAAAGCTTGTGAAAACACGAGTAAAAAAAAATATATATATATATTGTAATACTTGCGCACACTTTTCTGTGTGTTATT
Organism: Pachyrhynchus sulphureomaculatus; assembly: GCA_019049505.1. Taxonomy (NCBI): domain Eukaryota; kingdom Metazoa; phylum Arthropoda; class Insecta; order Coleoptera; family Curculionidae; genus Pachyrhynchus; species Pachyrhynchus sulphureomaculatus. The sequence continues at coordinate 37,771,322 of CM032452.1, forward strand.
TTTAAAAATTCGCGAAAAATCGCTGTCCACCTACTTTATCTCGAAAAGTAGTGAAAAAACTCTGGAATATTCTCCACGGGATATAGATTGAATATTGAATTGATATCTTTAATAATTTATCTGGTATATAAAAAAACAAAAATTTCAAGGTCATTAGTTTTCAGTAAAGAACGGAAACAAACTTTGTTGAAACACTCGTTTGGAGTGTGTTTTGTGAAGTCACTGATCATTTCATACCACCGTAACAAAAATTGTTTATTTTAAAAGCAATTAACGTACGGAACACTAATTGTGCAAGTTCAACTGACCGGTTATTTTTACACTTATTATATTCAAGCAATAGAAAAATAAAAGAGGGCAAATGTAAGTCGTCAAGTAACACAATATCAAGATGTAAGTTTATTTGCAGAAGTTTAGCAAAGAGCTGCTATCATTGGCACCATTGTGAACGGATTTCAGGCGGCTGAAGTTTGGTCCATGAACAGAAACGTCTTTCCCGAACATTTGTTTAAAGCAGCCGAAAATATTTGTGTTCAAACAAACTCAAGTAATGAAAGCACGTCGATTTTACAAGACGCTTATATTACTAAGTTTTGGTGAATTACCAAATTATAAGAAAATATTGAAATATAAAACTTGTGTGTAAGATATTGTTTTTTTATTAGATTGGTTTAGGATCAATTTTTTTCTTTAATAGTGCGATCCGCAATTAACAGCTGTTTGGGGTCGGGCAAAATAAATTAATTTATTTTTAAATAAGTTTTCCTCCGAAATGTTTTAAGGTAAATACCTAAATGTAAACAATTTTTTTATGTACCTTAAATTGGTACCTTATTGGTTGGTTGTTTATATTTTTGTACAATTCATTTAGATAATTTTATTTAACTTCATTTGTGCTGTGTGCAATGTACATCTATATAAAATAAATAAGTGTACTTCAGATGTGTAATAGATCTCCATATAAAATATCCTAGGTTGTCCGTGACAAGTATAAAACTTAACTAACTGTACCACTTACTGCAAATTGCTTAATCACTATGTCAGTCCATCTCTCTTTCAAAAAACATTAATCTTGACACCTTACCCCCGTAATTAGTAAACATTCACGGAAAAGAAAACAGAAAGCATCACGTTTGCAGCATAAACCCTTTAATCTCAGCCTGGAATGCTGACAGCAAAGAAGCGACAAATCCATTGTCGGTTTTAGAATAATAAAATAAGAAAAATACTTTAATATTTTTTGTCATTAAAATTTAAGAAAAGTCGATTCAAGTCTAAACAACGACCTTACTTCTGATTTACGATTTTCTATATTAACACATGGGCTGAAAAGTCCCGGGCCTAACACATAGATGGCGCTAGTTTTATTGCAGTCACCTTTTTTTCAGTTAATACTAACCTTCAAAAGACAGCTGTTAAAATTTCATGATATTCTATTCATTAGTTTGTGAGTTATTGTGCTAAGAGTGACGCGACTTTTGTTATTTTCAAAACAATGGATCAAAAACAATTTCGTGTTTTAATTTTTACACTGCTTCTTGATGGGAAAAAATACCGTTCAAGCGAAGCAATGGCTTGAAAAGTGTTATGGGGACTCCGCTCCATCAGAAACAACAATAAAAACATTGGTTTGCTGACTTCAAACGTGGTCGTAGAGACACCGATGATGCAGAACGCAGTGGACGTCCAAATGAGGGCGGTAACACCAGAAAACATCAAAAAAATCCATAAAATCGTTTTGAATGATCGAAAAGTGAAGTTGCGTGAGTTAGCTGACATCGTAAAGATATCAAAAGATCGTGTTGGCTTTATATTGCATGAGTATTTGACTATGAGAAAGCTCTGTTCAAAGTGGGTGCCGCGTTTGCTCACTATTGATCAAAAACAAGAACGTGTTGATGATTCTGAGCAGTGTTTGGCCATGTTTAAACGTAACAAACCGGAATTTTTGCGTCGATATGTGACAATGGATGAAACATGGATCCATCACTTCACTCCGGAATCAAAACGATCGTCATCTGAGTGGACAGCAACTGGTGAACCTCGTCCAAAGCGCCCGAAAGCACAACAATCGGCTGGAAAGGTTATGGCCTCGGTATTTTGGGATGTGCGTGGTGTAATATTCAATCGACTATCTTGAGAAAGGAAATACCATCAACAGTGAATATTATATAGCGTTATTGGAGCGTTTGAAGGCCGAAATTGCAAAGAAACGACCGCATATGGTAAAGAAAAAAATTTTATTTCATCAAGACAACGCACCGTGTCACAAGTCAATCAAGACAATGGCAAAACTACATGAATTGAACTTCGAATTGCTCCACACATCCACCGTATTCGCCAGATTTGGCTCCCAGCGACTACTGGCTGTTCGCAGACCTGAAAAAAATGCTCGCCGGTAAGAAATTTCGCACGAATGAAGAGGTTATCGCTGAAACTGAGGCCTATTTTGAGGCAAAAGATAAATCGTTCTACAAAAGTGGTATTGAAATGTTAGAGCGGCGCTGGAATGATTGCGTTGCTCTTGATGGAGATTACGTTGATGAATAAAGCTAATTTTGAACCAAAAAAACCGTGTTTTCTTTGTTAGGCCCGGGACTTTTCAGCCCATGTGTTATAAAGTTCTAAGGTGTGTCAGTAGCGGCGTGAAAAAAATATTCATCATATCTTTAGGGTCGATTTTTTCTTTTATTATTGAGATCCGCTATTTAAAGTGAATTTTCTTGAGTCGATTTTGCTACATGGAGACGTCAGTTCCAATATATGCAGTGAATCCCATATATATATATATATATTATATATATATATATATATATATATATATATATATATATATATATATATATATATATTATATATATATATATATATATATATATATATATAAATATATATATATATATATATATATATATATATATATATATATATATATATATATATATATATATATATATATATATATATATATATATATATATATATATATATATATAATATATATATATATATATATATATATATATATATATATATATATAAATATATATATATATATATATATATATATATAATATATATATATATATATATATATATATATATACATATATATATATATATATATATATAATATATATATATATATATATATATATATATATATATATATATATTATAATTTACGTGTTCTTGCAATTAGATCATTAAAACTGTTCTTGGATTTGTTATATATTTATTGACGATTCGACCTTCGGAAGCGGTCTTCTTCAAAATTTGCTCTTAGAAAGTAGTTCATTTTATGGGGTGTTAATTTTAAACTCACTGTCAAAAACACATTTTTACTTTCTACCAACAACCACTTAACTTGAAAGACTTTGTATGACCAGTCATACAAGATAGTAGATTTACCAATCCAATATTTATGTCTGGATAATGTGAGCCTGACAAGATAGTTTAACATGAGATCTAAACCACGCAGCTATTACTCTTAGCTAGCTTTTTCGTACTTACCTTTTTCCTTACCTCAAACTTTAAAGTGGAGAGCTTGCTACATCAGTATTTCTGAAGAGAGAAAAAGTCACTATCACCATCACTATCCTTTTCTGTCATTTTGTTAGGTAATGTTGGCATGAAACACTGCTAATGTCTATTCTTCTTATATGATACGTTGCCCTAGATTGAATATATAATAATTAAAGAGTAAAGAAAATACATTTGCTCGAATTTTTTTAGGTTTTTAATTTTGGATCTTTCCAATTTATACTCATTGAACCTTGAAATTCTGGTTACAGTTGAATACCTTCTCTTTAAGTTTTGCTTGTATTATTTTAATGAATTTGTCTTATACAGTAGATATTATGGCACCAAAAATTTAGTTGCATACAAAAAGAGAATGTATTTTTTAATACTTTCCTCAACCGAACTAAATACAATTCTCGAACGAAGAAAACCCTATAATGTATTATTATATATTATAGAGATTCCTTTAATTTACAGTTTAACATTTAATTTTCTACTATTTATTATATTATTTTCCAGGAATTAATCAATTTTCTGACATGACCAGAGAGGAACTTGGGGGTTTGAATCCACCAAAATTTATCAAAAAATCCAAATTGACCGGCAGAAAATATATTAGAAGTGGAAATAAAATTCCGGAATCAGTTGACTGGAGGACTAAGGGACAGGTAACTGAAGTTAAAAGCCAAAAGAAGTGTCATGCTGGGTGGGATTTTGCTATTGTAAGTATCAGATTGGCTGAAATAATTTTACTGGTGATAAAATTAAAATTAAATTGTTTCCAAAATGTATTGTATATATTTAACAAACTTGGAGCGAATACGACGTCTAATTTTACTTTATATGATTCTTTCCAAATTTAATTAAAATAGAAGTTACTGGCGTAAGTTTTTTGAAAATTATTAGCAAGAATAGAATTTTTTCCGGTCATTTTTGCCACGTTACCAACTTATAAAGTTATATATAACCTGCTGTCAAGTTGATTGCGTAAAGGAAAAATTAAATTTTTATTTCAAAAATCAAACTGAATTTTTATTCGTTTGGCATCCCAATTCTTTTCTAAAATTGTTATTCGGAAAACGAATTTTTAAATGTCCGAAAATCCATGAAATTCAATAAATTCAACCTTGCTAATATAAATGATATTAACGTAGTAAACAGATGCCTCTGAAAAGGAAATATTTTGAAGTTGTTTAGAATATATCTCTATTAACTTTGCACCTTAGAGTCTATTAATGAGTCATGTCTAACTCATTTATAGCTATAAATTTTTAGTATTCAAAGTATCCTGTTAGTACACGTACAGAAGGTATTGACTAAATATGCAGATATATCCTAAGAGAAGATTTTTTTTTAAGAAGATTAGAATATAGATTATGAGTTTTGCCAACGTGTCTTATTAATATCCTATGTGTATGATAAATAATTCAAGTTAGGGGAATTACTGATTTTTTGACTTTAAAGTCGTTCTGTTGCTAGCAAAGGATAAAGATGTTAATAATGTACCATTACATAAAAAATAAATTGGAGATATTTCTCTCTCCCCCCTCCCCTCTCTCTCTCCTCCATCTCTCTCTCTCACGTAAGTACTGTCAACAGCTTCTACCTGTGTATATACTATCAAAATAATGAAGTTTAAGTTGGTGCTTAGTGCTTTAGTTGTTACTAATTCAATTCTGTATTGTGTGACAAAGGGTTCATAAAGACCAGTTCTGATAATATACCTACTGTAGATCATCATCAAGATGAGTTTTATAAAAAATAATAATTTAAATGTAAATAAGAACAAAATAATTCTATTAAAATATAATTAAATTATAGGTTATGTTCAACTTAATATCTATAATCTGATATGAATGGTTATTAAATACATTATTATATTAAAATACCTATATCAAAGTGATCCTCACAACATAAAAAAATTTGATTTTTTAGAATTAATACGTTATACTGCTTGGAACCATTGATTTCGACGTTTACCATCTTGTGGCATATTTAAAAACATCTTTTCGGGATTTGTTTTATAGTATTCGTACAAAATGGAACGAAAGAGGAACGATAACTTTTTAGATTAGACCTTTTCAATAAATTTATCAGTACGCTGATTATACCAACAAGAACAAATTGATTAAAAACTAGAACATTAGTATCAGTTGTCTGTGATATTGAGGAGACATAAACATTGACACATGCGCTAGAGTTTTTTCGGGAACGGTCGGAGCGTCATCGGTAAAAATCGGTTAAAACTTTTTAATTATAAGGAAAAAAAAAACAAAATTAGTTTTGTTATAAAATCTATAGACTCACGCACAATGGAAAAACATATATATATATATATATATATATATATATATATATATATATATATATATATTATAAATAATATATATATATATATATATATATATATATATATATATATATATATATATATATATATTTATTTATTTATTTATTTATATACAACTTCAACTTTATTATCAACATAGTCTCCTCCTTCAAGAGAAATACAATCAGTCCAACGCTTTAATATTTCTATAACTTTCTTATAGAATGATTATATATATATATATATATATATATATATATATATATATATATATATATAAGAGGCTGGTTTGAAAAGTCCGTGCAAAGTCCGAGAGATGGCACCACCGGCGCGTATTGAGGTCATGTTTAGTTAGTAGCATCTCTTGAATGAACGCACACCAAATTTCAGCCATATTGGTCTATTTCTTTGTGTTGGGCATTCGTGTGAAGCAAGGAAGTCGAGTGATTTTCAAGAAATGGACGAAAAAGAATTTCGTGTGGTGATTAAACATTACTTTATGAAAGGCAAAACGCCTCAGAAGCTTGATAAACATTATGGTGATTCTGCACCTTCGATTAGAACAGTTTGTAAGTGGTTTCAAAATTCATAATATGGTGATGGATGACAGAAGAGTTAAGGTGCGTGAGATTGCTAGTGCTGTGGGCATCTCCACTGAACGAGTACATAATATTTTGTATAAACATTTGGACATGAGAAAGCTATCCGCAAGATGGGTGCCGCGATTGCTCATGCTTGACCAAAAACGGAATCGTGTGAAGTGTTGCAGGGACGGTTTGCAGCTGTTCCAGAAGAATCCGGAGGACTTTAAGCGTCGTTTCGTCACTGTGGATGAAACATGGATAATTACTATACTCCTGAGACCAAACAACAATCTAAACAATGGGTTACCAAGGGGGAATCTGCACCCAAAAAAGGCGAAGACCGTTCCTTCGGCCGGAAAGGTTATGGCGACTGTCTTTTGGGATTCGCAAACACATAAGTAGTTTTTATTTTTGCACGGACTTTTCAAACCAGCCTCGTATATATATATATATATATATATATATATATATATATATATATATATATATATATATATATACATATCATGAAATATTTTCGAACTGTCCCTTGGTTAGACATTTGTTTTCTTCTCGCTTGTCTATGTCCTTTTTGTCAGTCGCTAAGGCAGTTAGTCAAAATTTTTACCAAATCCACCATACCACCACTCACACGGCCAGATAATTCTATTGCAATGACACCTGTTCGGAAAGCAAATTTGTTGGCTAAACCCTTTGCTTTATATTCTACTGTTGGTTTCCAAGGAAAAACACCACCTACTATTCCCATAGTGCAGTCAAGGCTGCCCGATATTGTCTTCAGACAGCGTATCATACAACGTATTTTAATGAAGCTAGACACTAAAAAAGTTTCTGGCGCTGACGGAATACCTGCCATGGTTCTCAAAAACTGTGCGAGGGAACTAACACCAGTTTTCTGTAGACTTTTCAACCTACCCTACAGAAAGGGAATATTTTCTACCTGCTGGAAATGTGCCACGGTTCAACCGATACCTAAAAAGTCAAGAAGGCCCTGCCAAATAATAACTAACGATCAGTCGCACTGTTTTCAATAATATCGAAAGTCATGGAAAAGGCTATCATGAGCATGTTCTAAAATATCTTAAAGGATTCAACATTATTAGCGATCACCAATATGACTTTCGTAAACACAGATCAATAGGAGATCTTTTGACTTATATAACACATACGTGGAACAACGCAATTGAACACTTTGGAGAACCTCGAGCGGTTGCTCTTGACATATCCAAGGCATTCGACCGTGTTTGGCTCGATAGACTATTGGGTAAGCTACACTTTTATGGTATGTCTGAAAAGTTTTGTTCTGTTTGTGCTTTGCAACAATAATAACCATAATAAATTTGTGCTAATAACATTTTATTTTGAAATTGCAACATTACTTAATTACTACGTATATAACATAAGAATTAAATATATGGATTAATTATAACTTGTCTAAGTTGTCTTTCAATTATTGGTAGGCGATTAAGAAACTGAGCGAACTCATTATTTAAAAATTCTAGGTAACCTTCAACATTCATATTATTTCGAAAAAAGGATGGTACAACTATTCTATCTTTAGAAATTCCACACCATACATTGGTTTTATACGAGTATTGATCTCGGGTTTGGATATTGAAGTTAGGATAAACATCGCTCCACCAGCGATAGTTTTGAGAAATTATTGTCCCATTAGACGTAAAATAAAAAAAAAATAAAAAAAAGTATTTATCTTGCCATCTATTCCAACCATTCCATCTATTGAAACCAAGCACAAAATTCAAATCTTCGTTCAAAATCTCCTGCTTTTAAAGTATGAGTAAATTAGCTACCGACAGCATTACTTGATTTTGATTATCTTCATTTGAAACCCATACCCGATGTTACTTTTTAAATTTATTTTCAACATTTCCAGAAATTTATTTATTAGTTATTCTACAGTTGTGAAGTATATATTTTTAACAGAGTGTCTATTATTAAAGATTTCTGCTGCTTCTCTAAAAATTTTATAATTATCTCCAACTATGAGAACAATTTCAATTTTATCTTCAACACTCAATTTTTTCCTGGCATTTCTAATTATTGCATATATGGATTGACGTTAGCTTTGAAGTTTATTGACAGTTGTTAGGTATTTCCAAATATATGTTCATTTATTTTCAGCCTAAAATTTGTAGTGATTTAATTAATAAACAATCAAACAATGACCGACGTGTTTACTGGAGTTTTTTTAAATTTTTAGCTAGGAAATCTAGAAATCTAAACGTAAACATAGTATTTTTTAGTTCCTATTAACATTTTGAAATAATATTTTACTCTGTATTTAAATTTAAAGAAACTTTACTCTTTATTATAAATCATTATTTTTTATTTTCTCTGTATACTATAAAATATTTTAAACTTTTGATGCTTGATTATGGACTTCCATGTGATGCAGAACTTTTTATCAAGGTTATTTTTTTTGTAATACGTTAGATAAACTTTTTCTCCATTTTTATAAAATTGTTTGGGACACACTGTATATATGTATGTATATATATACATATATATATATATATATATATATATATATATATATATATATATATATATATATTGCCCAAAAAATAAAGGTTCAATTCTTACTTTAAATGTTAGATGACTACTAATTTGATATCCCACTTCGTTTGATAGTTATCGTGCAATCAAACAGACAGATGGAGGGGCAAATGGAAAAGCGGAACCATATTTTTGGTTATTTAGGGACTTTATAACTCTCGATGAGTGATTTTTTCACTAAATAATAGCAATTCAGCAAATTCAGACTTTTATCAAGAACTTTATAGATATCGGCTACTTCATCAAGATTGGAGCTGAGATGGGATCGAGATTTTATAAAAATTTATTTAGTTTGTCTACTTGCCAACCTTTCTGCCCTCTCCTAACATCACAAAGTTTGTCGATCAACAAATACCCATTTTGATACCAGAACACCGAAATTGCCTACTTTACTAAGTTTTTTTTTTATTTCAATAATAAAACAATTGACAGATACTTGTAGGTACTCTATTAAGGCCTAATCTGAATTTTCTTTTTCAGATCGGTTCTGCTGAAGCGGCTTATTTCCGTAAATCTGGATATCTTGTTGAACTTTCTAAACAACAGTTGCTAAACTGTATTACCAATTATCGTGAAGGTTGCGGAGGTGGTTTGTATGCTGGCCTAGATGGCACTTTAGTGAATGCTTTTCCATATATTCTTGAAAATGGGCTTCAAAGTGAAGAAAGTTACCCTTATACTGGTAAGTGACAAGGAAGGGTGAATTTGCATTTCTTGTTCATAAAACGTTAAGACTGACAAATTTTATTAAATATTTTTTATTATTTTAAATTGAATAATGTTATGTATTTTAATTATATAAAGAGTGATTCGAAACTAGCCTAGAATGATGGCGTTTACAGAGAATTTAAAAGTATCTTCCTCTGTAAATGAATTAAAGCACTAGTAGTATATAATAAAAACTAACAAACTCACAGACATAACAAGACATTATGGAAATGAAGTGATTTGCTTAGTACCTCTTTTGCAAAAAAGCAGTTATAAAATGAAGAATAATTTTGACTTTCTTACATTAAAGAATAACTTAATCCATGTATTACAACCCTGTATTTTACACAATAGGTGCTCAATACTGAAACATTAATAAAAAAAGAGATGAAAAGGAGCTCCTAATAAGGTTGGAAACATTAAAAAATTATATAATTTTCATGCATAAATCTTGAAACAGGCGTAAATTACGTTATATAAAAAACCCACTCCTCTCTCCTGTCCTATTTCTTTAGCATCATATATCCTTTACTAATAATAATAATAATATATATATATATATATATATATATATATATATATATATATATATATATAAATAATAATAATTATAATAATGAAAATGGAAGGGTGTTGCGGAGGCGGACCCCTGTCGTACAAACAGCTACAGCAACACTACAACAACAACAACGACAGACCAACCAAACAACCGCCTCAGCCGAAACTACTCCCGATAGTTTTACCAGATCCGACATTGTAGGTGATGGAAATTGCCTTTTCCGTGCAGTTAGCTTACACTTATATGGCCACCAAAACCATCATGAGAAACTCCGAGAGGTTGCTCTAAGATATTTACAACAAAACGGTCGGAACTTCACACATTTTCATTAATTGAAGTCGACGATATAAAAGACTTCAATAACTATTATAATTATATGAGTAAAAATGGCACCTATGGAACGAACCTAGAGATACTTGCCCTCTCGGAAACACAAAATAGCAACTTTCATATCTTCTCAAAACAACGAGGAACAAGACATACAAAAATAACCTTTACGGACAGACCAACAATAATAAGCACGGGAAAATACAACAAAACCATTTACCTTCTACTAACAGGCAACCCAATGTCGGGACACTTTGAGCTTCTGACACCACAAAACATTGAAAACATTCCAGAGAACAGCAGACCAATAAAAGAAGCATCGGGCGAGCGACGTAATGGTCGAGGACGTCGCGGGAAATGGCAGCTCGACCAAAACGATGAAGACCAGGCAACCGAAAATGGACCTGCCAAAAGTGTTGTGTCGGCGACTAAGCCAACACCCACCAAGGCGGGAAAATCACAGCAGCGCATGAGTTGCACCACAGGAATCAACGAACACGCCATGCGTTGCTGTAATGAAAACACAAAACCTGACAAAGAAATCACTGAGAAGAGAATCACTCGCCGCTTGGACCCACCAACACCAATCCCAAGCGCAACCGACGTAGATGCGGGACAAACACAACCACCAAAGCCAGGCCAGGGCCCGTATGTTTTGCAAGGACAACACGCAACTACCAAGGCTGGTAAACCAAGACAGCGGTTTTTAAAGTGGACGGATGAGATGAATAGGACGGTGATGCGCTGTTACTACACCGCCAGCAAACTCGAAACAATAACATCGGGCTACAGACCGGAACTGCACAGACTTTTCTTGACCGAATATCCACATCTGCAATTATTTGTTTCAGAACAGAGAGTAATAGACCAAAAAAGAGTTATTACCAAGAACAATCGTCTCACACCTCTCGAATTGCAAACCATCAAGGACACAGTGGCTGTTGAACTGAACACAGACCAACCAAACAATAGAAACAATAAAGCAGATTCCGAACCAGCCTCACACACACAACCACCCAGTCGAACACAACAAGACCCACCACCCAGGAGGAGCATAACGCAAAATAACATTGCGAGTACCGCGCAACACCATATCACAGACAACATGAATCACTCGCCACCCTCAACAACATCCACACAACCTCACACCGAATCAACTCTCATACAATCACTTAAAGCAAAAATGGAGTCACATCTAGCACGATGGTCAGGCACCGACCCCACAACAAGAAATCCCATCCCTCGTTTAATCTTCAAACAGAGCACGCAACCAATCCTCAATACACTAAACAAGCACATAATACCTCAGTATATAACAGACTTAAGCACGATCGAAGATATTCACACAATAATATACGCAGCAGCAATCACCACTCTAACACAAAATAATCAAAAACTCCCTCGACAAGGAAACCCCAACAGGACAAAACCAAAATTCAAATGGCAAATAAGAATAGAAAACAAAATCAACAACATCAGGAGAGATCTAGGACATCTTACCCAGTTTATAAGCGGGAACGCGTCCAAACGTGTCACACAAGGGGCAAACAAGATCAAATCTAAGTCTCCCAACAGAACACTGCCAGAAATCCTCGATACCTTGAAACAAAAACTATCTGTATATGTCGCAAGACTCCGTAGATACAAAGAATCAAATGAGAGGAAAGACACCAACAACCTCTTCCGAAGAAGCGAAAAACAGTTCTACCGGAAAACTATGTACAACAAACAGATAGCAGTGACTGAACCACCAAACAAGCAAGAACTCACAGATTATTGGAAAAGTATCTGGTCACAACCCAAACTACACAATAATAACACCCTCTGGATCACAGCCGAAGAGGACAAACATAAACATGTGACAGAACAAGAAAATCCCACATTAAATACACAAGAAATTACAGAAACTATCAAACACACACGCAACTGGAAATGTCCTGGAATAGACAATATACAAAACTTCTGGTACAAACAGTTTACCACCACACACGAAGCACTCGCACACCAAATCAACAAAGCCATTCTACAACCACACACATTTCCCACTTTCCTTACACAAGGACACATACGTTAAACCCAAAAGCTCAGACACCACAAACCCGTCAAACTACCGACCTATCACCTGTCTTCCAACCCTATACAAGATCATCACAGCCACGATTTCGAAGAAAATAGAACAACACCTAATAGACAATAATATTCTCACAGAAGAGCAGAAGGGATGCAGGAAAAATAGTCGAGGATGCAAAGAGCAGCTGATTATAGATAGCGTGATTATGGGACAAACCAGAGGGGAAAAGAACACAGAAACCTTCACATCGGTTACATAGACTATAAAAAAAGCCTTCGACTCCATACCCCACAGCTGGTTAATCAGAGCCCTAGAAATCTATAAAATCAACCAACACCTCAGGCAGTTTTCTCGCGCAAATTATGAAAACATGGAAAACCAAAATACGCCTAGAAACACAAACCGAACGCATCCAAACAGAAGAGCTGTACATCAGACGGGGTATATTTCAGGGAGACTCGCTCAGCGCTTTTATGGTTTTGCCTCTGTCTCAATCCACTCTCAAATATACTAAACAGAACAGAGCATGGCTTCAATATCAGACACCAAAAAGTGAATCAACATAAAATAAACCACCTCCTATATATGGACGACATAAAACTCTACGCTGCCACACAAACACACCTGAAAGAACTGCTCAAAATCACAGAAAAATTCACCTTAGATGTCAATATGGAATTTGGTATAAGTAAATGCAAAGTGCTCCACATCAACAAAGGCCAATGGAAGTGCCATCATGAGACAGAAACCATCAACAATGAAACACTCGATAACATGTTCGACAAAGAAACATACAAATATCTAGGCTTCCAACAAAGCACCAAACTCAACCACACTCACATCAAAACAGAGCTCAGAACCGAATTCAAAAAAACAGACTGACGAAACTTTTGCAAACAAAACTCAACTCTAAGAATCTCACTAAAGCCATCAACACGTTCGCTATACCTATACTCACATATTCATTTGGTATCATCAAATGGTCACAAACAGACATAGAAAATATTCACATCCTTATACGATCTCAATTCACCAAATACAGGAAATTACATCCCAACGCATGCAAAGAAAGACTTACCATCGAGAGGAAGGCAGGAGGAAGAGGAATTATAGACATCAGATCATTACACACAAAACAAATACAAACACTTAGGAAATTCTTTCACACAGCAAGCAAACCAGCCTCCACACAGCGACAGTGAAAGCAGACAAAAACTACACACCTCTCGACTTAGCCCGGGCAGACCACTCAGCAGACACACACAGTCACACCCAATTACAACAGGAAAAGATGAAAACGTGGTCAGAGAAAACACTCCACGGAAAACACAGATACCAGATAGAACAAGACCACGTAAATAAAAAACAATCATACACCTGGTTACAGGATGGGCAGCTATTTCCCTGAGACTGAAGGCTTCTTACTTGCCATCCAGGATAAAGTCTTATTAACCAGAAACGACCAAAAGCATATCATCAAAGACCCGACTATTGCAGAGGACAGATGTAGGAAATGCCACCAGCAGAAAGAAACGATCGAACACATAACGAGCGGATGTAAAATATTGGCCGGAACAGAGTACACAGCCAGGCATGATTCAGCTGCCAAAGTAGTTCACCAAGCACTAGCCACAACATACAAACTCATAGAAAACACAGATCCCTACTACAAATACACGCCAACATCCATACTTGAAAATGAAGATTACAAGCTCTACTGGGACATCGGCATCCATACAGATAAAACAGTCTCCGCCAATAGACCCGATATTACTTTTCAGTGCAAAAAAGGAAAAGTCACCTATCTAATTGACATAGCTGTCCCCAACGACACAAACGTCCAAACGAAATACACAGAAAAAATTTCCAAATACACAGACCTTGCAACGGAAATAAAAAGGCTATGGAGACAAGAAAAAGTCATCATTGTCCCCCTCATTATATCAGCCACAGGCCTTACACCCATAACATTCACACCACATTTAGGACAATTAGGACTCAACACAAACATACACAAAAACATTCAGAAGTCAGTGATTTTGAAAACATGTAACATTGTCAGGTCATTCCTTAATACGGAATGGTAATAGCGTTTGTGCTGACTTGGTTTTGGCCCGTCAGCCAAACATGGAACCACATTGATCAAATGTGAGAAAGAAGAACTTTTTGTAATGATAATAATAAGCCAGACATGACTCAGCGGCAAAAGTAGTTCACCAAGCACATCAAGCACTAGCCACCACATACAAGCTCATAGAAAACACAGATCCCTACTACAAATATACACCAACATCCGTACTTGAAAATAAAGATTACAAACTCTACTGGGACATAAGTATCCATACAGATAAAACAGTCTCCGCCAATAGACCCGATATTACTTTTCAGTGCAAAAAAGAAAAAGTCACCTATCTAATTGACATAGCTGTCCCCAACGACACAAACATCCAAACGAAATACACAGAAAAAATTTCCAAATACACAGACCTTGCAACGGAAATAAAAAGGCTATGGAAACAAGAAAAAGTCATCATTGCCCCCCCCTCATTATATCAGCCACAGGCCTTACACCAACAACATTCACACCACACTTAGTACAATTAGGACTCAACACAAACATACACAAAAACATTCAGAAGTCAGTGATTTTGAAAACATGTAACATTGTCAGGTCATTCCTTAATACACAATGATAATGCATTTGTGCTGACGTGGTTTCCGCCGTCAGCCAAACATGGAACCACATTGACCAAATGTGAGAAAGAAAACGAGAACAATAATAATAATCTATATACACATACACACCAACATCCGTACTTGAAAATAAAGATTATAAACTCTACTGGGACATCAGTATCCATACAGATAAAACAGTCTCCGCCAATAGACCCGATATTACTTTTCAGTACAAAAAAGGAAAAGTCACCTATCTAATTGACATAGCTGTCCCCAACGACACAAACATCCAAACGAAATACACAGAAAAAATTTCCAAATACACAGACCTTGCAACGGAAATAAAAAGGCTATGGAAACAAGATAAAGTCATCATTGTCCCCCTCATTATATCAGCCACAGGCCTTACACCAACAACATTCACACCACACTTAGAACAATTAGGACTCAACACAAACATACACAAAAACATTCAGAAGTCAGTGATTTTGAAAACATGTAACGTTGTCAGGTCATTCCTTAATACACAATGGTAATGCGTTTGTGCTGACTTGGTTTGCGCCCGTCAGCCAAACATGGAACCACATTGACCAAATGTGAGAAAGAAAAACGAAAACAGTCATAATAATATATATATTACCATTAAATACAACAAAATGTACATTGGTTCGTCAAATATAATATAATAATTATAATTATAAATATAATAAAAATAGTGTAGGATTACCATAAATCATACACACCATAAACATACGGACAGACAAAGAAAGAAGAAGAAAAGTCGGACAAAAACAATGTTAAACTTAATATTTAAGAGCAGTAAAAATACAAAAAGTAATTAAAAGTGGTATTTTGGTATACCTTGGTTTAAGACAAGATAATGTAGGTAGGTTCAGGTTCATGACAGCAATACCTAGAAAGAAATTTCACAACCAGCACTCTCTTAGAGATCAACAGGCCCCGTAGAAATCTCCTATCGAGTAGAAGGCATTTTCCAGTAAGAAGGACTTTAGCCGAGATATAAATCTTGGACCACGCATATTTCGCAGTTCTGCAGGCATTCCATTATGAAGGCTGATGCAACTATAGAGGGGAGAGCCTTTGAAGAACATTGATCTATGAATGGGGACCTTTAATACACTATTACTCCTAGTGTTATATGTATTTGTTGCTCCCAGCATCTCAAAAAGGTGTCTATTATTGTTTACAAGAGTTAAGCACCTTAATATGTAAAGACATGGAAAAGTTAGGATTCGTTGTTTTATAAACGTATCTCTGCAGCTTTCACGAAAATTTAGATTAAAAATCAAACGGATTATTTTCTTTTGGTTCACAAATATACGTTTACTTTTCACACCAGCAGCACCCCACGATACAACATTGTTAGACATGTGACTAAAAGCTAATGAATAATATACAGCCAAGAGACCGTCACTATCAAGGGTACTTTTTAAGCTTAAAATTGCAAAGTAAGCTGAGTTTAATTTAGCACATATGTGATCTATATGGTGCCTAAAAGAAATCCTATAATCCACAAACGTACCGAGGAACTTGGCTTTCTCCTCAAGGTTTACACCAAGGGAATTGGCAAACATCGACGCTAATGGTTTTTTATTAAATATATTCATATAGATAGTTTTCTCAACATTCAGTACAAGGCCATTTCTTCTGCACCATGCTTCCATATCCCTGCACACACATGAAACATCATCATAAAGACCATCTACAGTGTCCGAAGCTGTCACAATGGTGGTATCGTCTGCATACATAATCACTTGCCCTGTTCTAATATTTAATGGCAGGTCATTTACATATAGTATAAATAACAAGGGTCCCAAGACAGATCCCTGTGGAACGCCAAGATCGACCGCTTTCTTTTTCAGAAACAATGTCATCATATTTCTCCACCATCCCCCTGTCGGTCATATATGACCCTATCCACTCCAGCAGGCTGCCTCGAATGCCAATATTGTATAATTTTTTCATCAGCGATGCTTTGTGTACCGTATCAAAGGCTATAGAAAGGTAAAAAAAAAAGCGTTTTATAACATATTTACCGTCATCAACATTGCGGAAAACCTGATTTAAATAGTGGAAAGAGGCAGACTCAATTGATCTATTAGGCAAAAAAACCATGTTGTGCGGAGTGTAGTAAGTTGTATTTGGTAACAAAATTGATTACTCGTTGGTACACAATTCTCTCAAATATTTTTGAGAAAAGTACTAAGTATAGATATTTGCCTATAATTCCCTACATCATTACGGTCACCCCTCTTATAGACCGGGATAACATTAGCGGTTTTGAAAACTTTAGGAAAGATACCCTTATTAAGACTAAAGTTTATTAAGAACGAAAGCGGTTTAGCTATTGAATACTTAATATTTTTTACCACTTTAGTAGTTATATCATCAGATCCAGCTGTTTGTTTATTCTTTATTTTAGAAATAATTTGGAGAACCTCAATCTCAGTAACAGATTCCATAACCATAGTATTTGATGTTATTGGCGAAACGGTACAATCTTTCACGTTAGCTGATCCATATTTTTATTTCGTAGTTTGTTTTCAGAGATAGTGCTAAAATAATTTACAAATGTGTTTGCAACCACGATTGGTTCAGAAGTAAGCTCAGAATCTACAAGAAGCGAAATAGAACTTTGTGTGTTGTTTTTATTTAAAGCATTATTAACTATAGACCAAATAGTTTTTGATTTGTTATCAGAATTAGTTATTTTGTTTTTATAATAGAGTTTTTTTGTCAAATTTATTCTAGTTCTATACTTCTTTTTTAAGATTACGGTATTCAGTTTAAAGCCTTACTGTCATTATTCCTGTGGTGCAACCAATATAGATGGTCTAATTTCTCTTTCAGGCTAGCTAGATCTTTGTTATACCATCCTTTTGGAGACAGTGGCGATGTTAAATACTTCTTTTTGTATGGACAACAACAATTTAGACAGTAGACGATAGTATCAATAAAAAGATTCCACAAGCTATCACAGTCGCTAGATATGCTCAATATATTTTCCCAATTTTGCACCCTAATCATATCGGCAAAAAATAATTATGTTAAAAATGTTGTGCAATATCGCAACTAAAAGCCAGAAAAATTTCTCATGATACAAAATATTTAACTAACGTATAACATGATATATTTGAACACATCTTAACCCATTACATGCTTCACTATTTTATGTTACATATCTACGGTGCGAATTTGTCCACTCTTAAAAACCTACCAGAAAAAATTTCTCATCATACTATTGAAACTCTGCAATATTTAACGACATCCACCTCTGTCACTTTATTCTCCTGTTAACATTGAAAAATAACTAAAAAATTATTCGTGTAAATTCTCAGAATTTAAGAAGAATGAAAAAGACCAATAACATGATAAATACGAAGCCACTCGCCTAACTTCCCTCCTCTCCCCTTGAATTATACAATTATTTACTATAAATAATTATGCTTAAATGTTTGCTAACTTGAAAAATTTCTTGTAATACTACTGAAACTATATATGTAAGGCCCATCCATCACTAAAACTGAAATTAGTAAAAAGATAAATTAATTTTCAGATTCTTCTTCTACAAATATCCTAAAAGGGCTTATAATGCGATATATGCAAAGCAATCCTTCCCCTATCTCTTTAACCCCTTATATGTTTTTTTGTTAATAATGCATTTCAACAAGAAACCAGGAAAAAATTGTAATAACAACATTTTTTTCAACATCTAACATTTTTACCTACTTCCCTTCAACTAATATCGAGAAAAACATATAGGTTTTATTCCTTCTTTAGATTTTATATATGTGTTCCAAATTTGAAATTGACATTTCATTTCATTTGAGAATTATTGCGGCAACAGACCGATGAATAGACCGACGGAAATCAGTGAATTTACTTTTCGTAATCCAGAAATTTTAAAATGTGAAGAAAGGTAGAAATCTTGGGGATTAATATTTTTACGAATACAATACTTTCCTTTAGCAAGGAAAGCAAAAAGGAAGCTTACCTAAATTATTTGACAGGAGAAGTTGCAGAATAGAATTAAAGGACAAAATAACTTTTTTTGGGGTAGACCGACCGAACTCAAACGAAATCTATGTCGCCGTTTCGCTTTGAAAGTTAAATTTTGACTTAATGGGTTAGTTTTGGTGGGTGACATCGAAAAAAATTGTTCAGATAATTGAGTGGGGTGTCAAATGAAAGTTTGTAAAAACACGAGTTCAAAAATATATATGATGTAATATTTGCGCACACTTTTCCTTTGGATTATTCTGAAAAAAAATGGCCCAATAGCCCCGTCCACCCACCCTACCTCGAAAAGAACTGATCAAAAGGTTTTGAAAAAAAAATTCTAGAAGAGTCTCTATAAAGTATAGATTGAGCGAAAACTATCACGAGTGCATTACGTTTGACAATTTATCCGGTATAAAAAAAATTATTTGACCGACAAAAATGGTGAACGTTTATTTCGTCAAAAGTTAGAATTTGAACCGGGACTAATAGCTACTGCTTTAAGTATTAGGTACAGAGACAAAATAATTTTATTTTATTTGTTTATAATTAAACAAATATTTAGGTAGTAAATATTTGTTGTAACCTTTTACCACTAAATCCTACATTGACAGAGATTGATTTATTGGTTATTAGGGAGCTAAGATGCTATAACTTACTATACATTATTGACTAAGAAAAACGTGAAAATACGTATTGGATTTTAAGACATATACATGTCAGGAACTGTTTCTCTTATTCTGATTGATCTGACTAGCCTGCTGAGTCAGTATGTAACTAGACGTGTTTGTTATCTTGGCTCTTAATCTTTTATTAAAAACTCATTTAGTTCAACTTGCACTTCATGCGATTGATAACGCAATAGATTTACGGGGTATTAGGGGCTTTGATAAACAATTCTCCATAACAGCCAGATATAGTAAGAGCGCCATCACATTTACGTACTGAGTTCATTTCAAATTATATTCGGATATAAATCTTTAATTAGCTGCGATACTTGTACGTAGGTCTATCTAAGTTTTCTTATTTATTTTTTTTTTTTAAATCTCTATGGTGCCTTATGGACATACATTAATTATTTTCTATATTTACCTCTAAAAAAACTATAATCAAATTGCTCCCCTCAGTATTCACAGTATCTTTTTTTGTTCTTATACGGTTTGACGGTCGACACGTACTGTTAGTACTTTGTGTTCACTTGTTATTCTTATCGTGCAACTCATAGCATTAGGTTTAATTTTGAGGTTCTGGTTCTACTTTTGTCTCGGAAATTATCCAAATTTCATTGTTCATATTACATCCAATAATACTTGAATTTATTTAGAACCTAGTTTAGATATCCGGAGATATTGTATAATATATAGAAGTAAGGAGAAAATGCAATAAAATAAAAAAAAAAAACTTTTAGCTGCAGATGACGGGTGCCTTTACAATGCTTCTAATGTTATAACTCAAGTCACCAACTACACTGTCGTTAATTTGAAGATAACGTTCTCGATGCAGTTGCAAATATAGGGCCAAGTAGCAACATCTCTGGATGGTTATGAATTGTACCATTACAGTTCAGGTAAGAATTATCTTCTATATTTACCATTGTTTAGTGAAATATAAATTAAGGCTCTGTAAACGAAGTAACATTTTATACTTTTCTTAAGTCATTTTAGAACTGCAAGGATTTCTTATCAATTTCCGCGGGAGTTTTATATTTTATTAGGTAATTTGCCTACATGTGTATTTGAGTGAATTATTAAGTCGAGAATATTTAACTAAAAGCAAAGTTTACGAAAAAAAAAACGAAACTGAGTTACAATTGAGGTTGTATGCAATATGTTAACATGATTCTCTTCTACAATAGCTTTATGTTACATCACAGGAAAAAAAAGTACAAACGTAAGCGATGTAAAAGACAACTGCCAAAGACTAATAATACCGCTGATTCTAGTTAACTTGTTAAGATTTTATATTAATTTTCCACAGAAACCTATTTACACATTAAATAAGGTTTAGTGTTTTGTATTTGAAATTTATTGTTGTAATTTTTCATTTTAGTTAATATGACGTTATCGTTGTGTAGTTAATCATTTACCAAATTGGTGATTATAGGCTTCAGAGTAAACTAATAATTTATCTCGACGAAAATTTATATGACAATTATAACGAGTTTATTACTTCGTTTACAACGTTATGATTTTGAAATTTTTAGTATTATATTACATTTTTGTGACATTACAAAGTTACATAGTTATCACCATTATACCAAGCAAACATTTTTATTTTTGAACCTGAGGTGGTTAGTGAAATCCTCGACGAGCGCAAATATAAAGTGTTTGGTGCAGTAACGATAACCATTGCGTAGCAAGAGTATTTTTCAGTTTGTAAAAAAATTATAATTATTTACATCGAATGTGAAAACGGATTCTTTAAGAATTGCTTTCTGCTACTTACCATAACGATATGAATGCAAATTTTATTTCAAATTTTATTGCCAAACAATTTTAAAAAATTCAGTAATTGTGAGGGACAACGCCTCATACTATTTACAGCAAATTGATAAAAACTGAAATATGTTATATCAAATGACTGAAATTTTGACAAGTTGTAAAACCAAAAAATTTATAAAACCATTTACCCAGTACCTTCTTCACAACTAGTAATTCTAAAATAATAAGTGAATTTGACTTTCCCACGATAAAAGATAACTTAATTCAAATACTAAAAGACGATATTTTATATAATAGGTAATAGGTAAAATATATCAAGCCCAAAAAGAAGCTCAGAACAGCATATTATTAAGCGTATTTTAATGAAGCTAGACTCCAAAAAAGCTTCTGACGCTGACGGAATACCTGCCATAGTTCTCAAAAGCTGGTGCGAGGGAACTAACAACTGTAGACTTTTCAGTTATCCTACAGAAAGGGAATACTTCCTGCTGGAAAGTGCCACAGTTCAGCTGATACCTAAAAAAAGGCAAGAAGACCTTGCCAAATAACTAGCGACCATCGCACTGCTTTCAACAATATGGAAAGTCATGGAAAAGGCTATTAATCAGCATCTTCTAAAATATCTTGAAGGATTCAACATTATTAAGCGATCACCAATATGGCTTTCGTAAACATAGATCAATAGGAGATCTTCTGACTTGTGTAGCACATGTTTGGAACAACACAACTAAACATTTTTGGAGAATCTCGAGTGGTTGCTCTTGACATATCTAAGGCATTCAACCGTGTTTGGCCCGATGGACTGTTGGCTAAGCTACGCTCTTATGATATGTCTGAAAAGTTCTGTTTGTGGTTGTCATGTTTCCTCAGAGAACGTTCTTTACGAGTGGCAGTCGACTGATATTTCTAACACCTTTACTATCAACGCCGGTGTGCCCCAAGGCTCTATACCATCTCCTACTCTCTTTTTCTCATTTACATTAACGATCTGCTGGAAAAGACCGGAAACCCAATCTACAGCTTTGCAGATGACAGTACGCTTACCTTTTTATTCCTTTGAACGCTCGGACATCGGCTACTCATGCGAATATCCGCAGACAGCGGGAAGTCGTTCAACTTAACAAAGACCTGGAAGAAATTCTATCTTGGGGTGGAATTTAACGCTACAAAAACCCAGGCGGTAGTTTTTTCTAAAAAAGTTAACGTTCTGAACCCGACATAGTTATGTCGGGGCACTCCAATCCTCTAACAACGTCACTCAATTTGTTGGGCATTAATTTGGGAGCAAATATGTCCCTAGCATGAACATGTCGCAGGCATAGCAAGGAGAGCTACTCAAAAGTTGGGAATATTATTTCGAACCAGAAAGCTTTACACTCCACAACAACTGTTAATTCTTTACAAAGCTCAAATTCGACCAATTATGGAATACAGCTCCCATGTTTGGGGCTCCGCTCCAAATACACTGCATTTGTTGGATTCTATTCAGAGAAGAGCTGTTCGTCTGATTGGAGACCCGGAACTGACCGGCGGCTTTGATTCGCTGGAACATCGAAGAACGGTTGGCAATTTGAGCCTATTCTACAAGTATTTTCATGGAAAGTGTTCGAAGGATGTAGCCCACTTAATTCCTCCCAGAGCGGTACATGTTAGAAATACACTTCGCGCTACTTCACATCCGTATGAGGTTCAGCTTATTACTCCTCGTACAACGCTTTTCAAGCAGTCTTTTATATGGAGAATTTCATCCCTTTGAAATGATTTGCCAAGGACTGTGTTTCCCACCGAGTGCAATTTGCAGCGGTTCAAGAGCAGGGTGAATCGCTTTTTTCGCACACATCTCGCTCGTGTAGGCTTTAGGGACTTCCCTGCAGCACGTGTGCTAGATCCATAAAAAAGGAACAGTAAAGAATTTCGGGGATATTTATAAATATTTTACAAGAAAATAACACAATTTTCAGATTTCTCGACTGGGCAAAAAACACAAAAAGGGCTCATGTTAAAATATATACAAGGAAACCAATCTAACCCCTTTCCTTATCTAATTGATACCTTACATATTTGACTGATTGAAAATAATATTTAAACTAACACACAACGAAGTCCAATGCAATGTATATGAAACAATGCTTCTAGCTCTGTTTCCTTCCTAATTAACCTCTTAATTGATTGACCAATTAAACCAATTAAGAAATATAACACATTTTTTATCGTTGACTAAAATTATCCTCAAATGGACGTACAAAGAAGTGTATTCAAAGCAGATACTCTAACCACGATACCTCGTCACTCTCTTACATGTTCATTTAAATAAAAAGATTCAATTATTTATGATCGCGCATGTAAGGGTGAATACATCTAAAAAATTAACTTATAACATTCTTTATTATGTTGGGAATGTGGCATCTTTAGTTCATCGTTTGGCCACTTTTCCTTTGAATAGAGTAAACTTCAACAATGAAAGGAATCGTATATAACTAGAATTAATGGTTATGACGAAGACTTAGTAAATAAGTTAACTGAAAAATTCATAAAATTTATTAACCCCTATCCATTGCCTAAAATATAGGTTCCATCCCTACCTTAAGTATTACGTGCTTACTAAATTTGAAATCGATATTTCATTTCGTCAAAACTTATCATGTCATATAGGCCGATATACAGACAGACTGGCGACAATGAGTAACTTTATTTTTCCGGAAGTTAAGGCCATAAAACCTGAAAAATGAAAAAATCTCGGAATGTGATTTTTTTCACTTGAGCATGGGAAGTTAAAAGATTTTATTGGCTTGATAAGAAAGAAATATTTTGCTAAAGAATACATGTTAATGAAATTACCAAGCGCAATGGAAAACATGTAAAAGTACATAAATTTAAATCACCATAAGGTTTATTACATTCAACAACACCATAATATACACGTAGGTTAGAGTAATCTCAATAATATTCTATTAATTATTCTGCAATATTAGTCGTACCTCTGACAACATGATCTTATTTGCCGGAAGGTACTAAGCTTAGTTTTATTTCTGAGGAAGCTAAATACGGCAAAAAAATTGTCACTTGTGAAATTGAGAGATTGAAAAGTCAACATATGATTAGAAAAGTGATAATTTTTGAGTTTTTAATTTTGGCTTCCTCACAAAAAACTGAGTTTGCTATTAAACGAATTTTTTGTTGTGCCAAATAGGAAGAGAGTAAATCGCGTAAGCATATTAATGACTGAAAAATGCTATTGAATGGTATGAATGTGGAGGGTGCCATCTAAAAAAATCCTGGTTTGCTTTGAAAACTGTGAAATCTGACAAGTGACAAACCCTGTGTTTTCATATTTAGCTTCCTCACAAAAAATAAGTTCACTAGTAGAAGATTTTTTTAATATGCCAGATGAAAAAATAGTAATTCGTGAGCAATTTATAAGTTAAAATTCAGTTCAATAGTTTTGAATGCCCTGTATATCTGTAACGTCTGAAAATAACTATCAAGTATTATATATTTTTATAAACGGACTGAAAAATCTTAACATGTATAAAATGCAACGTCTCTCTGTCTGTCTGTCTGTCTGTCCGTTAGTGTGCTTATCACTGGAGAACCACTTATCCGATTTACGTACTTTTTTTTTAAAACATACATATGTTGTCTGGCCAGATTATAGACTATATTTTATTACGTTAGATAACATAAGGAATAAACAGTGACGATAATAGTGAATCAAGTCGGAAAAAAGTTTGCCGTTAGCGCGTTCTTTTGCAATACACTGCCTAAACCATTAAATATGGACCAATATCATGTAGCAAAAGAATCTCTAATATCTAATATATATAAAATGCAACGTCTCTCTGTCTGTCTGTTTGTCCGTTAGCGCGCTTATCACTCGATAACCACTTATTCGATTTACGTTTTTTTTTTTTTTTTAATTCATACATTTGTTCTGTGACCAGGTTATCTATAATCTTCTATAATATATATAAAATGCAATGTCTCTCTGTCTGTCTGTCCATTAGTGCGCTTATCACTCGAGAACCACTTATCCGATTTACGTTTTTTTTTTTTAATTCATACATATGTTTCTCTGGCCAGGTTATATAATAATATATATAAACGCAACGTCTCTCTGCCTGTCTGTCGGTCTGTCTGTCCGTTAGTGTGCTTATCATTCGAGAACCACTCATCTGATTTACGTGTTTTTTTTTAAATTCTTAATTTAATATATATTAAAAAAACTAAAATATATATATATATATATATATATATATACATATATATATATATATAATATATATATATATATATATCTATATATATATATATATATATATATATATATATACGTAACCTCTCTGTCTAAATATATAATAAAAGACTGTTTTTTAATCAATTTCCACTCCAGTGGAAATTGACTAAAAACAGTCTTTTCTTGTATATTTATAATGAATTTCCATCAAGTAGAAGCTACAACCATCCAAAATTCTCTCTGTCTGTCTATTAGTGCGCTTAGTACTCAAGAAACACTTATCCGATTTACGTGTTTTTTTTTTTTATAAAATACAAAGGGAATAAACAGAGACAAAATGCTAATTATATATATATATATATATATATATATATATATATATATATATATATATATATATATATATATATATATATATATGTATATTAGATGGAAGTTTAGCAGTAAGCTTGACAGAAAGACTGAATAGATGGGCGGAATACTTTAAAGAAACATTAAATGGAGATGAAAATGAGGAGTTGAATCTATAATATATATAAATGCAACGTCTCTCTGTCTGTCTGCCTGCCTGTCTGTTTGTCTGTCCGTTAGTGCGCTTATTACTGGAGAACTACTTATCCGATTTATCCGTTTTAAAAACAAACATATGTTCTCTGGCCAGGTTATAGCTATATTTTATTACGATAGGTAGCATAAGGAATTAGCAGTGACGATAATAGTGAAAGAAGTCGGAAAAAGTTTGCCGTTAGCGCGTTCCCTTGCAATACACAGCCTAAAACCATTGAATATGGAACAATATTATGTAGTAGAGAATATCTATAATCTATAATATATATAAAATGCAATGTCTCTCTGTCTGTCTGTCTGTCCATTAGTGCGTTTATCACGCGAGAACCACTTATACAATTTACGTGTTTTTTTTATTTAAATTCATACATATATTCTTTGGCCAGGTTATATAATAATAATAATCTATACCTATAATATATATAAAATGCTGCGTCTCTCTGTCTGTTTGTCTGTTTGTCCGTTCGTTAGTGCGAGGACACTGGAGAACCACTTATCCGATTTACGTGCTTTTTTTAAAAATATACATATGTTCTCTGGCCAGGTTATCTATCTATAACACAGGGCAACAAAAAATATTTTTGTTTTGGTGCCTGGGATTTTAGAGCTGATTTTAACTATATTTGGGACGCTAAATCTATACATGCAATCCGTTTTTCTCTATCAGCTCTACTTTTTTAGATACATCAACTTATCTACCAATGTGGTTTTTATTCAGTATATTCATTTATGAGAGTTCTAAAATTATTATATATTCATTAATGTAGGTACAATGGTTTTATTGTCAGTCTGTAATTGAGTAAATTCCAGGTAAATCTATAAATAGTGGAACCATTGCCTATCAGGTACCTGAACTGACCCTTTTAATCACCTAACTCGGGTAAGTCTCGTCAGTTTGTGCGTTCTTACTAATAAGAGTAGATCGAATTCGGCGTGTTATTTTATGTTAAGAAAAGAGTGTTTTTGTGTTATTGAACAGAATTAAAATGAGTTCAGGTTCCAGTTCAAGAAGAAGTTGTGTAAATCAACCTGGTGTGTTTTGCTATATATGCGGAAAAAATACATGTTTCAACAAAACAGACAAACTATTATTGACTTTGTAAAGCGAGCGTATCTTGGATACTTTGGAGTTAAGCTTGGTGATCAGGACAAAACGTGGGCCCCGCATCTCGTATGTAAAACTTGTACAGAGCATTTACGGCAGTGGACTACCGGGAAAAGAAAATGTCTAAAATTCGGCGTACCAATGGTTTGGAGAGAACCAAAAAACCACTTCAATGATTGTTATTTCTGTTTAGTAAATACTAATGGAATCAATCGAAATAACCGCAGTAAGTGGACTTATCCCAATTTAGACTCGGCAATACGCCCCTATCCCGCACTCAGATGAAATACCGATTCCAACATTTCATCAGCTACCACATATCTCTGATGATGAATATTTTCCCTCTGATCGCTCTTCTGATGCTAATAAAAGTTCTGATGCTAATGAAACTAACAGTGACTATGAAGGGGACGTCATCAGTTCCTCAACGCTTCAGTCAAAATGAATTAAATGATCTCACCAGGGATCTCAATTTATCGAAAAAAGCTTCTGAAGTACTGGCTTCTAGGTTGAACGACAAAAATTTACTGGAACAAGGAACCAAAATTACCTTTTTTACCGTACAAGAGAAAAAGATCTGCTACCATTCTTTTCTCAAGAAGACAATCTTGTATTTTTGTCACGAAATTAGGGGACTCATGAAAGAAATGGGACTTTCTGAATATATTCCAGATGATTGGCGCCTATTTATTGACAGTTCAAAGCGAAGTTTAAAATGTGTCCTTCTACATAATGGGAATAAATATGGTTCAATACCACTAGCTCACTCAACGAAACTGAAAGAAGAATATAATACCATAGCTTTGGTCTTGCAGAAGATAAAGTAATTACGAACATCAATGGATGATTTGTGTAGACTTAAAAATGGTAAACTTTCTTCTTGGGGCAGCAAAGTGGTTACACGAAATATCTGTGTTTCTTGTGCCTCTGGGATAGTAGGGACAAAACACACCACTGGGTTAGAAAAGATTGGCCTCAGAGAGAAAACATGGACGTTGGGGAAAAGAATGTCATTAACGACGCTTTGGTTGAAAGAGAAAAAATCATACTTCCTCCGTTACATATAAAGTTGCGCTTAATGAAGCAATTTGTAAAGGCTCTTGATAAGAATGGGTCTTGTTTTACATATATAGGGGTAAAAATGCATTAGTTGAGCACAGAAAAACTCAAAGCAGGGATATTTGACGGCCCCACAAATAAGACAATTAATTAAGGATCCTGCCTTCATAAATTCAATGAATCAAGTTGAACGAGAAGCTTGGACATCATTTGTTGCAGTTGTAGAAAATTTTCTAGGCAAACATAAAGCTCAAAACTATGTTGAAATGGTTAACAAGATGCTTAATAGTTTCAAATCCTTAGGGTGCAATATGAGTATTAAAATACACTATTTACACAGCCACCTAGACCGTTTTCCAGAAAATTTAGGAGACATGAGTGAGGAACAAGGTGAAAGATTTCACCAAGATATTAAAGTTATGGAGGACCGCTACCAAGGAAGATGGGACATGCACATGATGGCAGATTACTGCTGGAGTTTAAAAAGGGACTGTTTAAAAAAAACATTCAAGAATGTCGCGGAAAAGAAGCTTTCCAAGTGTTGAGTGACTATTTCATTTCTTCAATGTTTTTTTTTTTTGTTTGTAAGTACGACATAATATTGTATTTTGTATAACTAAAATAAAAATTTCGTATCTACTTTTGTTTACTACACTTACGGATTTGAGTTACAATAATGTAACTTATATTTCTCTAAAATTGTATATCTTAAAAATTTGAGCTCCTAGGTACAAATGAATACGTTATTTGAATTCAGGACATCAAATTGATATAGAATCAGCTCAAAAAACCTCGACACCAAAACAGCTGTTCCCCTGTGTAATATATATATAAAATACAACGTCTCTCTGTCTGTCTGTCCGTTAGTGCGTTACGTACTTTTTTTTTAAAACATACATATGTTATCTGGTCAGGTTATAGGATCTATTTTATTGCGTTAGGTAACATAAAAAATAAACAGTGACGATAATAGTGAATCAAGTCGAAAAATAAGCTACCGTTAGCGAGTTCTCTTGCAATATACTGCCTAAACCATGAAATATGGAAAAATATCATGTTGTAAAGAATAAAATATACATATAATGTAACGTCTCTCTGTCTGTCTGTTAGTGCGCTTATCACTTGAGAACCACTTATCCGATTTACGTGTTTTTATAAATTTATACATATGATATGTTTTATATAATTCGATATAAGCCCAGATAATGGGAGATAAGGTGAGATAATGGGAGATAGGTAAAAATAATGGGAGATAAGGAGAAATAATGGGAGATAAGCAGAAATAAGTCTAAGTAATGGGGGGAGTTATAGTGAGATAATGGGAGATAAGGAGAAATAATGGGAGATAAGTAGAGATAAGTCTAAGTAATGCGAGTTATAGTGAGTTAATGGGAGATAAAGAGAAATAATGGGAGATAAGTATAAATAATCGGAGATAAAGAGAGATAATGAGAGATAAGCAGAGATAAGTCTAGGTAATGAGAGTTATGATGAGATAATGGGAGATAAGGAGAAATACTGGGATATCAGGAGAAATATTGCGAGATAAGTTGAGATAAGTCTAGATAATGGGAGATAAGGTGAGATAATGGGAGATAAGTATAAATAGTGGGAGATAAGGAGAGATAATGGGAGATAAGCAGAGATACGTCTAGGTAATGGGAGTCATGGTGAGATAATGGGAGATAAGGAGAAATAATGGGAGATAAGGAGAAATATTGCGAGATAAGTCTGAGAGATAAGCCTAGATAATGCGAGATAAGGTGAGATAATGGGAGATAAGGAGAAATAATGGGAGATAAGGGGGAAATAATGGCAGGTATTTTATTACGTTAGGTAACATAAGGAATAAGTAATGACGATAGTAGTGAATCAAGTCCACGCGAGCGGAGCCGCGGGCACGGCTAGTAAGAAATAAAAAGCAAAATTAGCTGAGGGGCAGGAGGGGCAAACAAACCCAGCAAAGAAGAAATAAGAGAAATATTCAGAACCCCAAAAAAAATAAGGTCCCAGGTGGAAATGGTATAACAGCAGAAATGATAAAAGCTGGAGGAGTAGATCTGGAAAAATGAAATATGCCGGTTGGTGCAAGAAATATGGGAAACCAAAAAGATGCCAGTGAGCTGGAGAGAGTCGCTTATTTATCCAATATACAAAAAAGGAGAAAAACTATATGTGCTAATTATAGACCAATAGCCTTACTGGATGTCGTGTACAAGATAGTAGCGGTGACTATTAAGAACAGACTAGAAGAGAAAGTCGAGTCTGTTCTGGGGAGAGTACCAGTGTGGATTCAGGAAAAACAGATCGGTTACAGACCAGATATTTTCGATTAAGCAAATCCAAGAAAATAGCTTAAAACAAAATTTGGCACTACACTTGGTCTTTGTGGATTTCAGAGAAGCATACGACTCTTTAAATAGAGAAGGACTCTACAAGATAATGATATAACTCCATTCCAAGTAAATTGATTTGCATGGTGAAAATCACCCTGAATGACAGAAAATAGAGTGTTGGTTGAGGGCAAAGTATCAGACAATTTTAAGGTAAAGAGAGGATTAAGACAGGGGATCCAGTGTCGACATGTCTATTTAATTTGGTACTAGAGAAGATAATCCGGGAGTCAGAAATAAAAACAGATGGAACGATATACCAACAAACCTGCCAATGCTTGGCCTATGCGGTTGATGTAGCAGCGATTGCAAGAGCAAAAGAGAACCTCAAAAAAGCCATAAGTAGGATAGAAGAAAGAGGAAGGATGAGAGGACTAAAGATAAATGAGGAAAAAAACACATGGAAATTACAAAGAAGGAGGATAATAAAAACAACAAAAGTTTAGATGTCATAAACCAGTTAGGGGAAAGAGATATGTTTGAAAAAGTAGACAAATTTAATTATTTGGGAGTAATAATAACATGGAGTGGACAAGAAAGAACGGAGATACAGATACAGAATAGCCAAAGGACAGAGATGTTTGGGGTATTGAATCTAATATTAAAATCAGAGAATGTATCAAAAAAAGCAAAAGAAAGAATATATATACGACAGTTGTCAGACCCACGGTGGTGGATGCGAAACGTGGAAACTGAATGCAATAGAAAATGAGACGTTGGAGATGTGGGAAAGGAAAGCTGTGAGAAGAATCTACGGAGGAAGGAAAGAAGAGGGACTGTGGAGAAGAAGAACAAACTATGAACTATATAAGCGAAATCATAAGAAGCCAGCGATTAAGATGGTTGGGACACGTGGCAAGGATGAAGGAAGAAAGACAGGCAAAGCAAGCTGTAATAAAGGTAGTGGCTGGAAGAAGAGGCAAGGGTTGACCTCGGTCTACATGGATTCAGGCAGTGAAGCAAGCGCCGGAGTTGATGGAAATCTCGCACTGGGAAAAGCTAACAGGAGACAAAAAGAAGTGGAGACAAGTATGCAACCACGCTATGAGCCTCTACAGCCCCTCGAGCTACATAATAATATAAACATAACGAATAAGCAATGACGAAAAAGGTGAATCAAGTCCACACGAGCGGAGCCACGGGCACGGCTAGTAATATATAATGATGTGCTCATATGTAGAGGATGCCATTTAAAATATCCTAGTTGGCTTTACGAACTGTCAAATTTGACAAGTGGCAAATCTTGTGTTATCATATTTGGCTTCCTCATAAAAAACTAAGTTTAGTGGTAAAAGATTTTTTCATACCAAAATTTAAAAAATAGGTTCAATATTTGAATTTCTTGTGTATCAGTAACGTCTGAAAACAAATATCAAGCATTATATATTTTTATAAAAGGACTAAAAATGCCACTTAATGATATGTTTATACGTAGCGTATGCTTGATATGCTTACATGTAACGGGTGCTACTTAAAAAAATTCTTATTAGCTTTATAAACTGTCCCAAAGCTGATAAGTGATAAATGTTGTATTATAATATTTGGCATCCTCACAAAAAACTATGTCAAAGACTTTTTTTTGATACTCCAAATAGGAAAAGAGTAAATTTCCACTTAAAAGTTAAAATTCAGTTCAATAAGTTGAATATCCCTAATGACTGAACTCTCATGCATTATATATTTTTATAACTGTCATATATTTTTATAAACGGACTGAAAAATGCTGTTTTATGGTGTGCTAATATACAGGGTCAGTCAACGATACAGTAAAGTTCATTATCTCATTTTTTCGGGAATGACGAAAAATATTAAATACAATAGTTTAAGTCAACATCAAGGTGCACAGTTTAAAATTAATTTTTGAGTATACAGGGTACTTCAAAAAAGTGTGGCCGATATAACATACGTTTTTTTAAAATGAAACATCCTATTTTCTAATATATTTTTTAAATTCTACGTAAAATTTTATAACTTTTTATTAATAATGTTATATACCTAAACCTAGTAGTTTTCTAAAATTTCAATTTTTTAAAAAAAATACTAGTTTTCAGTTTCGTAAAATATTTGCCAGTAGCTCCATTGTTTCTGAAGGTGGAATACTCATAATTGGTACGAGCTTTCTATAGAGATGAAAAAAAAGATGTATGTAAAGAAATTTGAGTTAGATGTTACAGGGTGTTGAAAATCAATTTAATTATTATTTAAATTGAAAAATCTTACATTTTTAAATAGCACACCCTGTATATTATTATTTCTGATAGATTTTACAGAACCCTCCAACTTTTATTAAGTATGTCATATACCTGTTTCTAATTGTTTTCGATTTATTTTAAATTTTTTCAATTTTTACCCTTGATTTTAATACATTTACGCTATAAATATCATAGTTGCCAAGACAAAACAAAAATGTAGGCATTGTCAAATTTTGACATGCCTATTAAGCAAGTAAAAATAATTTTTGTTGTAGTGAGTGACGTATAAAGGTAACAGTTATGGATTTTCCTAAAAATGAATTAATAGATATGGTTTACATACTGGGCGAGGCAGGAAAAAATTGTCTTTTGGCAGTAAGGCTTTACGAAGTACCCTAATACCATCCAGAAAATCTTTTCAGTGCTTAATGGAACGGTTTGATGGTAGTGGTAGCGTTGAGTATACGAAACGGAAAGTAGTAAACCAGAATGCTACCAATGAGGAAAAAGA
>CM032452.1:37805296-37832796 GCA_019049505.1 Pachyrhynchus sulphureomaculatus
CAAATCACTGGATTTAAAATATATTTTGACTACATATTATAATGGTTTTATACAAAGTTAAGTGTTTTGTTGTTATTGAAGTTAATTTTGTTTACATTTTTATAACAATGATCTAGCTTCTAAATAAAATGTTCCGTAGTTGTTTTTATTACTAATCCTGGTTAAGTTTCAAGTATTAATTTAAACATGTTTTCTCATAGTTCCAATTGATTAGTTTTTTTTATGGGACTAGCACACGAGCTGCAGGGAAGTCCCTAAAGCACTACAGGAGCGACATGTGTGCGGAAAAAGCAATTTACTTTCTTCTTGAATTGC
The DNA here is from genome assembly GCA_019049505.1 of Pachyrhynchus sulphureomaculatus. Taxonomy (NCBI): domain Eukaryota; kingdom Metazoa; phylum Arthropoda; class Insecta; order Coleoptera; family Curculionidae; genus Pachyrhynchus; species Pachyrhynchus sulphureomaculatus. The sequence continues at coordinate 37,805,612 of CM032452.1, forward strand.
TGTAAATTGTACTCGGTGGGAATTACAACCCAATTTACAGCAACAGGGCTAATTATTCCAAAGGGATGATGTTATCCAGTAACAAGCTGCACCTCATACGGATGTGAAGTATTAGCGCGATGTATATTTATAACAAGCACCGCTCTGAAAGGAATTAAGCGGGCTACATCCTTGGAACACTTTCCATGAAAATACTTGTAGAATAGGCTCAATTCGCCAACCGTTCTTCGATGTTCCAGCGAATCAAGGCCGCCGGTCAGTTCCGGGTCTCCAATCAGACGAACTACTCTTCGTTGAATAGAGTCCAACAAATGCAATGCATGTTTGGGAGCAGATATATTTGCTCCCAAATTAAAGCCCAACAAATTGAGTGACGATGCTAGAGGAATGGAGTGCCCTGACATAAACTATGTCGGGTTCAACAACGTTAACTTTTTTAGAAAAAACTGCCGCCTGGGTTTTTGTAGCATTAAATTCCACTTGATTAGTGTCACCACAAGATAGAATTTTTTCCTGGTCTTTGTTGAGTTGAACGACTTTCTGTTGTCTGCGGATATTCTTCTGAGTAGCCGCTGTCCCAGCGTTCAAAGCGAATAAAGAGGTAAGCGTACTGTCACCTGTAAAGCTGTAGATTGGATTCCCGGTCTTTTCAAGTAGATCGTTAATGTAAATGAGAAAGAGAGTAGGAGACAGTATGGAATCTAGGGCACACCGGCATTGATAGTGGAGGTGTTAGAAAGAAATCCATCGACTGCCACTCATAAAGAACGCTTTCTGAGGAAACATGGAAGCCACAAACAGAACTTCTCAGACATACCATAAGAGCGTAGCTTAGCAAACATTCCATAGTGCCAAAGACGGTCGAATGCCTTGAATATGTCAAGAGCAACCGTTCGAGATTCTCCAAAGTGTTCAGTTGCGTCTTTCCAAACATGTGTTACATAAGTCAGAAGATCTGTTGATCTATGCTTACGAAAGCCATATTGATGATAGCTAATAATGTTGAATCCTTCAAGATATTTTAGAAGGTGCTGATTGATAGCCGTTTTCATGACTTTCGATATTATTGAAAGCAGTGCGACTGATCGGTAGTTATTTGGCAAGGTCTTCTTGCCTTTTTTTGGTATCGGCTGAACTGTGGCACTTTTCCAGCAGGAAGGAAATATTCCCTTTCTGTAGGATAGGTTGAAAAGTCTACAGAAAACTGGTATTACTTCTCTCGCACAGTTTTTGAGAACTATGGCAGATTATCCCTCAGCTCCAGAAGCTTTTTTGGTGTCTAGCTTCATTAAAATACGTTTTATGATACGCCGTCTGAGGAAAATATCGGGTATGCTTGACTGCCATAGAGAATAGTAGGTGATGTTTTTCCTCGGAAATCGACAGTATAATGTGGAGCAAAGAGATTAGCCAACAAGTTCGCTTTTTCAACAGGTATCGTTGCAACAGAATTATCTGGCAGTGTGAGTGGTGGTATGGTGGATTTGGTGAAATTTTGACTAACAGCCTTAGCGACTGATCAAAAGGATATGGAATTGTTGAGACAAGCGAGAAGTTTGTTTCTAATTCGTTGATTGTGTGCCTCCTTGGTTTCGTCGATAATTTCTTCGCATCTGTTCCGGGCACGAACAAAGGTGTTACGATTTATGGTGTTAGGATTTTTTCGCCATTGTCAGTAGGCAAGATGTTTAGAAGCAACAGCTGCTTTGCAATTTCGATCAAACCAAGGCTTGCCGTTGGAAGGGCATTTCTTCGAAAAAGTGACTTAAGCTTCCATACCAGCCAAAATAACATCAAAAATCTCCCTAACGCAGTCAGATGGGTCGTAGACTCGAAAACAAACGTCCAACCAAGGGAAAGTTTGAAAATATTCCATGAGATCTTCCCATTTAGCAGATTTGTAGTGTCAAATTTTGCACGGTTTAGGCGCCTCTCTGTCACTGATTGCTAGGATACTCGATGTCGAAAGCAGTTTATGGTCGGAAGAACCTAACGGCGCATTTACGGTGACAGTATAAGTCTCCGGATTGATGGTTAAAAACAGATCAAGAAGGCTGACGAACTCCCTTCACGATCAGGGATCCATGTTGGTTCGTCAATCAGCTGAGTTAGCTTGAGGGCTCCAGAGCCTCTTCTCGTTAGCAAGAGAGGTCGCTTCTGACAAAAAGACAGATTCCAAAGTTACACCTAAATCGGGAATAGAAGTCGTACCCAGGATAAAGATAGTTGACTGTGCTGGTCGATGAACTGACCTTGGTTTCACAGAGAGCGAGTTTTATTTGATTGCAGGTGTTGGTGCACTGAATTTATGTTCGAGTTTAAATCTCGTATGTTGCAAAAATCTATTTTAAAATTATGATCTCTGCATGTCGACGCCCCTGAACCAGCCCCCACCCAGAGATCCGAACTGGGAGCTATTTTACCTCCATAATTTTTTGTATCCAGGTGCCTCATTATGCTATTTGGTCCCACAGTCCGATTGTATCTACTATCTAGTTAAACGTAATGGAAAAATAGTCTAGAAAGCAGGTAGTGTATGGAGACTTTGTGGACTGACTATATATATATATATATATATATATATATATATATATATATATATATATATATATTTATATGGTTCGTGTAACGAAAAATGAAAAAAAAAGAGTACGTTGTGATTCAGTGAAAGGGGCAAAGATAAATATTAACCTAAACATCCACGTCCAAGCCAAACCCGACAAAAAAAAAATAAAAAATTTTGAGAAAGGCAAACTGTGCCAAAACGTCAGTAAAAGGAAAGGATCACAATAAAATTTAGGATGTTTCATTCTATAATTGATATATATATATATATATATATATATATATATATATATATATATATATATATATATATATATATATATATATATGGAGGCTCGGTGGCGTAGTACTTTGCTCCTGTGCAGAAGGTCGAGAGTTTAATCCCGCAGGTCGGTATACTTATTTATTAATTTATTTAAGTATATTTGGCCTGGCCACGCACATAGAGAGTTGTTGTTTGCAGAAATGCAAATAACGTCCGTGGCAGTACTATCGTGTTGTTTTAAAGGTGCCGTGAAATACAAATTCTTGAGCTATGGAAAAACGGTAAAATCCCTATTGAGGTGGGTAGGTGAGCGATAATATATATATATATATATATATATATATATATATATATATATATATATATATATAAGCTACCATTACTTAGACATTTTTAAAAATTATGAAGAAACATGCCTTAGAACTATCTCTAGAGATGTTACATTTGTCAAACTCAAGGTCAAATACTAGCAATACGCATTGATCAAATGTAGCAATGAACATGGTTTTAGCGATATTTATCTTCAGACCAATCTCTCTGGACTTGTTGTTAAGTTCGCTCAGAATTTCTTCCAATTCTTCTTTGCTGTTAGATATAAGCACAATATTATTTGTGAATCATAAATGATTGAGTTGCTCTCGTCCTATATTTATACTCTTACTTGTCCATGGAAATTGTTTGAAAAGACCTTGTAGCGCCAACGTAAAGAATTTTGGCGAGATGGTGTCCCCTTGACATACTCCTTTTTTATTTCTATCTTATTGGTGTTTTGTTTTAATACTACCTGAAATTTTGCACTTTTATATATATTTTGAATAAATTGCTGTCAATTCTACAGTTACTTAAAATATTTAATGTTGCCCAGATTTCAAGGGTGTCAAACGCTTTCTCGTAATCCACAAAGGCCACCCAAATCTTAAAATTATATTCGTTTGACTTTTCTACTAAAGGTAATTCTTGAAAGTGGTCCAGTGTACTAAAGCCTTTTCTAAATCCGTCTTGTCCTCAGGGTTGGTAAGCGTCCAATGCCTTTGTGAACCTCGCAGTTATTATTTTTATAAATATCTTTTACATTACAGACAGTAGACTTATCTCCTTTTTTGAAGAGCAAGACCATATTATCCCAGTCTCGAGATATTTATACAATATATATACCATTTTTAATATCGGCTCTCCCCCTGTTGCAACATTTCGACAAGTATGCCGTCTTTACCTACTGCTCTTCCTCTGGCTACTTTACTGAAGGAATCTTGTATTTCGTATTTTGTGATATAGGAAATATCTTTAGATATTTCATTTATTACTCGTATTAGAACTGACTCGCTTTTGTCTGGTGGTGGTTCAACTTTACTGTCATAAAAGTCCTTGCAGAATCTTTCTATATTCATTCTTAGTTTATTCGTTTAAGTTATTATTTGGTTGTTCTCATCTACAAATTTTGTTATTTATAGTTGTCTTTCATTTAATGATCTTTGTAAAAGTTTTATACCCTTCGTGTTCTCCAGAATTTATTCAATTTTCTCATTGTTATAGTTTCTTACATCTCTTCTAATACATTTCTTTATATCGTTGTTCAAAGTTTTTTACTTTTTTTTATATGCCACCAAGTCTTGTTTCATGGATTTTCGTTTTTTTATTAGTTTGATCGTTTCTTTGGAGAGCTTTTCTTCTTTAGTATTTCTCGTAGGAGCTACTTCTTACGCAGATTCTACGATTTGTCTATTAATTTCGTTGAAGGATGAAGTATCCTCTTTGATTTCATGTTCTTCGAGTTTATGTATATACTCTTTTTTCTTGTGTTTAAGTTGTGTTCTATCTATCGTTTTCACTATTTGATTAATCATTTTTCGTCGTTTCATTCTTGTGTTAAAATTTATTTTTTCCCGAACCATTCAGTGACCACTTTCCATTTTGGCCATATTTATAACCTGTGTATCTAATATTATGTATCTCTTATTGAATATTGTATAATCGATCTCGGGTGTTATTCTGTCTGTGCTTTCCCATGTCCACCGTTTTCCTTATTTTTTCTTAAAATATTTGTTCATGATATGAAGGTTATTTTCGTCCCTCATTCCTGTCCCACGTGCATTTCCCTTCTGCTTTAAGCCGACTTTGTCATTCAGATCTTCATTATTAGTATGTAATGTGCTGAACTGGATTTAAGCGCAGTATTTATTTCGTCATAAAATCTGTTTCCTCTTTTCTCTTCGTGCTCGGTGGTTAGAGCATAAACTTATACGACTTTGCAACGATATCTTTTAGATATTCTCATTTCAATCATTCATTTATCAGTTAGAAATTCTTTAAAAAATGTAGAAGCACATTTAATGCTTTTTTTTTTTTAAATTCGAAAATTTAAAAAAACTGAAAAAAAAGGCGAAACTGGATTTTTCCTCCAAACCAATCCGCACCTGAAAGCTATGTGTCAGACATACGATTTTTTCAGCAATTAGAGATTTTCTAATTTTAGGTACAATTAATCTAAAAAATAATAATAGATAATACATAGCACATTTAATAAAAATAATAACCGTAACCAACCCCGAGAATTCTTCGAATTAAAATTAAAATCATATGTAAAGTAGAAATCATTTTTTAAAAAAACTTTGTCTGTGAATGAGAAAGCTTTACTTGCCTCTTATAAAGTTTCATATAAAATAGCCAAATGTAAAAAAGCCTCACACCCCACAGGTGAAGAGCTTGTTTTGCCAGCAGCAATTGAGATTGTAGAAACTATGTTTGGAGATAATTTTGCCAAAAAAATTGCTATCCATACCTATATCAAATGATACTGTTGCCCGTCGAATTGATGATATAGCTAAAGATGCATCAGCTTTTCGGGAAGTTGAGTGACAAATTGTTTTCAATTAAGCTTGATGAGACAACAGATAGCATTAAAGATGCTCATTTCATTGCCTATGTTCGGTTTTGTGATGTTATGTTAGCAGTAGAAGAACTATTTTTCCGCAAACCACTAGAACTCAAAGCAACATCACTAGCATTATTTGCTATCTTAAATGATTTTATAAACGAGGCAAACATGGAGTGGAAAAATTGCGTCGGAATATGTACCGATGGTGCTCATTCAATGTCTGGAAGATTTCAAAGTGTACAAGCACTTGAGAAATAAAATCTCCACTGTGTGTGTGGACACATTGTATGATTCACAGAGAAGCCCTGACTTCCAAAGAAATGAGTCCTGCTCTGATTATTGTGCTCACTACAGTTTTAACCGTAGTAAATTCTATTAAAATAAGACCCCTAAAATCTATAATTTATTCTGTACTTTGTAAAGACATGGGTGCCGAATATTCAGCGTTACTATTTTATTATGAAGCAAGATATTTATCACGTGGAAAGTGTTTGCAACGTGTTTATGAATTAAGAAATGAAATCGCCATTTTTCTAGAAGAGGAAAATCGACCGGAAGTCGAGAAGTTTCGAGATAGTTTATTTGTGATGAAATTGAGCTACTTACCTTAAATCTTCACCTCAAAGGAACAAATACATATATATTCGATACAAGTGATGAAATTAATGCTTTTTTGTAGAAAATTGGAATTATGGAGCAGAGATGTAAACCAAAAACACCAAGAAATGTTTGTAAATGTGGGTGAATGTGTTAAAACATACAAGGCTGAAGAACAACATGTGAAAGTTGTTTTAGTAGCCATTGAAAATTATCTAGCCATGTTGACAAAGAATTTTAAAAAGTGTTTTCTTACTGACGACAACTTGGTAGCAAGTTACGAGTGGGTTAGGGATCCATTTCAAAATACGAAGAAGAAATCTTCATAGATTTCACGGCAAGTGGCGAAATCAAAAGGCAATTTAATAATGAATCCCTCTTTGAATTTTGGGCAGGGGTGAATGATGAGATTTCTGCACTGAAAATAAGAGCATTTCGTATACTATTACCATTTTCAACATCCTACCTTTGCGAAACCGGATTTTCTGCGGTGGCTGATTTGAAAACAAAATATAGATCTCAACTAAATATGGAAAAAGAACTGAGAGTGTTTATTTCTAATATTAAATCATCCTTCGAAAATCTTTGCTCTACAAAACAGACCCAAGGGAGTCACTAATAATTATTAAACTTGTTTTTAATTTAGTATTGATATGTTAATTATCAGGGAAATACGTTGTGCAGTACTAATAAAATCCTATTTATAGGTGTATTATATCAGTGTAAATGTGTATTTTATTTTTTATTTATGTCAGAATGTATTTTGTTTTGCTTTCCTTTTAATAAATTATATTAAATGTTTTTAATGAATGTTTTTAATAATAATTTGTTTTCTCTACGCTCGCGCCCCCCATTAGTGTAATCACGCCCCCTAGTGGGGCGCGCCCCACAGTTTGAGAAACGCTTCCTTACGTACATACATGTTAAAATTCATAGAATTACTTGACCATATAAGATTTTTCTTCGAAAGTCATTTTATCTCCTCACGTGCTTGTAAAATTCATAATAATATTTTTTTTTTGAATAGACGATAAGATTGTTTGTTGACATAATTGTTATTCGAAATTTTAATCAACAAATATCTCCATAATTTAAAGTTTGTTTAGCTATTCAGATGTAAGTTAACGTATTTAATTTTATCTCAAGCACTTTATGTTTCCAGGAAACTGTTTGGCGCATTTTCGGCTAAAAATAAAAATTACTTTTCTATGTATAAAGCAATTCGCATATGATAGGAGATATGTAAACGAGTAGTTCTTCGTTGGCAATGTTCGCATCTGCGAAATACGGCTTTTAAGCCGGCTCGGTATACTCTAATATTAATCTTTTGTATGCCTTATAACTTTTCTAAATTTGTCTAAATTTCTTATTAGCAATTGACGGTAAACAGTACCCATTTTGTTGAATTTTTTGAAGGTACGGCTAATATTTTTATTACACTATCCATGTAATATAAATAAATTAAGTACTATATGCGAATAATAATTATCTTATTCTATCTTACCAGATACTGGACGTCACCGTTTTATACTTTTGTTATGGACATCGCACGTGTGCAGCAGGGAATTCCCTAAAGTGCTACAGGAGCGGAGCGTGTGCCGCAAAATTTATTCGCGCTGGTCTTGAGTCTCGGTAGGAGACACAATCCTGGGTAAATCGTTCCAAAGAGATGAAATTCTCTATATAACAGACCGCTTGAAAAGAATTTTTCGAGGTGTGACAAGCTGACGTGTGTTTCTATCATGTACTGCTTTGGAAGGAATTAAGCGGGCTATATCTATCGAACACTTTCCATGAAAACGCTTGTACAAGTCGCCTACCATTCTTCGATGCCCCAAGGAATCAAGCTTGCTGGTCAGTTTTAGATCTATAATCAAACGAACAGCTCCCTTCTGAATATAATCCAACAAATGCTATGTTTGGGAGCAGAGCCTTTAACATGGGAGCAGTTTTCCATCTTTGATCGAATTTAAACTTTATTCAAAATTAACATTTGTTTTGGAGTGTAAAACTTTCTAGTTCGAATTAATATTCTAAGCTTTTGAGGAGCTCTCTTTGCTGTGCTTGGAACATATGACTATGTTAGGAATAGAGTGCTCCGACATATCTATGCCGGGTTCAGTAATGTTAACTTTTTTAGAAAAAACTGCCACCTGGGTTTTTTTAGCGTTAAATTCTACTTGGTTACTGTCACCACAAGATAGAATTCTTCCCCCCTTCCCTGTTGTCTGCGGATATTGGTAAGAGTAGCCAATGTATGAGTGTTTAAAGTGACTGAAGAAATAAGCGTACAGTCATCTACAGAGTTGTAGATTGCATATATGATCCTTTCCAGAGGATCGTTGATATAGATGAGAAAAAGAGTACAAGACAGTATGGAGCCTTGGGGCACGCTGGCGTTGATAGTGAAGGTATTATAAAGACCGCTCTCTGAGGAACTATGAGAGTCATAAACAGAGTTTTTAGACATACCATAAGAGCGTAGCTTAGCCGACAATCTCTCTTGTCAAACACAGTTGAATGGACATATCAAGTGAAACCGCTCGAAATTCTCCAAGGTGTTCGATTGCGTTCTTCCAAACATATTTACATACGTTAGATCTCTTGTTGATCTTTGCTTACGAAAGCCATATTGATGGTCGCTATTAATATTGGATCCTTCAAAATATTTTAGAAGATGCTGATTGATAGGGTTTCCCATGACTTTCGACATTATTGAAATCAGTGCGACAGGTCGGTAGTGGTTTGGCAAGGTCTTCTTGCCTTTTTTGAGTGAACTGTAGCTCACTTTCAGCTGGAAGAAAATATTTCCTTTCATTGAAAAATCTTCAGAAAACTGGTATTAATCCCCTCATGTATTTTTTGAATACTATGGCAGGTATGGTATACCGTCAGCACCAGAAGCTTTTTTTATGTCTAACTTCATTAAAATACGTTTTATGATCACTGTCTGAAGACATATCGGGTATTCTTGACTGCACTATGGGAATAGTTGGTGGTGTTTTTCCTTAGAAATCGACAGTAAAATGTGAAGCAAATAGTTCGGCTAACAAATTGGCTTTTTCAGCAGGTATTGTTGCAATAGTATTATGGATTTAGTGATATTTTGATTAATGGATTTAGCGAGTGACCAAAGGCATCTGAAATTGTTGGGGCAGGCCAGAAGTTGGTTTTTACTCCCTTCATTGTGTGTGTGTGTGTTGTAGGAGAGATACACAAGAAAATTAAAAACAGACTTCTATGGTCAACAAAAACAAATTTGGAGAGCAGAGAACTGAGATGAAAGAACCAATAGAGTATACACACGCGAAGAAAGGAATGTGGGTAACATATCTTACACAATTATATAAAAGAGAACAGAGTATCATACTGCCACAAACACCAGAGATACCGATAAACGAAGAAACATGTATAACTGGAAAGATTAAAAAACCGTAAATCTCCCGGCGAAGACCCAATAGCTAATGAACTACTAAAATGTGGGGAAAACTCTCTGGTTAAGTAACTCCAGACACTTATATAGGGATTATAAGTTCGAATAGAATCCCAGATGAATGGAGAATAGTGACAGTTATATTAATGCACAAGAAGGGAGAAAAGGATAATCCAAAAAACTGTAGAGTCATAAATCTACTAAACGGTATACTGTATACTGACATTAACAACAAAGATTATTACATCAAAAATAAACACGAGAATACAACTGGAAGAAGAACAGCAAGGATTCAGAAGTGGGCGCTCATGCACAGATGCCGTATTTATTGTGAGACAGATAACAGAAAAATCCATAGAATTCAACACAAGCATACTTGTGCGTGAGGGATTTAAAAAAAGCTTTCGACAATGTACAAATAGAAGACCTTATTCATCTATTATATAACAGGAACATCCTAATAGACCTAATTAAAACTATCGAGAATATATATAAAGACAATAAAGTAATCGCAAGTTTAGCAGAAGGAATGACAGAACCAAACAACTATGAATCTGGAATCAGGCAAGGAGACTCTTTACGTCTTCTAGTTAATATTGTCATAGATGAAATTATAAAGAATGTCAAAAGAAAGAAGGTATATAGAATGAGTAATAGAGAACTTAAAATTATATGTTATGCAGATAACGCGATAAAAATGGCTGAGACTGAGAACGATCTGCAAAGGCTGCTATATGAATTGTACATAGCTGCAAAACAATATAATATGTAATTTTCAACTGAAAAGAAAACAAGACAAAAGTAATAGCAAAAGAGCCGATTTGGTTCCAGCTGGTGGTGGTCGATTACCTAGGCATCAAAATATCTAGTATTGGAAAAATCTAGGAAAAAATAAGACATTAAGTTAACAAAGCTAATAGGATATAGGGATGCTTCAATGATACCATATTTAGAAATAAATTTCTCTCCGTGGAGACCAAAAACCAACATCTGAAACAAGACTCGATACAAGTATAACACAGAGAATGCTGGAATCAACCGAAATGAGAATACTTAGGAGATATACAAACAAGACACTGAGGGACAGAGAAAGGAGTGAAGATATAAGACGTACATTAATATAAAAAATATCAACCAGTGGATAAGAGGAAGAAAAGTGGAATGGGATCAACGGGATGGATCAATAGGATTTAATGAAGCCAGACACCAAAAAAGCTTCTGGCGCTGACGGAATACCTGCCATAGTTCTCAAAAACTGTGCAAGGGAACTAACACCAGTTTTCTGTGGACTTTTCAACCTATCCTACAGAAAGATAATATTTCCTTCCTGCTGGAAATGTGCCACACTTCAGCCGATACCCAAAAAAAGTCAAAAAGAGCTTGCCAAACAACTATCGACCAGTCGCACTGCTTTCAATAATATCGAAAGTCATGGAAAATGCTGTCAATCAGCATCTTCTAAAATACCTTGAAGGATTCAAATTATTAGCGATCACTCACAGCTTTCGCAAACATAGATCAACAGGAGATCTTCTGACTTATGTAACACATGTTTAGAACAACGCAATTGAACACTTCGGAGAATCTCGAGCGGTTGCTCTTGACATATCCAAGGCATTCGACCGTGTTTGGCACTATGGACTGTTGGTTAAGCTACGCTCTTATGGTATATTTGAAAAGTTCTGTTTGTGGCTCTCATGTTTCCTCAGAGAGCGTTCTTTATAGTAGACGGATTTCTTTCTAACAACTTTACTGTTAACCCCGGTGTGCCCCAATACTGTGTTCTACTCTCTTTCTCATTTACATTAACGATTTGCTGAAAAAGACCGGGAATCCAATCTACGGCTTTCCAGATGACAGTACGCAAAAACTCAGGCGGCAGTTTTTCCTAAAAAAGTTAACATTGCTGAACCCGACATAGTTATGTCGGGGCACTCCATTCCCCTAGCATCGTCACTCAATTTATTGGGCGTTAATTTGGGAGCAAATATGTCCTGGCATGAACATGTTGCAGGCATAGCAAGGAGAGGTTCTCAAAAGTTGGGAATATTATTTCGAACCAGAAAGCTTTACACTCCACAACAACTGTTAATTCTTTACAAAGCTCAAATTCGACCAACTATGGAATACTGCTCCCATGTTTGGGGCTCCGCTCCCAAACATACACTGCATTTATTAGATTCTGTTCAGAGAAGGGCTGTTCGTCTGAATGGAGATCCGGAACTGACCGGCGGCCTTGATTCGCTGGAACATCGAAGAACGGTTGGCGACTTGAGCCTATTCTACAAGTATTTTCATGGAGAGTGTTCGAAGGATATAGCCCACTTAATTCCTCCGAGAGCGGTGCACGTTAGAAGTACACGTCGCGCTGATACTTCACATCTGTATGAGGTTCAGCTTGTTACTCCTCGTACAACGCTTTTTAAGCAGTCTTTTATATCGAGAACATCATCCCTTTGGAATGGCTTACCCAAAACTGTGTTTCTCACCGAGTACAATTGACAGCGATTCAAGAACAACGTGAATAACTTTTTCCGCACACGTGTCGCTCCTGTAGCGCTTTAGGGACGTCCCTGAAGCATGTGTGCTAGACCCATTAAAAATAACACATAGGAAGAATGGCAAATAACAGAATAGTAAGAGAGAAGTTACCGAATGGAAGAAGATCAATGGGACGTCCAAGAAAGAGATGGAGCGACGATTTATAGAACAGGATCAAAGAAAACAGGCAATATTGCCTAGCTATTAGTCAGACGAAGAAGAAAAGATTGTGTGATTCCTTGGTTTGGTCGATAATTTATTTATATTAAGTTACGAATAAAGATGTTCCAATTTATAACGTTAGGATTTCCATACCACTGGCGGTAGACAAGATGTTTAGAAGCAACAGCTTCTTTTTATTTTCCGTCTAATCCTGGCATTCCGTTGGAAGGCCTCCATGCCAGCAGAAATTACATCGGAAACCGAAATCAGATGATCTGTCGGTTCTAAAACAAACATCTAGCCAAGGGAAAATTGAAAATATTCCGTTAGGATACTCGATGTCGAAAGCAGTTTATGGTCGGAAGAACCTATCGGCGGATTTACGGCGATAGTATAAATCTCGGGATTAGTGGTTAAAAACAGACAGTGAGAAATACAAGGATTACAAACTGTTAAATAATGACAAAAAGTCAAATTCGTGTCATGATAATTTTAAACCTACTTAATTTTAAAACAATATTTGATACGTTTATTAAATAATCATAATTTTAAAAAAAATCAAAATAGGTATAGGATTAGATGGCAGCATTGGTATAACAACTAAAAATGAAACGAAAAGAATCGTATTTTTTAGAAGTTACCAAAAGTGTTCTTCGTATTTGCTGAACCATCCCAAGACGCGTTTCGCCGTATCATCAGTTGGGCTAGGTTCAGCAAATACGAGAACTTCTAAAAAATGTGTTCTCGTATTTGCTGAACCTAGCCCAGCTGATCAGCCGTGATACGGCGAAACGCGTCTTGGGATGGTTCAGCAAATACGAAGAACACTTTTGGTAACTTCTAAAAAATACGATTCTTTTCGTTTCATTTTTAGTTATTATACCAATGCTGCCATCTATGCTTTCGAGCAGTAAGCTCAAGAAAGGTGCGTTTCTGCAATAAGTGCCAGCCGTGCTGTGCCGCTCTGCTTGAATAGACTTAGTAAGTCGCCGACAGAGTGCAGTATAAGCATCTATTTGTTATAGGTATAGGAACATGAAAAAATAGCAAATACATGAACAAATAGCAAATTCCAGCAGATTTTATACAGTTTCCAATTTAAAAAGCCGGATTTTTCTGACAAACTAATATAAGGTTGTTTCTGAATCACCCTGTACGTTCTAAATAAGATTTGGTTATAGGATAACTTGGAATTTATTTTCTGGAAGTTGTGGGAGCATAGATATTTGAATATTTAATTGGGCAATGTTTTCTGATCAAAAAAAAAAAATGGAAATTAATTAAAATAGCGAAAACTGTAAAAGCTAGGAATAGACAGTACAAGAAAAAAGTTAATCGCAGTGAAGTTGGAAAGCCACAAATGATATAAGACAATGGGTATCACATTTAAAATATCGACTTTGCTGCTACTTTCCAATAGAAGCGGCAATACTAGATGATCGAAAATATTTTAGATAGAGCATGTTCGCTAATACATACAACTAAAATTTTAAATTGATATGTTTAGAGGATTTTCAGAAACGTCCAATACGCCATCTACCTCAGATCATCCTGAATAGATGAAAAACTTACTTAGGAACATAACATAAACTTTATTTTCGACAAATTAATAACATGTTACTTTGCAATTCTGAGTATCAGAAATTATCTCAAATTAAGAACTATTTTGGATATAAAAGTATATTAGACATTATATTAGACAAACATTGGTATGGGGAAGATGCATAAGTGCAACTTGTGTTTAACTAACGGGGAAACGCACTCTTTGTCTTATATTTAAAATACCATAATATCATATTTTATTATTATAATATTTGTTAGTATAATTGTCTGGCCATCACTCCTATAAAACGCGACATGATGAAATTAACTTTTAAGATTATTATTTTTTTTATGGGTATAGCATACATGCTGCAGGGAAGTCCCTAAAGCGCTCCAGGAGCGGCATGTGTGCGGAAAAAGTGACTCACGTTGTTCTTGAATCGCTGTAAATTGTACTCGGTGGGAAACACACAAATTATTCCAAAGGGATGATGTTCTCCATATAAAAGACTGCTTGAAAAACGTTATACACGGAGTAACAAGCTGAACCTCATACGGATGTGAAGTATTAGCGCGACCTGTATTTCTAATATGCACCGTTCTGGGAGGAATTAAGCGGGCTACATCCTTCGAACACTTTCCATGAAAATACTTGTAGATATACTCCATAAATCCAGCATTTTCGAGAAATCTTCAACCTACGGCGACATTTTCATATACAACAATGAAAATAAAACAAGTTAAAAGGCGATTAAAAATCATTTCCTCTAAGTAAAGCTTATTACGAATAAATATCAAAATGATGTATGGTGATTTTTCGAACTAATTGTTTATTCAAATTATTGGCTTGTCTAGTTATGTCTTGATTTGCATCGTTATTTGTATGTCCTTTTTCTTGATATAAATATATACAAATTTGTGTTGACGATTGAAGTATATATATAAGTAAATACTTAGTGCCCGATAAATATAGGAATAAAAGAAAAGATGTATATCGGCTTTAGCGGACGAAAACCATGCTCTTTGTTCTTGTATCAAACGTTCAAAGCAATAGACGATCCGGACTTGTTATTTAAAAATCACGAAACTAGTTCATGCATGTTTTATTCCATATTAGAGCCTAGGTGAAGTGGCAAATCGCCGATACCCAGTATCTGTAGATTTAAAGCTCATTAGAGGCATATACAAAACTTTTAATTTAAGACCAAAATGAAGAAGTAAAATAAGATTTATTGCCTTTTTATTATAAGTAATAGGGAACTTATGTCACTATTGGATGATCAGCCTTAACTTAAAAAAATAAAGGTCAATATAAACGGGGAATTAATTAATTAAGCAGTTTTTAATACATCTGGGCGGTTATATTGGGCAGTAGTAAATAATAGAGCAGTAATAAACTTTTTTGGCAGTGAGTAAATTAATCGTGGCAGTAAAATTTTGTTAGTAATATAATAGACTTTGGTTGGTTAGTTCAGGTTAGTTCAGGTTAGACTTTGGTTGGTTAGGAAAAAGGTCAATAATGAAACACTATCTTAATTTTCTTAGTCAGTCAATAGGTATATGTATTGTTAGTTTTCATTTTAATGTATGTAAAGATTATACGTAATCATTTAACCGGCTGATCTTAATTTTTACTGTACGAGTATTTATAGAACTGCTTATCCTAATATTTCTAGGTTACTAATTCTGTTTTAGTAATTGCCTACGCGTTACTGCCGAATATTTCATTTTAGTGACCAATGGGATTTTTACTCATTCAAATACTTACAGAGCTGTTTATTTCAAAATATTTTGCTCCTGATTTCCATTTTTTTACTGCTCATATTTAACTGCCCAATCTGTTATTGAATATACAATTTGTGTAATATATTACCGACTGTTTAAATGATAGCCATATAAACGGAAACAAACTACGGTATAGAAATCTCTTGAGTACTTTACCCCGATCTTCGCTTCTTTGGCTATGTTTGTGTTTCTAATATTTTGACGACTGTACTTTTCATGCAAGGACACAGAACACGGTTTTCGTCCGCTGAAGCCAATATAGGTACATCTTTTCATTTTTTCACATTTTTCACGGTTGCTAAGAATTTACTTTATGTAAATTGGATATCTCTTCAGTACTTTATTCCGATCTTCGCTTTTTTGGCCATATTTGTGCTTCCATTCTTATGGCTTTGAACGACCGTACTTTTCATGTAAGACTACAGAACAGGATTTTCGTCCGCTGAAGTCAATATACATCTTTTCATTTCTTCATATTTTTCACGGACGCTAAATATTTACTTTATGTAAATTGGATCTGCGATATAGCCAAAAAAATCGCCAACAAAGGGAGATGAAGGTGAAGCAATAAAGAGATCTCACTACAGGAGTCAGCAGTGTTCCCGTTTATATTGATCTATATTTTTTAGTGTTACAGCTAAATATCTAAAAGAGCTATTAGTACTCTATTTCTACAGTTACTACTCTTCATTTAATAGCGGTGTAAAGATCCTATTCGGTAATATTCGGTAATAATAACAAAAGTACTAAATCTTATTTTGCGTATGTGTTCTGCTGTTGAATTGACAATTTTGACGGTTTTACACCTCTTGGCGATGAGGTTTGCTGGCTACTAACACATTTGGGATATATATATATATATATATATATATATATATATATATATATATATATATATATATATATATATATATACATACTGCACATTGTTGCTGTATATTTCTTTTATGAGTCTTATTGTATTTTTTTGCTCCTTTATTTTCTAGGCTTTTCCGCACTTTATTTCTCGGCCCACTGTCCCTTTTCTAAGTCTATGAAAGCAAGGTGTAGGCTTTTATTTTATTTTGATCTTTTTTCAGTTTAAATATGTGGTCTTGTGTGCTTCTTGATGGTCTAAATTCATTTTGCGATTCCGATAGTTGTGTAATTATTGCAATCCTTGTGATCTCCCTTTTTATAGATTGGTGTAATAAACGATATTCCCCATTCGGCTAGCAATTTTTCTTCTTCCCATGCTTTATTAATTATTTGTAGCAATATTGTTTTTCCTTTCTTCTCCATGTATTTGATCATTTCAGGCGTTATCTTATCGCAGCCTGAAACTTTCCTATTTTTCAATTTTTTTTATAACTTCTTCCAATTTTTTTCATTCTATTTGTTCCCTATTTTCTGTTTCTTTCAGATTTCGTTGTTTCAATTCTTTATTATCTCCTAATACTTCTTCAAAGTATTCTTTCCATCTTTCCATTATTGCTTTCTCTGTTGTTAGGATTTCTTGGTTTTTGTTTTTCACATATAATTCAATTAAGGGTTTCTCTTTCCTGAATGATTTAAAGACTCTGTAGAAGAGCTTTTCATTTTCCATACTATTTTCTTACATTTTATTACCTACCTATGAGTGTTCTTTTACCAATAAAAAAAGGATGACGAAGAAGGACGGTTACGGATTGTAGAAGCTGCAGCTGCTATTATTAGGGAAGATATTCGATCATCTGTAGTCGAAATCAAGTCTTATCCACCTCCGAGTAAAATGTTAAATGATATTAATGAAGAAATACCAAAAACTTTATTGCATTTTTTACAAGAAGTAATAATAAAAAATAGAAAAGGAAACACATTTATTAACGAAATGCACATCAATAAGTCATGCAATAATGGCTTCGATTCGAGAACGGTCATTTTCATCACAGCTACTATTAGGCCTTTCTGTACTTCTTCATAGAAAATATAAGATGTTTTATATAGCTTGGGATTTGCAGCTTCGTATAGTAATACTGTACAGTATGAAATTTCAGCAGTTTAGCATCCGCAGCCTCGTATTTTATCATCAGAGTCAGGTGCGCTAGTACAATATGTTGGAGACAATGCGGATATAAATGTCCATACTGTTGCCGGTAATAATACTCTTCATGTTATGGGGATGATTAAGATAGTTACTCCAAAAGATGCTGTTATTTACGATGAACGCATACAAAAATGTACAACTAAACAAAGTGCAAAAGAGATGGCAGAAATATCAGATGTATTTCTTCTAGCATATGAAAAACCAGTTCTACCTGGATACAGCAACATTCAAGTCGAAAATCTACATGATGATCAAGCACTAACAGAAAAAAACTTTAATGGAGTTGATTCTCTGTGGTTATATGGAAAGTGGAGGAATATTTCACCGTTGCCAGATTGGAATGGCTATCTTGAACAGCTTACTAAAAATAATAAGAATTTTTTAACTTCTCGGGTTATGTTTCTTCCTTTTATTGATCATTCTGCCAGTAATTTAGACACAGTTTATACCACTTTACATTGTGCTATAAATATTGCCAGGTTATATAGACAAAAAACGTGTGTAATTACTTTTGATCAACCCCTCTACTCTAAAGCACGTGAAATGATAGCGGCGTCAGATGCTAACTCAGAATTATGTAAAACAGTTGTTAAACTAGGAGGATTTCATATGTTCATGTCCTTTCTTGGATGCATAGGATATATAACGGACGGAAGTGGGCTCAAGGAAGCTCTAGGTAAAATACGAGGCATGTTTTTTAAGTAAGTACCGTTTTGCGATTCCGCCGCCGCAGCGATACGGTCGGCGTTCCGCGCATGCGCGCTGGTAACCTACATCTCATGTCTACGCACTGACGCCATTACAGTCTGATTCTTTATTGTATACGTTGTTTACTGAGTGTTTAAGATGCCTCCGACAATCGTGAGTCCCGCCGATTGTGAAGTACGGGCTGTTATACGATTTCTTAGTGCTAAAGGCGTAAAACCGATCGATATTCATCGTGAGATCTGTGAAGTTTACGGACAAAACATTATGAGTGATGGAATGGTAAGGAAATGGGTGAGAGCATTTAAAGATGGCCGCACAAATATGCATGATGAAGAACGGAGTGGGCGTCCTTCGGTCGTTAATGAAGATTTGGTGCAGAAAGTGGACGAAAAGGTGAGAGAAAACAGACGCTTTACAATTTCATCATTGTGCGACTGCTTTCCTCAATATTCTCGTAGTGTTTTGTATCGCATTGTGACCGAGAACTTGAATTACCGGAAATTGTGTTCACGTTGGGTTCCAAAAATGTTGACGGATTTGCACAAAACCCAACGTTTAGGCAGTGCATTGACTTTCCTTGAGCGGTACCACGATGAAGGTGAACATTTTTTAGACCAAATTGTTACTGGTGACGAAACATGGGTGGCCTACGTCACACCAGAATCGAAACAACAATCCATGGAATGGCGACATTCATCATCACCCAAAAAAGTGAAGTTTAAGCAAACAATTTCTGCCCGCAAAATCATGTGCACAGTTTTTTGGGACAGAAAAGGAGTATTGCTAGTGGAGTTTCTGCCTCGTAATGAGACAATCAATGCAGCGTCTTATTGTGAGACATTGAACAATCTGCGTCGTGCAATCCAGAACAAAAGACGTGGCAAGTTGAGTAAGGGTATCGTTTTGCTGCATGACAATGCCCGTCCACATGTGGCTAATCGGACCAAAGATCTCATCAAATCTTTTAAATGGGAAACTCTAGATCATCCTCCATGCAGCCCTGATCTGGCGCCCAGCGACTACCATTTGTTCCTGCACTTGAAGAAGCACCTGGGTGGTCAGCGTCTTCAAGACGATAACGAAGTCAAAACATTTGTGATACAGTGGTTAACAAGTCAGGCGGCAGAATTTTATGAGGAGGGTATTCAAAAACTGGTGCCACGTTATGACAAGTGCCTCAATATTCACGGAAATTATGTAGAAAAGTAGATTAAGGTACAGGCTTTCATGTAAAAATAAAATTATAGCGATATCTTTGCACGTCTTTTTTTAATTCCAAAACGGTATTTACTTAAAAAACATGCCTCGTATATGCTACAAATTCGGTCGACAAAATGTTGAATGGTCATGCTTATTTAAGAAGTATCAGAGGTCATACACTATTACGACTTGCATTATTATCAATGATGATTTTTGAAGACATGAAGATTGAAAATTGTGTGTTAGATGAGTTAACTAAACAAATAACTTGCCGTGATGTTTCCTACGAAGATGTAGAAGGGTGTGTAGGTAACTCGAACTCATTTATTGATCAATTTCAGAATAAACTGAATGAACTAAAGGCTCGCGGCCCTACAGCACAGTTATGGGCACAATATTTTGAAATGGTATCGATAGCACTAGGCTTTATTCGCGCTGAAAGACTGGGACTTTTCAAAGAACATCTTGATGCAGTGCGAAAAAAGCTGCAGTATTTTCACGCTAGTGGTCACTTTTTATATGCGAAATCAGGACATTTATATTTTCAAGATATGATCAAATTGGAAAATACAATGGATAAACAGACTTTTGAGAACTTTAAAAATGGATTCTTCATCGTAAAACGAACAGAAAAATTTATTTCTGGCACATGGACAGACATGGTAATCGAACAAAGTCTTATGAAATCTATGAAGACAGAAGGGGGAGTATCTCGAGGTCGAAGTACGCAAGAAAGTGTTTTATGTAAATGGGTGTATGCTATGTACGCCACAAATTTGTGAGGAAATTGAGAAGTTTTGTAACATTTCTTTAGACTTTGCAGAACAACACGTTGATGCTAGGGATTCAAGAGTAAAAAGAGATAATACTGACGTAAGTAAACTAGTTGAATGGTTTACACTTCATAATCCCTTTCCAAATACAAAACAGTTGGCATTCTTAGCTTCTGAAATCGTTGGAAATGACCAAATTAATTATCACAAAGTCCATGAAATCGGATTAGAATCTATGGTAAAGATAACTGGTTTGAACTTTAATGAGATAAAGTTAAACCGCGCCGTTAAGGTTTTACCGCTTTCAATTGTTAACAAATCTGTCAAGATTAACGATTGTAAAGTCTCCGTAGATCCATTGCTACTCTTCCAAAGAATACCTGTAAGTAAACAGTTTGAAAGTAATCTTCAAGGATATCTTCAATATGAACTAAGTCCGTATCCGACATCTTTATTTGATGATAATGGCATGAGAAAAACCAACGAAAGCGACATTATATGACAATATGACACCTGGCGATATCGATCTTGATGAAAATAATGTAACATACATTATCGATGGTGAATTTCTTCTGCATCGCGTTGTATGGAGTAAAGACGATACTTTCTCCATTGTTTTAGATAAATACGTAAAATATTTACAAACACATTATGACTCAAGAATTGTTGTTGTATTTGACGGATACTCGGACTATAGTAAAAACATAAAAGCAATGGAACAGCTAGGAAGAACTGCTGCTCTTTCAAAATCATATGAAGTTTCTTTCGACGAAACAATGATTGTACCAATCAGCCAAGAGAAATTTTTGTCAAATCGATGTAATAAAAAAAACTTATTGACATGCTTATTGAGAAATTAAGAACTGTTAATATCACTACAAAACAAGCCAGAGATGATGCTGATGTTCTTATCATCGAAACAGCTATTGAAGAATCAAAACATCAAAGGATTGCCGTCATCATAGGAGAAGATATAGATTTGCTCGTCATTATAATTGGACGTACTCAGCACATCAACAAGAAATTTTCTTAAAAAAAGTTGGCAAAGGCAATGTTAAAACACAAATATACTCCTCCAAAAGTTTCGATAAATATCCCCGTTCTAAAAAACATTTTATTTTTGCATGCATTTAGTGGCTGTAACACGACTTCTGCGCTGTTTAAAAAAGGGAAAAAAGCTTTCATTAGAACATTAGAGAAACTTCCCAATTTCGATCAACTGGCTCAAGTATTTCAAAAAGTAAACTGCCCTATAGAAACATTGTACGCATCTTGTTGGAAATATATAATGCTCCAAAATCTGAGGACAATATCGATCATCTTTGCTACACGCAATTCCTCAAGTCAACAAAGCTTAACCTGTGCAGTTATCCAATCTTTCACCAACAAGTGCAGCGACTCATCAACATATCAACCATGTATACTATTAAATTCAAACTTGGTTAGGGAATGATTTAGAACCCCAGGAATGGGGTTGGGTGCTGCAAAATGAACTCCTGGAACCGATAACGACAATATTACCACCAGCTCCAGATGAACGACTGAACACAATATTTTGCAACTGCAAGAATGGTTGTGGTTAACGCAGCAAATGTAGAAAATCGGGGTTGCAATGTTCTTTAGCTTGTGGCCAGTATAATGGGCAAGCTTGCCTCAATGCTTCATCGTATCAAAGCGATCTCGATGAATAAAGTGCATTTGACCCCGAAATCCTTTACGATTTAGAGACAAACATCTTTGACAACGAAGATGATGATAATGAATTGGAAATTTTCGAGCGACCCGAAGAGGATGATGAAGAAAAAGAAAATTGAGACTCATGTCCTTCTAGTTATTAAAGTTTACGTAAATCCTCCCCACATTTGAACTTAAATTGTAGTAAATGTATGATATATAATTGCTAAATAAAGATATAATTAAAATTTGTTTACTCTTTTCCTTTTCTACTTAAAATCTAATTTAGATATATTAGAATATAATTAAGATATACATAAATTATTCTACTTAAAAAATTTTAAAAGTATTATTAAACGAATATATTTGATAAAAGAAGAATATTATTAAAGATAATGTATTATTTAATAAATAATAAAAATTATTCGTAATTATGGATTTTTTTAGTGGTTAACTAACTTTTACGACGTATTATTTACCGGGACTCACGGTTGACCTTGCATTACGCTATGTATGGCTGAGCGTTGTGCGCTCTCCGCGCTCTATCTCAAACACGGTTAAGCATGTAAAAAAATGTGTAGAACAAAATTTATAGAGAATTTTATGCTCTACGATTTTCATAATAAACGTAAATATCATTGAAACCACAGGAAGCGAGATATTTGCGAAAAACCGCTTTTCGTGACCTTTGACCTTGAATATTTTAAGACGCGGACACAAGATTTTATGAGACTTTTGAGACAACTTTTAGAATGCCAAAATAAAGGTTTATACAAGTTTACAGCTTATTATCTCTCGTTCCGAGGTGAACCCCTAATGTGACTGAACTACAGCCGTTTTTTCTTCAAATGAAAGAAGGTTATTAAACTTCCCCGCAAAACGTCTTTTTCTGGTACAAAACACGATATATTCAAAGATATGAAGAACTATGTTTTTCGCACAATGAAAATTAATAACGAACTGGCTTTTGATAGCGTATGTTTACCTTGTAAAACGCCATAGATGTCACTAATCTATACCAACAAGTGTATTATTAACGCCATCTCTTAGCAAAATCGATATTATTAACCGAAACACCTATCGTATATTTTTGAACTCGTGTTTTTACAAATTTTCAATTGATACCCCAATCGATGATCTGCTAAAAAGTTTTTTTTCACTTCCGACTTCACCTCTCAAAACTAATCCCTTAAATCAAAATTTATCTTCCAAGACTACACGGATGAGGCCATCAATTCCTATCTTAATACCAAATTTCAACTTTCCATGACAAATAGTTTCGGAGGAAATAGGGTGTGATTGATACCCCAATCGATGATCTGCTAAAAAGTTTTTTTTCACTTCCGACTTCACCTCTCAAAACTAATCCCTTAAATCAAAATTTATCTTCCAAGACTACACGGATGAGGCCATCAATTCCTATCTTAATACCAAATTTCAACTTTCCATGACAAATAGTTTCGGAGGAAATAGGGTGTGACAGGCAGACAGATGGACAGACACCAAAGTGATCTTATAAGTGTTCCATACCGAATACTAAAAATAGGATGAAACTAACCCTGACCTGACCGATTAATGTTTTTATCATGAGAGAGCCATAATATTACAATTGATGAAAGACAAAGCGCGCAAGCAGCAGCAGTTTTAATTCAGTTTATGAATTTTTAATATAGTTTTTCATAATTTAATGACATATTTGGTTACTGCTTATTTTGTGTACTACCTATGTAAGCAAACTTTAAGACATTTAAGATTTCGAAAAATAATTTGTGTAGAAGGAATGTGTTTCCATTTTTCTCAATTTCGTAACGATGATTATTTTGAAACTTCATTATCGCTTTGAGATTACTAAACGCAAATAGAAATTACATCTGTTGCTTCGTCAAGGTTATGACCGTCCTAAAACCAAACGGATGGATAACTATATATTGAGCGACAAATTAAAGTTTGTGCACTTGCTAAAAAGGTTTCCTGTAAGTAGTAATAATGAATAGTCTTATTTTCGTTAGTTGTTTTATATTTGCAACTAGTGCAACATTTTCTGCAGATCCTGCAAAGGAGTTCAGGGATTTTAAGGTATTTTTTATTTTTACAATATTCTGTTGGTGAAAACGAGTAATAACACATTTTTTTTTGAGAGTATCTATATAACGTTTGTTATAGCTGGAGTATGGCAAGATTTACAAAAATCAAGCAGAAGAAACAAAACGTTTTAATATATTTAAGAACAATCTACGCTCTATTGAACAACATAATGCTCGATACGAACAAGGCCTTACATCTTACAGAAAAGGTAAGTAAACTATTGTGGAAGCGGAAGTCAGTAGAAGTTATTTTTAAATTAAAATATATTTTATATATATATATATATATATATATATATATATATGTATATATGTATATATATGTATATATATATATATATATATATATATATATATATATATATATATATATATATATATATGTATATATATATATATATATATATATATATATATATATATATATATATATATATATATATATATATATAAATATATATATATATATATATATATATATATATATATATATATATATGTATATATATATATATATATATACATACATATATATAATATATATATATATATATATATATATATATATATATATATATATATATATATACATACATATATATAATATATATATATATATATATATATATATATATATATATATATATATATATAAATATATATATATATATATATATATATATATATATATATATATATATATATATATGTATACATATATATATATATATATATATATATATATATATATATATATATATATATATATATATATATATTTATATATATATATATATATATATATATATATATATATATATATATATACATATATATATATATATATATATATATATATATATATATATTATATTATATCATAAATATATTTATATATAGAGAGAGAAAGAGAGAAAATAATTTGGACAGACTTAGAGCTTATCATAAAGAACGAACAAATTCTTTTACCAATCCGATCCTTTTGGAATGGCTGACCCAGGACTGTGTTTCCCACCGAGTACAATTTGCAGCGATTCAAGAACAACGTGAATTGCTTTTTCCGCACACGTGTCGCTCCTGTAGCGCTTTAGGGAGTTCCCTGCAGCACGTGTGCTAGACCATTAAAAAAAATATATGTCTGGTTGATGTGAGCCAGACAAGATAGTTTAACATAAGATCTAAACCAAGTGATCGGCAGCTAGTACTCCTAGCTAGCCATTTTACTCTTCTGTACTTCAGCTTTTCCTTACCATAAACTTTAAAGGTTAGAGAGCTGGCTATATCAGTGTTTCTAAAGAACGAAAAGGACACTATCTCCATCACCATTCTTTTCTTGTCGCTTTATTGGGTGATGTTGGCATGAGACATCGCTGATGTCTATTCTTCTTATATGATAAGTAGTGCCCTAGATTGAACTTCGGAGTATATAATAATTAAACAGTAAAGAAAATACATTTGCTTGACATTTTTTAGGTTTTTAATTTTGGACCTTATCAACTTATTGAACCTTGAAATTCTGGTTACAGTTGAATTCCTTCTCTTTAAGTTTTGCTTGAAGTTTTTTAATGAATTTGTCTTATACAACAGATATTATGACACCAAAAATTTAGTTGGACACAAAAGGAGAAGGTATTTTTAATACTTTTCCTAAACCGGACTAAATACAATTATCTAGCGAAGAAATCCCTGTATTGTATTGTAGAAGATAATGAGAGATTCCTTTAATTTACAATTTAATATTTATTACTTTCTTTTATTTATTACATTACTTTCCAGGAATTAGTCAATTTTCTGACATGACCAGAGCGGAACTTGGTGGTTCGAGTCCTCCAAAATTTATCAATAAATCCAAACTGAACGGCAGAAAATATATTAGAAGTGGGAATAAAATTCCAGAATCAATGGACTGGAGGACTAAGGGACAGGTAACTGAAGTTAGAAGCCAAAAGAAGTGTCATGCTGGGTGGGATTTTGCTATTGTAAGTATCAGATTGGCTGAAATAATTTCACTGGTGATAAAATTAAAATATTAAATTGTTATCAAAATATATAGTATATGTTTGACAAACTAGGCACAAATACTAATCCTAATTTATCTTAATACAATTCCTAATTTAATTAAAATACAAGTTTTTGAAAATTATTAGCAAGGATTTTTATGGTCATTTTTGCCACATGTTGCTAATTTATAAAGTTGATTACGTAGAGGACAAATTAAATTTTTATTTCAAAAATCAAACTGAATTTTTATTCGTTTGGCATCCCAATTTTTTTCTAAAATTGTTAGTTGGAAAACGAATTTTTTTTTGCTAATATAAATGATATCAGCGTAGTAAACAACTACCTCTGAAAAGGAAATATTTTGAAGTTGTTTAGAATATATCTTTATCAACTTTGCACCTTAGAGTCTATTAACGACTAGTGCCTAACACCTTTGTAGCTATATGATAAATTTGTAGTATTCAAAATATTCTGTTAATACAGAGGGTATTGACTAATTACGCAGATCAAAATAGAGAATATATAAACGACTGGCTGTTGGACAGAAAGAATGGAATAGACATATAATTATAATGACGAAAACTAGTATTACAAAAGAGAAGTCACTAGAAGAAAAGAGAAATATCAGTAGATCTCAAAAAATTTTGTATAACAAGACTTCCATGTAGAGGTAAAAATGGTAATAAATAGGAAATAGTGGTGCCACTATCAAATAGGTATAATAAGAAAGAAAACGTAACATAACAATAAAATACAAAATATTAAGAAAAGCTCTGAAAAACTACAACAGATGATGGCACAAAAATAAATAACCTTCGCTATACTGATGATAGTATTTTAATAGCTAGCAAAACTTATACAATAGGTCGAAAAGTTCAATAATGAGGAAAGTTTGCAAATTACTTAAAACAAGAT
>CM032452.1:37835296-37860296 GCA_019049505.1 Pachyrhynchus sulphureomaculatus
TTATTTTACTTATTTTATGTATATGTACGGAAAATCGAAAATAAAACAGTTTCATTCTTAACTTTAGTGTCTTAAAAATGAGGTAATTTTTAACTGCACTCGTTTTGCGTTATTTCTGTTTTTGGCTGCAATGTCTGTTTAACGTTTGATAAGTAACACGTTCGCGGCGGTTGCATTTTCTTGTTGGTCTACATAAGTTAACGCTTTTTCTAGGGCCTGTAGTCCTACTGAATGTGACCTTTTTACTAGAATATTGTCAGTGGCTTCTACTTCGTTATCATCATCGTCATCCCTGTCCATTTTATTAGCATTTTTGCATACACTTTTAATTAATTCTTGGTCAGTCATTTCATCTTCCACACTATCACTGCTTAACCATTCACAAACATCGGTTTCCGTAACACTTTCACATCCTAATATTCTTGTAATAATTTGATGTAAACTTTCATTATCTTCTGTTTCTGCCTCTGAGTAATGTCTCTCCTCTTGTGGAATCAATTTTAACCAAGATTTTTCCAGAGTACTACTCTTTACTTGATTCCAAGCTGAAGCTATCCAATATATAATATTTTTCAAATTTATCTTTTTTAGACAATCAGTAAGATTACCACCTTCATCTACTTCTTTTAAAATATGCTCCAATAACAAACGCCTGTAATTGCGTTTTAAATTTTCCAGTACACCCTGATCCATAGGCTGTATGAGAGAAGTTACAGCAGGAGGCAAAAACATTACTTTTATTGCTCCACTTTCAAGTTGCTCCGCACTTGGGTGAGTGGGGGCATTATCTAGTAACAGAATACATTTTCTAGGATATCCTATGTTCTTTTAAAAAAAGTTCCACTTTGAGAACAAAATCTCCAAAAAAACAGTCTTTAAATAGAGTCGCGTTTATCAAAGCATTGTTTTTGATTTTTATACAAAACAGGAAAAGCATTGAGATGGAAATTCTTAAAGGTTCATGGATTTGCTGACTTGCCAATACATAATAATGGGAGTTTGTGTCTTCCAGAAGCATTACTGCATGCAAGAACAGTAATACGTTCTTTGCTACGTTTGTAACCAGGTGCTCCAGCTTCCGTTTTTGAAGCTAAGGTATTTGACGGCAACATTTTTTAGTTCAAGCCTATTTCATCACATTTACAGATTTGGTCTGGTTGTAAACCAGGTTCTTTCATAAGCTGCTTAAAATTATCTGCAAATTTTTTTGCAGCAGATGCAACAGCCGACAATTTTTGTCCACAAACTTTTAGTTGACGTACACCATGTCTTTTTTTTCGACCTATCTAGCCGTCCATCACTTGCAGAAAAATTTACATGCGCTTCAATAACCGGCAACACTTCACTTAAACTCACTGCCTTATGCATTAAAATTGTTCCTGAAAGTGGTATTCCACGTTCTCGATTCTTTTTAAACCATAAAAATAAAGAATCATCCACTTTTTGGTGTTCACCGCTTTTCAAACTTTTTCGTGCCTATGTGGGCGATGACAAAACACTACACCATTTTTCAAGTTTTTCTCGATTTTTTCTCCACTCTGAAACAGTACCCACGGCTACACCTAAATCTTTCCCTATATTTTTGAGAAGTTCACTATTATCTAAATGTTGAATTGCTTCAAGTTTCTCTGTTAGGGTAACAACAACACGTCTACTCTTATTATTATGACGCTCCATTTGTAAAATATCTATTAAAATGAAACTATTACCTCTGCGATAATAATAAACGTAATGAGTAACTTATAACACTCGTCGACTAACCAAAACATAGACAGCTGTGAAAGTCTAAACGTCGAGGAGTCCCCGACGCGTTAAGGAAACCACTCATCGTCTGTTTCGAAGAATGGGGATTTCTTCGTTTAATGGGAATACACGATTCGAATAATCGGGATCGTACTGTATATATATATATATATATATATATATATATATATATATATATATATATATATATATATATATATATATATACTTAAATATAAAATTTGTTGAGGAACTCGGCAAAGGGCGTGATAAAAGTAAGTTCACACAATGTTCATTCAGCCAATATTTCGGTCCTAGGTTGGGACCTTCTTCAGGACAACAACTGAAAAGGAGAATCAGTCTACTAACTGAGAAAGCTTGGGCAGAGAAATTAAATTGTTAGAATTATTACTATTATTATTATTTTTAATAAACCAATGTAGAAGTACAATGAAATATAAGATGTAATATAAAATAAAAGAAAAAGACTCACATGCATAGTAAAAAGTAGAGTTAACATGGATGGTCATTATTAGCTTGTAACACAGAAACGGCTAACAATCCATTAAAATCAAACTATACACTAATACACAAAATTAAAAAGATCACATTTATAACATGGATGTGTTTTAAAACCCTGGATGCTGAAAACGTTTTTAATTATTAATTAATTCACCCGAACAAATCACCTGTGGCCGGCGCCACAAAGGGAAAGGGACTATTTTGAAAACCTAAAAATCTAAAAACCGAAAATGGAAACACCCGGAAAGATAGAGAGAACTGGTTTAATGAAAAATGTATAAATGGTCAAACAGAGAGAAGAAGAAATTGCCAATTGAACGACCTAAAAATCGATAAGGAAATTTGGATCGAAGACGACCATAAATTTTGGGTAGAAAGGGGGACAAGAGATATAGCAAAAGAGACATAGAGAAGGAAGAAAGGAATGTTATATTAATTTCTGAATCAATTTATTTAATTAACTTATATATAATTTGTTGATTTAATTATTGGGAAAATTTTAATTAATTTGAGAAAAAGAAGGTTTATTCACCAAAGGGTGTATTTAAGCATGAAAATAGCAAGAGGGAGGGAAGGCAACAAAACACTAGAAAAACCGTCAAAGTCAGAAGAATCAATCTAGGAAAATAAGGGGAATAATTCCAACAAAAACCAAAATAAAGGGAAGGAGAGAGAATTAAAGTATTGGGAGTTGGTGTGTTCAGTAACGGACAGCCATTTTTGTAGGTAAAATATCATGATTCAAATGACGAAAGGGAGTTATCACATGGCATAGAAACATCCCAAGAAAGGAGAAAACTGTATATGTTACTCAAACCATCCAGATCGGTTCTTTTATTGATGTTGTGGAGATTTTCATTGATGTAACACATTTCTAGGAATTCTCTCTTGAACAGATTTTTTTGAAAAATGAAGTATTTTTGGTTCATTGAAGTTGAAAGAATGACCGTTATCTACAGAATGGATTGCCAAAGCACATCTTTGCGGATGGCATCTAGTGTGACTTTTGTGAAGTGTAATACGACGATTGAGAGACCAATATAGACTGATGGGCAATTGAGGCAGGGGATTGAATACACTACGTCTGACATAGAGAGAACCGGCAGAGGAGCCTTCAATTTACTGAAAACACGTCTATTTTTGAAAAAAATAATATTTGGCAATTTAAATGTTGGGAACAGTACGCAAGATATGGATTATTTTATTTGTGAGACCAGACCGTTGCTTTCTCTGCCTTTCATTCCTGAGAAGGTTTGTTATCTTCAGATACATATATAGTATAGGATAGACTTATACATATGAAATGAAAGGTCACTTTAATGAAGCAAAAATTTATATATTATTGTTTATCTCCTCTATTTCTTTAAAATGGTGTCCAAAAATCGCGTTTCTAATTTGGAAAGAAGCTCTAAACACTGTGCATTTTCATGATCTTTGGTAAAACTTTTAAGCTGCTTTGTTAGGGTAATCTCATCACCATAATTTGGGATAACATCTGTAGGCACTGAAACCTCATCGACATCGGGATCATCGGAAAGCCCTTGTATTTCAACTGGATTTTCAATTTCTTGTTCTGAATCTGGATTTTCAATATATAATTTTTGATCTATGTTCAAAAAATCATTAATGTTTTCATTGTCAGCCAACTCCAACAAATTCTTATTTTTGAGGATATCTGCAAGTACGTTAAGTGGTAAGTCATCTTCTGAATCAGATGTAACAGACTCAGTTAACTTGTCTTCACTTTGCATATTTTCATGCTTAAATCCCGCTTTACGGAAGCAATTTTTAACTCTTTCATTCGTTACTTATTCCCACGCGGTGTCTGCAAAGTAATCTGCATCCAATGACATTTCTGCTGTATCAGCAGTTTCAATGGTTACTATCAGGTGTTTTAATAATAGACTTCGGTAATAAATTTTAAAATTATTTATAATTCCTTGTGTCAGGTGGCTGACAAGTATTAGGGGGCAGAAACATGATTTTTATATTTTTTCAGCGGACGTTTTTTTTTCTTTTGCCATTTTCCAATATAGATCTTGCAACCACTCTGTCATAATTTCTCCTGTCATTCAAGCTTTCTTATCATATTTTCAAGTTACAGGCAGATTGTTTATGTTAATATTTCTAAATGCTCTGAGTTTAACTGCCTTACCAATGACTAAAAGTTTTTCTTTTTCTCCCGCCATATTTGCACCTCTCTTTTTTTTCTTTTCTCATGTTTCTGTTTTTTATGTTAGCGTTTTGTTGGGTAGAGCCCTAAAATACAGGCCTGTCTCATTGGCATTATACATGTCTGTCGGTGAATAATTAAAGAAGGACATTTTTTTCCCAGAATGATGATGATCTTTAGAAATAACCGAAGCTCCTTCTCCTCTCCTGAAATCGCTTTAAAATTTATGGTGTGGCCGATTCTAAATTTATTAAGCCAACCAGAAGAAGCACTGAATCTAGAATTTCCCAGAGACTCGGCCATTTCTTTTGCTTTGTATCGAATTAGCGGATCTAAAAGAGTAAATAAGAGGGGTGTCTGCGAAGAGGAATTTCACTGTATATATATATATATATATATATATATATATATATATATATATATATATATATATATATATATATACATATATCGCCCAAAAATTATGGGTTCAATTCTTACTTTAAATGCTAGATGACTACTAATTTGATATCCCACTTCGTTCGAGAGTTATCGTGCAAACAGGCAGACAGATCGAGGGGCAAATGGAAAAGCATTCATCAAGACTGATGAACCTGAGATGGGATCGAGACTTTATAAAAATTTATTTATTTTGTCTACTTACCAACTTTTCTGCCCTCTCCAAATGGCACGGAAATTGTCCATCAACAAATAAGTTTCTAGATAGATACTAGAACACCAAAATTGACTACTTGACTATGTTTTTTTATTTCAATAATAAAACAATTGGTAGATACTTATAAGTACTCTATTAAGGCCTAATCTGAATTTTTTTTTTCAGATCGGTTCTGCTGAAGCGGCCTATTTCCGTAAATCTGGACATCTTGTTGAACTTTCGAAACAACAGTTGCTAAACTGTATTACCAATTATCGTGAAGGTTGCGGTGGTAGTTTGTATACTGATTTAGATGGCACTTTAGTAGATGCTTTTCCATACATTCTTAAAAATGGGCTTCAAAGTGAAGAAAGTTACCCTTATACTGGTAAGTGGCAGGGCAGGATGAATTTGCATTTCTTGCTCATGAAACGTTAAGATTGACAAATTTTATTCAATATTTTTTATTATTTCAAATTGAATACTTTTATGTATTTTAATTAAGTAAAAAATTCGAGACTAGCCTAGGATGATGGCGTTTACAGAGAATTTAAAAGTATTTTTTCTCTGTACATGAATTGAAGCAGTAAGAGTATGTAATAGAAACTAACAAAATCACAGATATAAGAAGACATTATGGAAATGAAGTGATTTGCCTAGTCCTTCTTTTGCAAACAAGCCGTTATAAAATAGAGAATAATTTTGACTTTCTTACATTAAAACTTAATCCAAGTATTACAAGCCTGTATTTTACACAATAGGTGCTTGATAGTGAGATATTAATAAAAAAAAAGAGATGAAACGGAGCTTCTATTAAGGTTGGAAACATTAAAAAATTATATAATTTTCATGAACAAGAACCTTGAAACAGACCTAAATTACGATATATAAATAACCATTCCTCTCCCCTGCCCCATTTCTTTAGCATCATATATCCTTTACTACAAATAATTATGTCAAAATATTGTGTAATATCGCAACCATAAGCCAGAAAACTTTCTCATCATACTATTGAATTACGCAATATTTAACGACTGTCACTCTGTCACTTTATTCTCCTGTTAACATTGAAAATAACTAAAAAATTATTCGTGTACATTCTTAGAATTTAAGAAGAATGAAAAAGACCAATAACGTGCTAAATACGAAGTCACTCGCCTAACTTCTCTCTTCACCCCTTGAATTATATAAGAATTTACTATAAATAAGTATGCTTAATGTTTGCCAACTTCCTTATAATACCATTGAAACTTGAATATATATACGACCCTTCCATCACTAAAACTGGAATTAATAAAAAGATAAATTAATTTTCAGATGCCTCTAGTACAAATATCTTAAAAGGGC
Organism: Pachyrhynchus sulphureomaculatus; assembly: GCA_019049505.1. NCBI lineage: Eukaryota > Metazoa > Arthropoda > Insecta > Coleoptera > Curculionidae > Pachyrhynchus > Pachyrhynchus sulphureomaculatus. The sequence continues at coordinate 37,841,716 of CM032452.1, forward strand.
ATAAAAACGATATACAAAGAAAACACTCCCCTATCTTTTGAACCACTTATATTTTTTCTGTTAATAATGCATTTTAACAAGAAACCAGGAATAATGAATGTAATGAAAGACTAATATTGTCAAATTTCCACTTTATTTAGCTTCACTGAAACTGTATGACGCGTTTCGCTATACTATAGCTTCTTCTGATACAAAATGATATTTGAGTATTAGTGTTGTTACATTTATATAAATACCCTAAGGTAGATAGGTAATAAAATTAATAATGCTAATGAATATAGCTGGGGAATCCATTCTGAATATTAATTGTATAAATTGAGTAAAGGTGAGTTACCATGGGCCAGACATGTATCTTTTTGTTCGTTTAAGATGATGTCTGAATTTTTAATTCTATTTATTTCTAAATTTTCTAATAGGTTTAATTTTACGCCTTTGTTTTGTATGTGTAGAATTTTAAATTTATCGTCAAAAAGATGATTTAATTCAGGTTAGTTCAGTTTTGTTTTTTAAATAGCTTCTTTTATGTTCTAAAATCCGAGTTTCGAATGAGCGACCTGTGTAACTTTTATGACAAGAACCACAATTTAACTGATACACTCCAGATTTTTTTGATCTATTTTGTTTTCCCTTTGCGTTTTTATTGAATTTTCCTAACGAGTTATTTGTTCTAAAAGCTATGTTGATTTGTTTAAGTGGTTTTTAATTTTCTCTGACGTGTTACCAAAATATGTTAAAACATTAAATTTTTTCCCTGTGTTTGCTTTCTTGGGATATACTAAAGAAATAGCTTTATTTTTTAATTTTTTGTTCAGAATTGAATCTATGGTGTCAGGAGAATATCCGTTGTTAACAGCAATTTGTTTTATTAAATTGAATTCTTTAGTAAAATCATCTACAGATAAGGGGACACTTACAAGTCTATGCAACATACTGTGGTAAGCTGCCAATTTGTGTTGTAGGGGGTGAGGTGATTTTATGTTTATTGTAGTATCTGTATGTGAGGGTTTGTGGAAAATAGAGAATTTGTGTTTGTTGTAATATCTGGTTATCGTTAAGTCAAGAAAATTAATTTTATTGTCGACTTCTAGTTCCATAGTGAATTTAACACTTTTATGTATTGAATTTATATAGTTAAAAACATTGTCAAGTTGACGCTCTGTAGCATTAAAACAAGCAAAGATGTCGTCTACATATCGGTACCAATACAAAAATGATTTGCTAAATTCTTGTCGATGTATTTGTTTTTCTAGGTTATCCATAAATATTTCTGCTAAAAGCGGGCTAAGTGGACTACCCATTATGAGGCCCTCAGAACTATTATAAAACGTATTATTAAAGTAAAAATAATTTTGATTGAGGCTCGTGTTTAATAAATTTAGTATGTCTTGTTGTATAACGATATTAACTTTATTTTTGATTAGAAATGTTTTTATGATTTTTACTGTTTCATCCGGGGGTATGCTAGGGAAAAGGTTTTGAACGTCAAATGATACTAGTTTTGAATTATCTGGTAGAAAGACATTGGAAATTTTTTCTGTTAATTCTAACGAATGTTCGTTTTAATGATATCTATGAGAAATTTTGAGAGTTTGTAAGCTGGGGCCGATATGTAGGAGGCTACAGGTCTAATAGGATGATTTTCTTTATGTAATTTGACTAATGAATAAAGTAGAGGGGGCTGATGATTCATGACTGTTAATTTTGAGATTTGGTTGTCTGATATGATGCTAGAAGCTTTACCTAACGCTGTTCTAATATCTTTCTTGAATTTTTCTGTCGGATCTTTAAGTAATATTTTGAAATTTCCTTTCTTAGTAAATTCTAATGTTTAGTCTATATATTGTTGTTGATCTATAGCGACTATTGTATTACCATTATCTGCTTTTGTGAAAATGATATTATTATTTTTAGCCTTGTTTTGTATTGCTCTAGCTATATTTATTTCATTATCTAAATTTGGTTTGTTGCTAAGAAATTCCTTTTTTATAATACCTGCACAAATGTATTTTTTGACGTGTTGAATGGTACATTTATTAAAACCAGGAATAATTATAATAACAACATATTTATCAACATCTAACAATTTTACCTACTTTTCTTCAATCAATATCGAGAAAAACATATGGGTTTAATTCCTTCTTTAGATTTTATATGTCTTCCAAATTTGAAATTGATATTTCATTTCATTCGAGAATAATTGTGCCAACAGAACAATGAATAGACAGACGGAAATCAGTGACTTTACTTTTCGTAATCTAGAAACTTTAAAATGCGAAGAAAGGCAAAAATCTCGGAGAGTGATCTTTTTTACGAATACAATACTTTCCTTTAGCAAGGAAAGTAAAAAGGAAACTTACCTAAATTATTTGAAAGTAGAAGGTGCGGAATAGGATTAGAGGACAAAATAACTTTTCTTTGGGATAGACTGACTGAACTTACAAACCTATGATGATATAAAATATAATCAGAACGATGTCACTTTGAAAGTTAAATTTTTACTTAAAGGGTTAGTTCTGGTGGGTGAAATCGAAAAAAAATTGTACCAGATCATCGCATGGGGTGTCAAATGGAAGTTTGTGAAAACACGAGTTCGAAAATATATATGATGGAATATTTGCGCATATTTTTCTTTGCATTATTCCAAAAAAATGGCCAAAAACCCCATCCATCCATCCTACGTCGAAAAGCACTGATCAAAAGATTTTTAAAAAATTTTAGTCGAGTCTCCATAAAGTGTAGATTGAGCGAAAATTATCACGAGTGAATTACGTTTGATAATTTATCAAAAAGGACTACTTGACTGACAAGATGGTGGAGGTTTATTTCATCAAAAGTTGTGAATTGAACCGGGACTAAGAGCTACTGCAGGGGTGCTCAAACGGTCGATCGCGATCGACAAGTCGATCGCGAGTGCTTTATGAGTCGATCTCGAGGAAAAAATTCCGATATAGAACTATTCACAGATTTTGTTTTAGGTAACTAAAACAAAATGTAATGAATAAACTACTAAAATTTATTCGATCCACAATTAGGCCAGAATAACCCCCTCATCATTTTCTTTTATCGTAATAACCCCCTGCTAGCGGCAAAAGGCGGCTTTATCAAAGGAACGCGCGGTATTTGTCAAAGAAAAGCCGCATTTTTTATTCCCGCCGATTTTTCTATAAACTTCGGGCGGCGTGTTTGACGGGAACATTCGAGACTTCGTTCGCGCCGATGTAAATGCTGCGCCTGCAAGAATAGGAGTCAGTCTGAGTTGTAACTTGAAGGCGATACTTCGATACAAAGTTTATTAATAAATAGTCCAAAATGAGTGCGGCGAAGAAAAGTAAAACTTATCATTTTAATAACAATTGGGAGGAAGAATTTTTCTTTTGTATGGTAAAGGATAAGTGCATTTGTCTCATTTGCCGTGCGTCAGTTGCAATACCTAAGCGTAGGAACTTAGAGAGGCATCATAAAACGGTTCATAAAAACTATGAAAAGGATTTTCCGTCACAGAGTGAATTAAGAAAACGAAAAGTACGTGATTTGATAACTTGTTTGAAAAAAGAACAAACCATGTTCACAAGACCAGCCAAACAATCAAAAGCTGCAACGATCGCGTCATTTAAGATATCTCATATATTGGCGAAACACAAGAAAACCATTTGATGATGGATTGGTTGTGAAGACAGCATTTATTGAAGCGGGTGAGACTTTATTTGGAGATTTTAAAAATAAAACAGAGATTATGTCTGCTATTAGAGAACTTCAGTTATCTCGTCCGACTGTCACAAGGCGTGTTGAAGTCATGAGTCAGGACATGGCAGATAAACTAAAACATGATATCATGGAATGTACATACTTTTGTTTACAGTTCGACGAATCCACCGATATGACAGACACTGCCCAGCTGTGTATTTTTATTCGAATGGTATTCAATGACATGTCGGCTAAGGAAGGGTTTTTGACAATGATTCCTCTGAAAGGAAAGACCCGTGGCGAAGATATATATGACGTTTCCTTCAATTTTGTAACAAACTACAAGCTACCAATATATAAACTAGTGTGCATTACAACCGATGGAGCACCAGCAATGAATGGAAACAAAAACGGTTTTGTGGCATTGTGTCGAGCTAATGATGATTTTCCTTCATTTTTCTCCTTCCATTGCATTATACATCAACAAGTTTTGTGTTCCAAAGTTCTAAACATGGAGGAGATTATGGGCATTGCAATAAAAATTGTGAAATCTATCCGTGCACGTAGCTTGCAACGACGGCTCTTTAAATTGCAGTTGGAAGATAGTGAATCAGCTGAACACACTGATTTAGTTCTTCACACGGACGTCAGGTGGTTGAGTCGCGGAAAATTCCTAGAAAGGTTTCAAGAATTATTGCCCGAAATAACAGCTTTTCTGGACGAAAGAAGTGATGACACTCAGATGCTGAAAAACGGAAAATGGCTAACTGATTTGGCATTTTTGACAGACATCACAATGCATTTAAACACCATTAATTTGGAGCTTCAAGGTAAAGGAAAAACTATTATTGAGATGATTAGCGCAATAAACGCATTCAAAAGTAAATTGCAACTTATGACAGATCAACTGAAAAGAAAGGATCTGAAAATTTTTTTGTCTTTGAAAGCAAGGATTCCTCAGTTGAATTATGATATTTATGAGGCAGAATTATCAAATATTTTGGGCCAATTCGAAATACGTTTTTATGATTTCAGTAAATTGGCAAATATCGCATCATTTGTGAGTTATCCATTTTCGTGTAAAAACATTGAGGAATTAGCTACTGAAATAGCAAGTCAGTTTAACATGGACTCATGTACTGTTGAAAATGAGTTAGTGCAGATTATATCAGATATACATCTCAAAGCCACAGCATCTGATACAAAATTCTGGTGTTTTATATCTGAAGATAAATATCCGAATCTAAGGCAAATCGCCCTTCAACTGACGGCAATGTTTGTGTCAACTTACTTGTGCGAGTCTGCATTTTCTGAAATGAAGATAATTAAGTCAAAATATCGCAATCGGCTAACTGACGAACATATGTCATCATGCTTGCGATTAGCACTCGGTAATTACGTACCATCTTATAAAAAGTATGCTGAGGACATGCAGTGCCACGCTTCAACATCCAAAGTCACTCTTTAGTTAAGTTTAGACACTAAAACTCGTTTGGTTTGTAAGAACCAATAAACTCGCAATTTTGAATAATTATGAGTTTTTTCATTGACTTTTTAGAGCAGACCTACACTTATCTTGACTAAAAAAATGCATATTGTGCGGAAAACTAATATCTATGCCACGATACACCCTACCTAGACGACAATTCTGCATCACACTTACTTGCAGCCTCTCAGAGTCGATCGATCGTAGTCTAACAATATTGAGGTAGATCGCCAGCAGTTCAAGTGTGAGCACCCCTGAGCTATTGCTTTAAGTATTAGGTACCGAGATAAAATAATTTTATTTTACTTGTTTATAATTAAACACATATTTCTTTTAACCTTTTACCCCTAAATCCTACATTCAGTTAGATTGATTTACTGGCTATTAGGTAGCTAAGATGCTATAACTACTATACATTAAGATATATACGTGTCAGAAACTGTTTCTCCTATTCTGATTAGTCTGATTAACCTACTGAATCAGTATGTAACTAGACATGTTTGTAATCTATGCTCTCAAATCTGTTATTGAAAACTCATTTGGTCCAACTTGCACTTGACCGGTCCTTTTTAGATAATAGTTTAGATACATGTTCTAAGAGTTGGTTCGATTAAGGACTCAAGCGATGGATAACGTAATAGATTCACAGACTATCAGGGACTTTGCTATAAACACTTCTCCATAACAGCCAGATATAGTAAGAACGCCATCACATTTACGTACTGAGTTCATTTCAAATTATATTCGGATATAAAAGTATCAAAGATCTTGAATAAATCTTTCATTAGCTGCGATACGTGTACATAGATCTATTTAAGTTTCCTTATATATTACTTTTTTGAAATTTCTATGGTGCCTAATGGACATATGTTCTTATTAAGTATTTTCTATGTTTACCTCTAAAAACTATAATCAAATTACTCTAGTCAGTATGCACAGCCTCTTGTTTTGTTCTTATTTTTGAGACATACGGCAGTTGGCATTTCTCATCAACGGTCGATCATGCGTACTGTTTGTATTTTGTGTTCACTTGTTATTTTTATCGTGCAACTCATAGCATTAGGTTTAATTTTGAGGTTCTGGTTCTACTTTTGTCTCATAAATTATCCAAATTACATTGTTCATATTACGTCCCATAATATTTGAATTTATTTAGAACCTAGTTTAGACATTCAGAGGTATAATATCTGAAAATAAGGAGAAAATGCAATGAAATAAAAAAAAAAACTTTTAGCTTCAGAAGACGGTTGCCTTTACAATGCTTCTAATGTTATAACCCAAGTCAACCACTATACTGTCGTTGAATCTGAAGGTGACATTCTCCATGCAGTTGCAAACATAGGGCCAGTAGCAACATCTCTGGATGCTTTCGAATTGTACCATTATAGTTCAGGTAAGAATTATCTTCTATATTTACAATTGTTTAGTAAAATATGAATTCAGACTCTTTAAAACGAAGTAACATTTCATGCTTTTGCTTAAATTATTTCAGAACTACAAAGATTTCTCATTAATTGCCGAGGCAGTTTTGAATTTTATTAGGTAATTTGCGTACATGTGTATTTGAGTGAATTATGAAGTCGAGAACATTGAGCTAAAAGCAAAGTTTACGAAAAAAAACATAAACGAAACTGAATAACAATTGAAAGTTGTATACAATATGTTAACCTGATTTTCCCTTCTACAATTGCTTTACATCACAGGAAAAAAAGTACAAACGTAAGGGATGTGAAAGACAATTGCCAAAGATTAATAATATAGCTTAGAGCCGTCGATTCTAGTCCAGTTGTTAAGATCTTGTTTAATGTTTTGCAGAAACCTATTTACACTTTAGATAAGGTTAGTGATTTAGTATATGTATACATATATATATATATATATATATATATATATATATATATATATATATATATATATATATATATATATATATTCATTTTTTCTAGATTTTAAGATCCTGTTACAATACCGTTTTCCTTTCTATAATTTATATTTTATTACATTTTTATATTTGATTAGGCGGTGATTTAAATTCTTGAGCAGTGTAACTTAAAGCAGTGAGTTTCAATTTTTGAGCAGTGTAACTTAATCAGTAGCGTTGCCCACTTAACTTATTTTATAAGGAAGGCGGACATCATTGGTCCTTGTCTATCAAGTGTAAGTCGCGAGTTTAACACTCCCTTCTCATTTTGCGTTCCGGAAGTGAGCCATTGAAGAAGTGGCAAAAGATATATAAATGGCAATTAGGAATTTTTAAGGGCTTTTTCTTCCGTGATGCAGTAACGGCTTTTTCCTCCAGCATGTCGTAGTAGCTTTTTTTCTTCCGTCATGCTGTAATGCAGTAACGGCTTTTTTCCTCAGTGATAGAGTAATGGTTTTTTTCCTTCGTCAGGTCATAGTAGGCTTTTTCTTCCATCTTGCTGTAGTGCAGTGGCCTTTTTCCGTTCTTAAATATTCTGCTCATCCTAAGGCATTTCGGGTCAAAAAGTGATTAGCTACCCAAATGAAAATAGGAGAGTAGCGGGTGACACAATTTATGGAAAACCCACGAGGAGAAGCCAAGCAGTAAGTCAACACGTGTAATCCGCGAAGCCATTTTTACAAATTTTTATACCTTATCTTTTAAAGCCATTTAATTTTTTATTAAACTTAGAATCAGTGATTGATAAAACCTTCCTAACTCTAGTAAAGACTCTCTTTAAATGTATATACTCTCATAGCATAGGGGGTTTTTATTTAGTTGATGTAATTTTGATTATTCTAAAATGAATGGTTCCCAAAAAACAGTACAACCATACGTTTAAACAACTATAGAGACAACTATAGTTTATTTCTAATATTTGATCTCTCAGTATTAATATCCACTCAATCCTTTCTACAAAAATTAAGATATATATATAAAGGGCAAATAACGGCTTCTGTTTAATAAATAAAATATTTATTAAAAAAATAAAACAACGAGAGGCTATATAAAATGGCGCCTCAATGTATATATATATATATATATATATATATATATATATATATATATATATATATATATATATATATATATATATATATATATATATATATATATATATATATATATATATATATATATATATATATATATATATATATTATATTTATTTATGGGTTTAGCTCATGTGCTGCAGGGAAATTCCTAAAGCGCTACAGGAGCGACACGTGTGCGGAAAAAGCTATTCACATAGGTCTTGAAACGCTGTAACTTATATTCGGTGAAAAACGCAGTCCTGGGCAAATTATTCCAAAGGGATGAAGTTCTCTAAATAAAAGACTGCTTGAAAAGGGTTTTATAAGGAGTAAGAAGCTGAACCTCATACGGATGTGAAGTATTAGCATGACGTGTATTTCTAGCAAAAAACCCCATGCACCGCTCTGAAAGGAATTAAGTAGACTCGATCCATCGAATACTTTCCATGAAAATACTTGTAGAATAGTCTCCAATCGTTCCTCGACGTTCCAACGAATTAAGACCGCCGACCAGTTCCGGGTCTCCAATTAGGTGAACAGCTCTTCTCTGAATGAAATCCAACAAATGCAGTGTATGTTTGGAAGCAGAGCACCAAACATAGGAGCAGTATTCCACAGTTGATCGAATTTGAGCTTCGTACAAAATTAACAGTTGTTGTGGAGTGTAAAGCTTTCTAGTTCGAAATAATATTTCCAGCTTTCAAGAAGCTCTCTTTGCTATGCTTGCAACATGTTCATGCCAAGACATATTTGCTCCCAAAATAATGCCTAACAAATTGAGTAACGACGCTAACCCCCGACATAACTATGTCAGGTTCAGCAACGTTAACTTTTTTAAAAAAAACTGCCGCCTAGGATTTTATAGCGTTAAATTCCACTTGGTTACTGTCACTCCAAGATAAAACTTCTTCCAGGTCTTTGTTAAGTAACAATGACTTCCTGTTGTCTGCGGATATTTGAGTAGCCGATGTTCAAACGTTCAAAGTAGATAAAGAGATAAGCGTACTGTCATCTGCAAAGCTGTAGATTGGATTCCGGACTTTTCGAGCAGATCGCTAATGTAAATGAAAAAGAGAGTTGAAGACAGTATGGAGCCCCGGGGCACATCGGTGTTAATAGTGAAGGTGTTAGAAAGAAATCCATCAAATGCCACTTGTAAAGAACTCTCTCTTTAGGGAAACATGAGAGCCACAAACAAAAGCATAGCTTAGCCAAAAATCCATCGTGCCAAACACGGCCGAATGCCTTGGATATATCAAGAGCAACCGCTCGAGACTCTCCAAAGTATTCAATTGTGTTGTTCCAAATATGTGTTACATAAGTCAGAATATCCCCCGTTGATCTATGTTTAAGAAAGCCATACTGATGGTCGGTAATAATGTTGAATCTTTGAAGATATTTTAGAAGATGCTGATTGATAGACTTCTCCGTGACTTTTAATATTATTGAAAGCAGTGCGATTGGTCGCTTGTTATTTGGCAAGGTCTTCTTGCCTTTTTTAGGTATCGATTGAACTGTAGTTTGTCAATAAGGTGAATTAAGACACAACTCATTGTGAATGATTTAGCTTCTCGACCTTGTTCATCGATAGTATTTGAATACTTAAGCCAGTTGATATTATGGACATTAAAGCAGCCTAGGATGACAATTTCGGCATTTGGATAGTCGATTTGTAAATGACAGATGGTATTTGCAAGAGAAGCTTAAAGAGTTCGACCGTTAGTGAGGCTTGTAGTTTTTTCAACCACATAACATCAACGTTTCTGGGCTTCAGAGCCTCCTTTCGTTGGAAATAGAGGTCGCTTCTGATAAAAAGATAGATTCCAAAGTTCCGCCTAAAGCAGGAATAGAAGTCGTTCTCAGGATAGAGAGAGTTGACTATGTTGGTCGACGAACTGACCTTGATTTTTCAGAGAGCGAGTAATGAGGTTTATTTTGATTGCAGGTGTTGGTGCACTGAATTTATGTTCAAGTTTAAACCTCGTAGGTTGTAAAAATTTGTTTTTAAAATTATAATCTTTGCATGTCGACTCTCCTGAACCAGCCCCCACCCGGAGATCCGAACAAGGAGCTATTTTACCTCCGAAATTTTTTGTATCCAGGTGCCTCATCATGCTATTTGGTCCCACAGTCCGGGGACATCGGCACAGTCACGAAATTTTAAGCAACTTCACTCAACCTAAGCCGATGCGATGGTATCACACTGGACGATGCTTGGTGGGATTTGGGTATCTACAATCTAAGTTGTTCTTTAAGTCGTCTTCTACGACAAGCAGAACTTACCAGGGGAGATATTCTATCCCGCTCCCCCATGGATTTTTTTTCTTCGTTTATAACATTGTGATTTTGGAATTTTTAGCACAATAATATCATATTAGGTAGTTATCACCACTACACCAAACAAACACTTTATTTTTGCACCTGACGTGATTAGTGAAATCCTCGTTAAGCGCAAAAATAAAGTATTTGGTATAGGGAAGATAACTGTTCCGTAAAGTCAGAATTGTAAAACCAAAATATTTGTAAAACGATTTATCCATTAACTCCTTCACAAATAGTAATTCTAAAATAATTACTGTATTTGACTTCCTCACACTAAAACATAACTTAGTTCAAACACTAAAAGTCGATATTTTATTAGTGTACCGCAAGGGACACTTATAAAATTATTCGGTGTCTGTCCGTCCGTCCGACCGTCTGTCAAACTCGGTTTTCTACGAACCTATTTGACACAGAAAGTTGAAATTTGATACTAATATGGTAATTGATGAACTCATCAAAGCCGTGAACTTTTGAAAGTTAATTTTTGACTTTTAGGTGGTGAAATCGGAAGTAAAAAAAAAACCTTTTACCAGGTCATCGACGGGGGTATCAAATGAAAGCTTGTAAAAACACGAGTTCAAGAATATATGTAATGTATTACTTGCGCACACTTTTCTTTGTATTATTTTTAAAAAATCGCGAGAAATCGCTGTCCCACCCTTATCTCGAAAAGAACTGATCGAAAAATTATGAAAAGATTTTGGAATATTCTCCACAGAGTGTAGATTAAAAGAAAATTATCAGGAGTTTTTTTATAATTTATCTAGCATATAAAAAAAAACAAAAATTTTAAGATCATCAGTTTTCAGTGAAGATCAGAAAAAAACTTTTTTGAAAACTCATTTTGAGGTGTGTATTGTAAAATCATTAATCATTTTATACCTTCGTAACAAAAAATTTTATTTTAAACACCTACGGAACACTAATTGCGCAAGTTCAACTAGCACTTGACCAGTTATATAACAGGTACTTTATAAATATATATCAAGTACCAAAGAAAGCTTGAGCAATTTTTAGATTCCTCGACTGGGAAAAAAACATTAAAAGGTCTTACGTTAAAATATATACAAGGAAACAAATCTAACCTCTTTTTCTATCTAATTAATACCTTACATATTTGACTAACTGAAAATAATAGTAAAACTAACATACGATGTATACGAAACAATGCTTCTACCACTGTTTCTTTCCTTATTAAACTCTTAATTGATTGACAAATTGAACCAACTGAAAAGTAACACATTTTTCATCGTCATCTCCAAGTATCCTCAAATGGACGTATAAAGCAGTAAATTCAAAGCAGGTCCTCTAACCCCATACCTCGTTACTCTTTTACATGTTCATTTAAATAAAAATAAGGAATAATATAAGAAAATTAGTGTTCCCTACGAAACACTTATAAGATGACTTCGGTCTGTCTGCCTGTCCGTCTGTCTGTCTGTCTGTCTGTCACACCCGATTTACTCCGAAACTATTTGTTACAGAAAGTTGAAATTTAGTAATAATGTAGGAATGATGGCCTCACCAGAGCCGTGTAGTTTTGAAAGTTAAATTTTGACTTAAGGGGTTAGTTTTGGGCGGTGAAATTGGAAATGAAAAAAAAAAATTACTAGGTCATCGAGTGCGGTGTTAAATGAAAGCGTGTGAAAACACGAGTAAAAAATATACATATAATGTAATACTTAGGCACACTTTTCTTTGTATTATTTTTAAAAAATCGCGAAAAAATCGCTGTCCTCCACCTCCAAAAGTGCTGATCAAAAAAATTTGAAAAAATTCTGGAATATTCTCTACAGAATGTAGATTGAACGAAAATTATCACGAGTGCATTACCTTTAATAATTTATCTGGTATATAAAAAACAAAATTTTCAAGGTAATCAGTTTTCAGTAAAGATTGGAAACGAACTTTGTTGAAAACTTATTTGGGGTGTGTTTTGTGAAGTTACTGATCATTTTATACCACTGTAACAAAATTTTTTATTTTAAAAGCAATCAACGTACGGAACAGTAATTGTGCAAATTCAACTTGCACTGGACCGATTTTTTTTTAGATGTGTTTACTCCAAGAACCTTAGAAAGGACTTATAACAAGACAACCCTTCTAACCCTTATATGCACTATCGTAAATAATTAAAAATAGTGAAAAAATTGTCAGAATTCCCTATTCAAAAATTTTAAAAAACCCATGCAGTACCACGTTTACAAAGCAACCTCTATCACCCCCTCTTCCACGTAATTAACACCAAATATGTTTGATTATAAATAACTGTAAATAAGGCAACATTAAAAGAATTTTCATAATTTTTTACTTTAATAACCCTGAAATATAAATTATCCTAAAACGACCCATCTAACAATATCCTCGTTGATATAAGCTTTCGTTTGACACCCCACTCGATGACCTTGCAATTCTTTTTCCACTTCTCCCTACAACTAACTTCTTAAATCAAAATTTAACTTTCAAAACTACACCGCTATGCTCGGAGAAAATCAGGTGCTACAGACAGGCAGATACCGAACTGATTATATAAGTGTTCCGTACCTCACACTGAAAAGGGGGGGTAATCCCTATTCAGGGGGAGAGGTGAACCAAAAAGCACCTTGTCTCACTCCTTTAACCGCTTTTATGTTTGATTGTAAATAAGTATACTTAAAATTTCTTCTATATCATCAAAAACTTACAAAAAGTTTTACGATAATTGAAAAAATTCACAAAATTTATTAACACCTCTCCATTGCCTAAAAACTATAGGTTCCATCCCTACCTTAAGCATTATATGCTTACTAAATTTGAAATCGATATCTCAATTCGTCGAAAGTTATCGTGTCAACAGGCCGATATATACAGACAGACTGACGACGATGAGTGACTATTTTTTTCCGGAAATCGGGGACATAAAACCTGAAAAAATGCAAAAAACTCGGAATGTGATTTTTTTCATGAATACAGTTAAAATTCATTTCAATAAGTTGAATGCCCTGTATATCGCTAGTGACTAGTTAGTTTTGTAATCTGTCCAATATGACGAGTGGCCAAATTCTTATCATGTTTGGCTTCTTCATAAAAAACTACGTTTAGTGCTAAAAGAATTTTTTCGGTATGTAGAACAGGAATGAAGTAAATTAGGTAAGACGCTGAATAAATGTCCTTGTACAGTTTTCGCGATACAATATATCTAGTTTCTGTATCTTAATAATTTAATCGTTTATTTAAGGTATTTATACTTGTGAATATGCCGATTACCCTACACATGGTGTCCTTGTCGTTGGTTATGGATCTGAAAATGGCATAGGTTACTGGATCGTCAAAAATTCCTTTGGACCAAAATGGGGTGAAAATGGTTATTTTAGAATACGGCGTGGTACCAATGAATGCTGTATATCTCAGGATGCAATATATGCAGGTATCGACTAGTAACTTTATGAAGAGATAATTGAAACAATATCTTATCTGAATGTAATATATTTTAAAAACTAATGTACTAATGGTGTAATAGCTAAAACAATAAAAATCTGAAAATCCTTACTTCGACTATATTCAGAGTATTCAATAAGTCTGCGGGCGAAACCCCATAACCTACATTATATATATATATATATATATATATATATATATATATATATATATATATATATATATATACATATATATATATATATATATATATATATATATATATATATATATATATATATATACATATACATATATATATATATATATATATATATATATATATATATATATATATATATATATTAGCCGGGCCCGCGGCTCCGCTCGCGTGGACTTGATTCACTACTATCATCAGTGCTTATTCCTTATGTTACCCAACGTAATAAAATATCTCCCATTATTTCCCCTTATCTCCCAATATTTCTCCTTATCTCCCATTATCCCTACATAATTTCCATTATATAGGATTATCTCCGCTCATCTTCCATTATTTCTCCTTATCTCCCATCATTTATCCTTAACGCCCAGTATTTCACCTTATCTCCCATCATCTAGGCTTATCTCGACTTATCTAGGCTTGTCTCGACATATCTCGCAATATTTCTCCTTATCTCCCATTATCTCGCAATAATTCCCATTATCTAGACTTATCTCTGCTCATCTCTCATTATTTCTCCTTATCTCCCATTATTTTATACTTATCTTCAATTATCTCACCTTATCTCCCATTATCGAAGCTTATCTCGACTTATCTCCCATTATTTCTCCTTATCTCTCATTATCTCATCTTATCTCCCATTATCTAGGCTTATATTGAATTATATAGAACACATGTATAAATTTATAAAAACACGTAAATCGGATAAGTGGTTCTCAAGTGATAAGCTCACTAACGGAGAGACATGCAGACAGACAGACAGAGAGATGTTGCATTTTATATATATTCTAGATAGGAGATTATAGATAACCTGGCCAGAGAACAAATATATGATTTAAAAAAAAAAAACACGTACATCGGATAAATGGTTCTCGAGTAATAAGCGCACTAACGGACAGTTTCATATTTTATGCTTTAGGCAGTGTATTGCAAAAAACGCGCTAGCAGCAAACTTTTCTCCTACTTGATTCACTATTATCGTCACTGCTTATTCCTTAAGTCACCTAACGTAATAAAATATATCCTATAACCTGGTTAGAGAACATATGTATATTTAAAAAAAAAGTACGTGAATCGGATAAGTTTTTTCTCCAGTGATAAGCGCACTAACGGACAGACAGACAGACAGAGAGACGTTGCATTTTATATATATTATATTCTTTGCTACAAGATATTGTTCCATATTTAATGCTTTAGGCAGTGTATTGCAAGAGAACGCGCTAGCAACAAACTTGATTCACTGTTATCGTCACTGCTTATTCCTTATGTCACCTAACGTAATAAAAATATATCCTATAACCTGGCCAGAGAACATATGTATATTTAAAAAAAAGTACGTAAATTGGATAAGTGGTTCTCCAGTGATAAGCGCACTAACGGACAGACAGGCAGACAGACAGAGAGACGTTGCATTTTATATATTATATTCTCTGCTACATGATATTGTTCCATATTTAATGCTTTAGGCAGTGTATTGCAAGAGAACGCGCGCTAACAGCAAACTTTTCTCCGACTCGATTCACTATTATCGTCACTGTTTATTCCTTATGTCACCTAACGTAATAACATATATCCTATAACCTGGCCAGAGAACATATGTATGTTTAAAAAAAAAGTACGAAAATCGGATAAGTTGTTCTCCAGTGATAAACGCACTAACGGACAGACAGACAGACAGAGAGACGTTACATTTTATATATATTATAGATATTCTTTGCTACATGATATTGTCCATATTTAATGGTTTAGCATGTTTAAAAAAAAGCACGTAAATCGGATAGTGGTTCTCCAGTGATAAGCGCACTAACGGAGAGACAGACAGAAATACGTTGCATTTTATATATATTATAGATGTAATAAAATATATATCTGTAACCTAGTCAGAGAACATATGAATGAATTAAAAAAATCACGTAAATCGGATAAGTGGTTCTCGAGGGATAAGCGCACTAACGGACAGACAGACGGACAGAAATACTTTGCATTTTATACATATTATAGATATAGATTATTATTATTATTATATAACCTGGCCAAAGAATATATGTATGAATTAAAAAAAAAACACGTAAATCGGATAAGTGATTCTCGCGTGATAAACGCACTAATGGACAGACAGACAGACAGAGAGACATTCCATTTTATATATATTATAGATTATAGATATTCTCTGCTACATAATATTGTTCCATTTCTTAATGGTTTAGGCTGTGCTTGCAATGGAACGCATTAGCGGCAAACTTTTTCCGACTTCATTCACTATTTTACGTCACTGCTCATTCCTTATGCTACCTATCGTAATAAAATATAGCCTATAACCTGGCCAGAGAACATATGTATGTTTTAAAAAAAAAAGTACGTAAATCGGATAAGTGGTTCTCCAGTGATAAGCATACTAATGGACAGACAGACATACAGACAGAGAGACGTTGCATTTTATATATATTATATATATATATATACAGAGAAGAAAGGGATTGATTCTGAATGGACATTAATCTCGCCCAATACAAAATTGGATAAACTCTTCTTCCTCGCCATCATGGAATTCTTCTTTCAATCTACATTTTTCAAATACAAAGAAAGTTTCTATTTACAAACCTTTGGTTGCCTTATGAGCAGTAACTTAAGTCCTATTCTTGCCACAATAGTCATGTCCTATCTGTTGAAAAATTGCATTGATAAGCTGTCTTTCAGGCTTCCTTCTCTTTTTCAATATGTCGATGATCTTATTCTGTCCATACCGGAAAATGGCAAAGAAAAATTTTTCCATATTTTCGATTCATTTGATCCACATCTACAGTTCACCATGAAAGAAGAGTCAAACAATGCTATTCCTTTCCTGGACACAAGAGTCATCAGAGGTGTTGATGGTGTTATCAGACTTGATTGATATAGAAAACCAACTTCTTCAGGCAGATATATTCATGCCAACTCCGGTCATGATTGGAAAGTGAAAGTAAATGTTATAAAGGGTCTCTACCGAAGAGTTAAAAATATAGTTCACCCGGATTATCTATCTCAAGCACAGACATTGCTCACAAACCTCTCCATGGAAAATGGGTACAATAAGAAGCTCCTGCTCAAGACCAAGGACGAAGTTGATAAGCTCTTCCTCACTGATAACATCTTACCAGAACCTCCTACTACATCTTTACCCCCTCCTCCCCCACCCCCTTCACTTCCTGCCAGCCATACAGAAAAAGGTCTCTCGTTACTATCTTTGCCCTTTATACCCGGTCTCACTTCAAAATTAGTTCATATTCTGCGTGTTATTCCCAATGTTAAGATTACCAAATATTACTTCTTTAAAAACAAACGCATTTTTAGTAAATTGAAATCTTCACTACCCGTCCTTTCAATGTCAGATATTGTCTATTCCATCTCCTCTCTTAATTGTCCCGCTGTCTATATCGGACTGACGTCACAGTCTTTCAATCGCCGCATCGCATTACATAAAAGTGACACCAGATGTCACCCTCAAAGGTGTGCACTGGCGAGCCACTCTGTCGATAATGGACATTCCTTCAATTTCAACAAACAAAAAATTCTTAATTTTCAAAAAAGCTTTCTAAAAGAGAATTTCTTGAGATGTGTTATATCAACGAAAATCCCCACAACATTAATAAAAGAACTAATCTTGACGGTTTGAGCAACATATATAGTTTTCTCTTCTCTTGTGATTCACCTTACCCACATGATATCTCTGGGTCGTCATTCTCGTCATAGTTTTTCGCCCTCGGTACTCTATAGTTCTCTCCCGTTGCGTATTTGATTTTTGGGTGTCCTTTCTTTAGGTATATATTCTCATGGTCCCGTGAATTTCTTTACAATTACATTCCTATTTTTATAAAATTACTTAGTATATACCGAATAAATAAACCCTCTTCACTCTTCAGATCCCTTTTCAATCCCTCTCTTCTCCTCTCAAGAAGAAAAATCATATTTCCTTTACGCCATTTTCCTTTAAAACGCCATAACCGTTGAGAAATAGCGTTTCCAATGGGACTTTTTCCTGTTATACCAACATTCCAATCTAATGACGTAGTACCTAATTTGTACTTAACCGGTTCTTTCCTGGTTATTCAACCTTTTTTCCTTTTGTTTTGAGTGATCCCTTACTTCTGTCAGATAGTTGTCCTTTGTCAGCGCATTGTCAAACTTGTCATTTCTTTTCAGATCACAGGTGGTTAATTAATTTTAATTTTTCAGCATCCAAGGTTCCTAATGGCATCCTTGCTGTAAATGCCGTATTTTAAATTAATATGTTAGTGAATAGTAGCTGTTTTATTTCAGTGTCGGTCTTTGTTGTGACAATTGTTATTTATGGTCATTCTTGTTAGATTAATTAGCACACTGCATATCACTTGCAACTTTTACTTTGGTATTTCTTCATAATAATAATAATAATGTATATTTCTTTATAACAACAATAAGAATTTATTAATAATTATAAAATTTAAAAAATTCAAAATT
>CM032452.1:37865296-37877514 GCA_019049505.1 Pachyrhynchus sulphureomaculatus
ACCATATGAATTAGTGGCATCAACATATCATATTTATTTATTGGCTTGGATGAATCGAAATTTTCAAGAAACTTATTGTTTGCGTTGCATTTTATAATAACACAAGTACTAACTCCTCGTCTTATATTATCCTTAAAAAAATGTAACATATTAGGATCAGTTAAAAGCTACATCTGTGTATTTTAAACACTCATCAAAACTTCATACTGGGAAAGTATAATTATTTGTTTGATCTAGCTTATAGGTTTCACTAAAATTTTGGTAAAACTATGCTAAAAGCCATTTGCCTTTAAATAAATATAAGAATATTCTCCTATCTCATTACAAATTCCACACAACTTGAGTCTTATATTCATCTTCAATAGTTCCCCTGTTAGACTGTTATAAAACTGTTCTTTTTCCGATAACATGTTTTCATCTAATTTTGTATAATTATTAATATAACACACAGGCTGAAAAGTTTTTGGTCTGACACATAGATGTTGCACTTTTCATGTTTTTAGGAAGTATCAACCTTGAAACGATACGTTTCAAAATTTCATGATATTTCGACGATTAGTTTACAAGTTACAGTGGTTTTGGTGACACTACTTTTGATATTTTCAAAACAGTGGAAAAAATCGAATTCCTTGTGTTGATTAAACACTGTTTTTTGATTGGAAAAATACCATTCAGGCAAAGCAATGGCTTGATAAGTGTTGTTAAGGGGACTCTGCCCATGGAAAATCACTTATTATTTAATGGTATGCTGAATTTTTAAACGCGGTCGTATAGATACAAATGATGCTGAACGCTCTGGACGCTCAAATGAGGTGGTTACACCCGGAAAACAACAAAAAAAATTCACAAAATTGTTTTTGGATGACCGTAAAGTGGACTTGCATGAGATAGCCGACACCCTAAAGATATCAAAAGAACGTGTTGGTCCTATATTACATGAACATTTGGGCATGAGAAATCTTTGTTCGAAATGGGTACCGCGTTTGCTCAGGGTGGATCACAAACAACAACGTATTGAGCGGTGTTTGGACCCGTTTAAGCGCAATAAAAAGGATTTTTTTCATGCGATATGTGACAATGGATAAAACATGGATCCACCACTATACGCTGGAATCAAATCGGCGGTCAGCCGAGAGGACAGCAGCCGGTGAAAGCCTGTATTTTCGGATTCGCATGGAATAATTTTCATCGATTATGCTGAGAAGGGAAAAACCATCAATAGTGAATATTATGTAAAGATATTGTTGCGTTTGAAGGTAGAAATCGCAAAGAAACGGCCCCCAAATGAACAAGAAAAAAGTGCTATTTCACCAAGACACAATGCACCGTATCACAAGTCAATGGTTACGATGGCAAAATTGCATGAATTGAAGTTCGAATTGCTTTCTTATCCACCGGATTCTCCAGAATTGGCCCCCAGCGACTATTATCTATTCGCAGACCTCAAAAAAAAGTGCTAGCGGGAAAGAGATTTGGCTCCAATGAAGAAGTTATCGCTCTTAAAAGAGACTGTATTGATGAATATAGCCGATGCTTGCAAAAAAATGTGTTTTAACTAGCTAGACCAAAAACTTTTCAGCCTACTTGTTAGCTATAAAGAAAAACTCCCTTTTGATGAATCAAATCAAACTATTTCTTTTCACTGAAAAATTTTAAATGTTCTTGACATTGTTGGTCTACTAGAGTGTTCGATATTGTTAAAAAAGGTGACCATGGTTTGCAAATTTATCATCTTTATCTTATTTTATTGCAAATAGGACATTCGTTAGCATAATTATGATACATCTTATACAGAACATTCAACTTACTCATAGACTTACTTAATTTTAAATATTTATTATAGATATCAAACAAATCTGGTTCTAACTTAATAAAAACTTTATTGTAATTAGAACCTTTAAAAAGTTCATACTTAGATGCACTAGGTTTAAGAATACATTCAAAATCATCATTGATAACGAAAGGAATTTCGATATTTTGAATATTGTTAAATTAGAAAATATTGCCTGGCTGTATGTTACCAAACTTATCAGTTTTGGGTTTGGTTGGTGATGGTAAATTAATTCTAACATGATCACAATCATAGGCATTACCAGCCACAGGGAAACATTTTGTCATGTTGCTTTGAAAGTTGATTAGACACTAACTTTTATAAATCGTTAATGCAACAATAATAATAATAATAACAATCCCCTAGCCCTCAGGGGCTAGGGGAATCCCAGGATTCTCCTAGTACGGGCATTGACGATCCCGAGGTACCTGAGTCATGTTGTGCTGTCCTGTGTTGTCCAGATTATGTGTAACAAAAACGCAATCTTAAGGTGTTTACCGTGCCGAGAAGATGAATGGCTCAGCGTTTATGAGTCGCGAACGGCTCCCCCGGATACCGGGCGCCCTCCGGGAGTAAATAGCCTTGCTGTGGCATCCAGGCTCTGCCGCAGTCGACCCCTCTTTCCTAGGATACTCGTGGGAATACTATGTTAAAGAATAATAATTATAGTAATGATAATGGAAGGGTGTTGCGAGGCGGACCCCGGTCGTACAAAACAGCTATAGCAACACCACAACAACAACAACCACAGACGACCCAAACAAAACCGCCTCAGCCGAAACTACTCCCGATAGTTTTACCAGATCCGACATTGTAGGTGATGGAAATTGCCTTTTCCGTGCAGTTAGCTTACACTTGTATGGCCACCAAAACCATCATGAGAAACTACGAGAGGTTGCTCTAAGATATTTACAACAAAACTGGTCGGAACTTCACACATTTTCATTAATTGAAGTCGACGATATAAAAGACTTCAATAACTACTATAATTATATGAGGAAAAATGGCACCTATGGAACAAGCCTAGAGATACTTGCCCTCTCGAAAACACAAATAGCAACTTTCATATCTTCTCAAAACAACGAAGAACAAGACATACAAAAATAACTTTTACGGACAGACCAACAATAATAAGCACGGGAAAATACAACAAAACTATTTACCTTCTACTAACAGGCAACCCAATGTCGGGACACTTTGAGCTTCTGACACCACAAAACATTGAGAACATTCCAGACAACAGCAGAACAATAAACGAAGCATTGGGCGAGCGACGTAACGGTCGAGGACGTCGCGGGAAATGGTAGCTCGACCAAAACGATGAAGACCAGGCAACCGAAAATGGACCTGCCAAAAGTGTTGTGTTGGCGACTAAGCCGGAATCAACGAACACGCCATGCGTTGCTGTAATGAAAACACAAAACCTGACAAAGAAATCATTCGCCGCTTGGACCCACCACCATCAATCCCAAGCGCAACCGACGTAGATGCGGGATAAACACAACCACCAAAGCCAGGCCAGGGCCCGTATGTTTTGCAAGGACAAAATGCAACTACCAAGGCTGGCAAACCAAGACAGCGGTTAAAGTGGACGGAGGAGATGAACAGGACGGTAAAGCGTTGTTACCACACTGCCACCAAACTGGAAACAATAACATCGGGCTACAGACCCGAACTGCACAGACTTTTCTTGACCGAATATCCACATTTATTGTTTCAATTATTCAATTATTTGTTTCAAAACAGAAAGTAATAGACCAAAAAAGAGTTATTACTAAGAACAATCGTCTCACACCTTTCGAATTGCAAACCATCAAGGACACAGTGGCTGTTGAACTGAACACAGACCAACCAAACAATAGAAACAATAAAGCAGATACCGAACCAGCCTCACACCACCCAGGAGGAGCATAACGCAAAATAATATTGCGAGAACCGTGCCACACCATATCACAGACAACAAAATGAATCACTCGCCACCCTTAACAACATCCACACAAAAACACCCCGAATTACCTCTCATACAAACACTCAAAGAAAAAATGGAGTCACATCTAGCTCGATGGTCAGGCACCGACCCCACAACAAGAAATCCCATCCCTCGTTTAATCTTCAAACAGAGCACGCTACCAATCCTCAACACACTAAACAAGCACATAATACCTCAGTATATAACAGACTTAAGCACAATCGAAGACATTCACACAATAATATACGCAGCAGAAGTCACCACTCTAATACAAAATAATCAAAAACTCCCTCAACGACAAGGAAACCCCAACAGGACAAAACCAAAATTTAAATGGCAAATAAGAATAGAAAAAAATCAACAATATCAGGAGAGATCTAGGACATCTTACCCAGTTTAACGTGTCCAAACGAGTCACAGAGGGGGTAAACAAGATCAAATCTAAGTTTCCCAACAGAACACTGCCAGAAATCCTCTATACCTTGAAACAAAAACTATCTGTATATGCCGCAAGACTCCGTAGATACAAAAAATCAAACGAGAGGAAAGACACCAACAACCTCTTCCGAAGAAGCGAAAAACAGTTCTACAGGAAACTATGTACAACAAACAGACAGCAGTGACTGAACCACCAAACAAACAAGAACTCACAGATTATTGGAAAAGTATCTGGTCAGAACCCAAACTACACAATAATAACACCCCCTGGAACAAAGCCGAAAAAGACATACATAAACATGTGACAGAACAAAAAAAAATTCCACATTACATACACAAGAAATTACAGAAACTATCAAACACACACACAACTGGAAATGTCCTGGAATAGACAATATACAAAACTTCTGGTACAAACAGTTTACCACCACACACGAAGCACTCACACACCAAATCAACAAAGCCATTCTACAACCACACACATTTCCCACTTTCCTTACAAAGGAATAACATACGTTAAACCCAAAGGCTCAGACACCACAAACCCATCAAACTACCGACCTATCACCTGTGTTCCAACCCTACACAAGATCATCACAGCCACAATTTCCAAGAAAATAGAACAACACTTAACAGACAACAATATTCTCACAGAAGGGATGCAGGAAAAATAGTCGAGGATGCAAAGAGCAGCTGATCATAGATAGCGTGATTATGGGACAAACCAGAAAAGAACACAGAAACCTTCACATCAGTTACATAGACTACAAAAAAGCCTTCGACTCCAAACCCCACACAGCTGGTTAATCAGAGCCCTAGAAATCTATAAAATCAACCAACACCTCAGGCAATTTCTCGCGCAAATTATGAAAACATGGAAAACACAAAATACGCCTAGAAACACAAACTGAACGCATCCAAAGAGAAGAGCCGTACATCAGACGGGGTATATTTCAGGGAGACTCGCTCAGTGCTCTATGGTTTTGCCTCTGTCTCAATCCACTCTCAAATATACTTAACAGAACAGAGCATGGCTTCAATATCAGACACCAAAAAGTGAATCTACATAAAATAAACCACCTCCTATATATGGATGACATAAAACTCGCTGCCACAAAAACACAGCTGAAAGAACTCCTCAAAATCACAGAAATATTCACCTTAGATGGCAATATGGAATTTGATATAAGTAAATGCAAAGTGCTCCACATCAACAAAGGCCAATGGAAGTGCCACCATGAGACAGAAACCATCAACAATGAAACACTCGATAACATGGTCGACAAAGAAACATACAAATATCTAGGCTTCCAACAAAGCACCAAACTCAACCACACTCACATCAAAACAGACCTCAGAACCGAATTCAAAAACAGACTGACGAAACCTTTACAAACAAAACTCAACTCTAAGAATCTTACTAAAGCCATCAACATGTTCGCTATACCTATACTCACATATTCATTTGGTGTCATCAAATGGTCACAAACAGACATAAAAAATATTCACATCCTTATACGATCTCAATTCACTAAATACAGGAAATTACACCCCAACGCATGCAAAGAAAGACTTACCATAGAAAGGAAGGCAGGAGGAAGAGGAATTATAAACATCAGATCATTACACACAAAACAAATACAAGCACTTAGGAAATTCTTTCACAGCAAGCAAACCAGCCTCCACACAGCGACAGTGAAAGCAGACAAAAAAACTACACACCTCTCGACTTATCCCGGGCAGATCACTCAGCAGACATACAAAGTCACACCCAATTACAACAGGAAAAGATGAAAACGTGGACAGAGAAAACACTCCACGGAAAACACAGATACCACATAGAACAAGACCACGTAAATAAAAAACAATCATACACCTGGTTACAGGATGGGCAGCTATTCCCTGAAACAGAAGGCTTCTTACTTGCCATCCAGGATAAAGTCATATTAACCAGAAAATATCAAAAGCATATCATCAAAGACCCAACTGTTACAGAAGACAGATGCAGGAAATGCCACCAGCAGAAAGAAACGATCGAACACATAACAGGCGGATGTAAAATATTAGCCGGAACAGAATACACAGCCAGACATGATTCAGCTGCCAAAGTAGTTCGCCAAGCACTAGCAACAACATACAAACTCATAGAAAACACAGATCCCTACTACAAATACACACCAACATTCATACTTGAAAATAAAGATTACAATCTCTACTGGGACATCAGCAACCATACAGATAAAACAGTCTCCGCCAATAGACCCGATATTACTTTTCAGTGCAAAAGAGGAAAAGTCACATATCTAATTGACATAGCCCACCGAGTACAATTTACAGCGATTCAAGAACAACGTGAATCGCTTTCTCCGCACTCATGCCGCTCCTGGAGCGCTTTAGGGACTTCCCTGCAGCATGTGTGCTAGACCCATAAAAAAAAAAATAGCGGTCCCCAACAACACGAACATCGAAACGAAATACACAGAAAAAATTTACAAATACACATACCTTGCAATGGAAATAAAAAGGCTATGGAAACAAGAAAAAGTCATCATTGTCCCCTCATTATATCAGCCTCAAGCCTTACACCAATAACATTCACACCACACTTAGCACAATTAGGACTCAACACAAACATACACAGAAACATTCAGAAGTCAGTGATTTTGAAAACATGTAACATTGTCAGGTCATTCCTTAATACATAATAGTAATAGCGTTTGTGCTGACTTGGCTTTGGCCCGTCAGCCAAACCTGGAACCTCATTGACCAAATGTGAGAAAGAAGAACTTTTTTGTAATAACAATAATAATAATAATAACAATAACACCACTAACATTCACACCACATTTAGTGCAATTGGGACTCACACGGACATACACAGAAAACATTCAGAAGTCAGTGATTTTGAAAACATGTAACATTGTCAGGTCATTCCTTAATACGGAATGGTAATAGCGTTTGTGCTGACTTGGTTTTGGCCCGTCAGCCAAACATGGAACCACATTGATCAAATGTGAGAAAGAAGAACTTTTTGTAATAAATAATAATAAATAATAATGAAAATGGAAGGGTGTTGCGGAGGCGGACCCCTGTCGTACAAACAGCTACAGCAACACCACAACAACAACAACTACAGACGAACCAAACAACCGCCTCAGTCGAAACTACTCCCGATAGTTTTACCAGATCCGACATTGTAGGTGATGGAAATTGCCTTTTCCGTGCAGTTAGCTTACACTTATATGGCCACCAGAACCATCATGAGAAACTCCGAGAGGCTGCTCTAAGATATTTACAACAAAACTGGTCGGAACTTCACACATTTTCATTAATTGAAGTCGACGATATAAAAGACTTCAATAACTATTATAATTATATGCGGAAAAATGGCACCTATGGAACGAGCCAAGAGATACTTGCCCTCTCGGAAATACAAAATAGCAACTTTCATATCTTCTCAAAACAACGAAGAACAAGACATACAAAAATAACTTTTACGGACAGACCAACAATAATAAGCACGGGAAAATACAACAAAACCATTTACCTTCTACTAACGGGCAACACAATGTCGGGACACTTTGAGCTTCTGACACCACAAAACATTCCAGAGAACAACAGACCAATAACAGAAGCATCGGGCGAGCGACGTAACGGTCGAGGACGTCGCGGGAAATGGCAGCTCGACCAAAACCATGAAGACCAGGCAACCGAAAATGGACCTGCCAAAAGTGTTGTGTCGGCGACTAAGCCGACACCCACCAAGGCGGGAAAATCACAGCAGCGCATGAGTTGCACCAGAGGAATCAACGAACACGCCATGCGTTGCTGTAATGAAAACACAAAACCTGACAAAGAAATCACTGAGAAGAGAATCACTCGCCGCTTGGACCCACCAACATCAATCCCAAGCACAACCGACGTAGATACGGGACAAACACAACCACCAAAGCCAGGCCAGGGCCCGTATGTTTTGCAAGGACAACATGCAACTACCAAGGCTGGAAAACCAAGACAGCGGTTAAAGTGGACGGATGAGATGAATAGGACGGTGATGCGCTGTTACTACACCGCCACCAAACTCGAAACAATAACATCGGGCTACAGACAGCAACTGCACAGACTTTTCTTGACCGAATATCCACATCTGCAATTACTTTGTTTCAGAACAGAGAGTAATTGACCAAAAAAGAGTTATTACCAAGAACAATCGTCTCACATCTCTCGAATTGCAAACCATCAAGGACACAGTGGCTGTTGAACTGAACACAGACCAACCAAACAATAGAAACAATAAAGCAGATACGGAACCGGCCTCACACACACAACCACCCAGTCGAACACAACAGGACCCACCACCCAGGAGGAGCATAACGCAAAATAATATTGCGAGTACCGCGCAACACCATATCACAGACAACAACATGAATCACTCGCCACCCTCAACGACATCCACACAACATCACCCCGAATCACCTCTCATACAAACACTTAAAGCAAAAATGGGAGTCACATCTAGCTCGATGGTCAGGCACCGACCCCACAACAAGAAATCCCATCCCTCGTTTAATCTTCAGACAGAGTACGCAACCAATCCTCACACACACTAAACAAGCACATAATCCCTCAGTATATAACAGACTTAAGCACAATCGAAGACATTCACACAATAATATACGCAGCAGCAATCACCACTCTAACACAAAATAATCAAAAACTCCCTCAACGACAAGGAAACCCCAACAGGACAAAACCAAAATTCAAATGGCAAATAAGAATAGAAAACAAAATCAACAACATCAGGAGAGATCTAGGACATCTTACCCAGTTTTATAAGCGGGAACGCGTCCAAACGTGTCACACAGGGGGCAAACAAGATCAAATCTAAGTCTCCCAACAGGACACTGCCAGAAATCCTCGATACCTTGAAACAAAAACTATCTGTATATGCCGCAAGACTCCGTAGATACAAAGAATCAAATGAGAGGAAAGACACCAACAACCTCTTCCGAAGAAGCGAAAAACAGTTCTACCGGAAAACTATGTACAACAAACAGATATAGCAGTGACTGAACCACCAAACAAGCAAGAACTCACAGATTATTGGAAAAGTATCTGGTCAGAACCCAAACTACACAATAATAACACCCCCTGGATCAAAGCCGAAGAAGACAAACATAAACATGTGACAGAACAAGAAAATACCATATTTAATACACAAGAAATTACAGAAACTATCAAACACACGCACAACTGGAAATGCCCTGGAATAGACAATATACAAAACTTCTGGTACAAACAGTTTACCACCACACACGAAGCACTCACACACCAAATCAACAAAGCCATTCTACATCCACACACATTTCCCACTTTCCTCACACAAGGAATAACATACGTTAAACCCAAAAGCTCAGACACCACAAACCCGTCAAACTACCGACCCATTACCTGTCTTCCAACCCTATACAAGATCATCACAGCCACAATTTCGAAGAAAATAGAACAACACCTAACAGACAACAATATCCTCACAGAAGAGCAGAAGGGATGCAGGAAAAATAGTCGAGGAATGCAAAGAGCAGCTGATTATAGATAGCGTGATTATGGGACAAACCAGAAAAGAACACAGAAACCTTCACATCGGTTACATAGACTATAAAAAAGCCTTCGACTCCATACCCCACAGCTGGTTAATCAGGGCCCTAGAAATCTATAAAATCAACCAACACCTCAGGCAGTTTCTCGCGCAAATTATGAAAACATGGAAAACCAAAATACGCCTAGAAACACAAACCGAACGGATCCAAACAGAAGAGCTGTACATCAGACGGGGTATATTTCAGGGAGACTCGCTCAGTGCTCTATGGTTTTGCCTCTGTCTCAATCCACTCTCAAATATACTAAACAGAACAGAGCATGGCTTCAATATCAGACACCAAAAAGTGAATCAACATAAAATAAACCACCTCCTATATATGGACGACATAAAACTCTACGCTGCCACACGAACACAGCTGAAAGAACTCCTCAAAATCACAGAAATATTCACCTTAGATGTCAATATGGAATTTGGTATAAGTAAATGCAAAGTGCTCCACATCAACAAAGGCCAATGGAAGTACCACCATGAGACAGAAACCATCAACAATGAAACACTCGATAACATGTTCGACAAAGAAACATATAAATATCTAGGCTTCCAACAAAGCACCAAACTCAACCACACTCACATCAAAACAGAGCTCAGAACCGAATTCAAAACAGACTGACGAAACTTTTACAAACAAAACTCAACTCTAAGAATCTCACTAAAGCCATCAACACGTTCGCTATACCTATACTCACATATTCATTTGGTATCATCAAATGGTCACAAACAGACATAAAAAATATTCACATCCTTATACGATCTCAATTCACCAAATACAGGAAATTACACCCCAACGCATGCAAAGAAAGACTTACCATCGAGAGGAAGGCAGGAGGAAGAGGAATTATAGACATCAGATCATTACACACAAAACAAATACAAACACTTAGGAAATTCTTTCACACCAAGCAAACCAGCCTCCACACAGCAACAGTCAAAGCAGAGAAAAACTATACACCACTCGACTTATCCCGGGCAGACCACCCAGCAGATACACACAGTCATACCCAATTACAACAGGAAAAGATGAAAACGTGGTCAGAAAAAACACTCCACGGAAAACACAGATATCACATAGAACAATACCATGTAAATAAAAAACAATCATATACCTGGTTACGGGATGGGCAGCTATTCCCGGAAACAGAAGGCTTCTTACTTGCCATCCAGGATAAAGTCATATTAACCAGAAACTACCAAAAGCATATCATCAAAGACCCGACTATTGCAGAGGACAGATGTAGGAAATGCCACCAGCAGAAAGAAACGATCGAACACATAACGAGCGGATGTAAAATATTGGCCGGAACGGAGTACACAGCCAGGCATGATTCAGCTGCCAAAGTGGTTCACCAAGCACTAGCCACAACATACAGACTCATAGAAAACACAGATCCCTACTACAAATACACGCCAACATCCATACTTGAAAATGAAGATTACAAGCTCTACTGGGATATCGGTATCCATACAGATAAAACAGTCTCCGCCAATAGACCCGATATTACTTTTCAGTGCAAAAAAGGAAAAGTCACCTATCTGATTGACATAGCTGTCCCCAACGACACAAACATCCAAGCGAAATACACAGAAAAAATTTCCAAATACACAGACCTTGCAACGGAAATAAAAAGGCTATGGAGACAGGAAAAAGTCATCATTGTCCCCCTCATTATATCGGCCACAGGCCTTACACCAATAACATTCACACCACATTTAGTGCAATTGGGACTCAACACGGACATACACAGAAACATTCAGAAGTCAGTGATTTTGAAAACATGTAACATTGTCAGGTCATTCCTTAATACGGAATGGTAATAGCGTTTGTGCTGACTTGGTTTTTGGCCCGTCAGCCAAACATGGAACCACATTGATCAAATGTGAGAAAGAAGAACTTTTTGTAATAACAATAAAAGCATATCATCAAAGACCCGACTATTGCAGAGGACAGATGTAGGAAATGCCACCAGCAGAAAGAAACGATCGAACACATAACGAGCGGATGTAAAATATTGGCCGGAACGGAGTACACAGCCAGGCATGATTCAGCTGCCAAAGTGGTTCACCAAGCACTAGCCACAACATACAGACTCGTAGAAAACACAGATCCCTACTACAAATACACGCCAACATCCATACTTGAAAATGAAGATTACAAGCTCTACTAGGATATCGGTATCCATACAGATAAAACAGTCTCCGCCAATAGACCCGATATATACTTTTCAGTGCAAAAAAGGAAAAGTCACCTATCTGATTGACATAGCTGTCCCCAACGACACAAACATCCAAGCGAAATACACAGAAAAAATTTCCAAATACAC
>CM032452.1:37877614-37923832 GCA_019049505.1 Pachyrhynchus sulphureomaculatus
TCTTGAGTAAAAGTTTAAGGATTACTTTTAAAGTTGTGTCATTTCGTCGAATAGTTTAAATATGACTATGCCAAGCAGACACAGATAAGAGGACGTAAGGAAGTATAGCATTTGTTTAAAATATGTTATGGAATACAAAAAAACCTAATTAGAATCACGTCCGGATATTAATTTTATCCAAGTATTATTCTAATTCAGAGCTCGAAAGTTGGGATCCACTCTCATATTTTCGTTATTAGAATTAAAGAAAGCAAAATTTCGCAATAATATACCCTTCTTCATTATATTCCTATCGTTACTTTCAAAACAAAAGGCCTTCCCTTTTCCCTTTGAGGCCATTACACAAAGGTGTTACGGGCCGGCACCGGTTTATAATGAAATCCTGCCGAAATTTATATTTCATTTTCCCCATTAATAACATTCTATTTGGCAGATTGGTAACAATTTATAACTCCAACTATCCCTAAAATAGTCTGAGAGCAATTTTAATACATTCTTGGGAATATAAACTGTTGTTTGCAATTATTTACGATGAAAATTTGTTTGCCTTTATCTGTTTATGTGTGATAAAATCCCTTTTTTTATAGATTTCAAATAAACGTCAGTTGCCTGACATATTAAAATTCCCAATAATTTAAAACTGGCATATATTAGGATTTGATGGCATTGATAAGCATTATTGCAAAACTGTTATTAGCCTTACCTAGCCTAAGTTAATTAGATCCCTGATAAGTATATATCTTAAGATCAAATATGTATGTTTACGTTTTTTCTTAGTCAGTAATGTATAATAGTTATAGCGTCTTAGCTATCTAATAGCCAATAATCATTCTGGCTCAATCTAGAATCTATTAATAAAAGGTAAAATATAATATTTCCTACATAAATATTTGTTTAATTTAAAACAATTAAAATATGATACACTCGTGATTAATTTTTTCGCTCAATCTACACTTTATGAAGGGGACTATTCAGAATTTTTAAAAAAATTTTTAATCAGTACTTTTCGAGGGGTCGCGATTTTTGTCATTTTTTAAATAATACAAAGAAACAGTGTGCGGAAGTATTTGTACCATATATATTTTGAACCGTTGTTGTTCACAAGCTTTCATTGGGTCACCCCACTCGATTGGGGGAACTGGTAATTTTTTTTCACTTCTGATTTCACCCTCTAAAACTAACCCCTTAAGTTTAAAATTTAACTTTCAAAACTACACAGCATTAGGGACCATCAATTTCCTATATTTGACACCACAATTTTATACTTTATATGTTAAATAAGTTTCGGATTTTGGAAATCCTGCATTTTTCCTGCGAGAGAAAAAACATTGATACTTAAATCGTTCCACGATGTCCCTAGTGCATCAACAGCCAACAAGCCCCAATGTCCGTGAAATTTTGGAAAAACCTGTGCCCAATATGGACGGAGTTGGATCAGCAACTATTTATATATTTCTAAAAAGAAAAGAAAACGCGGTTCCTTGCAAAAAAAACCTCAGAATCACAAGGAAAAAAAAAGGAGCCCTTAGAGGTCCATGAAGATTTTAAAAACGCAATAAGAAGAAATGATACACCTTTTTTTAATAAGAGAAGAAATACCTACACTACATAAAGTTTTGCAAGAAATCAAAGAAAAATAGACCAGGACTTATCGTGAGGAGAAAACAGTAATAATTTGTTGGAGAAGAGAATATCTACGAGCAATCAGAAAATTTCGAGCGAAGAAAGAAATATTTTTTATTTTAGTGAGACTTAGATTAATGAGGGAAACACAGTCGGAAAAAAGTCAAGACTGGGATTACAACCCCCGTCAGGAAAAGGCACATATTGGTATTAAAAACGAATTTCTCGACGGTGGGGCTTGTTAGAATTCGAACAAAAGAGAATACCATTGAGGGACATAACGGCCAATGTTTTTTAAGGAGAGTTACTTCCAACAAATGATTGAATGTATACCAGGCAGAATCAGTTGTAGTATTAGATAATGCCCCATACCGTTCTCGATTTATATTAGAAACGACTCCCCGACAAATTATGAAAGAAAGCGGATATTCTTCAATGGATAAGAGACAAAAATTTCAAACATAAAGATGATATGTTTAAAAGGGGAACTTCTCAAAATTGCGAAACAATAATGTATTGCACAGTTCAAGAAATACGCAGTCGATGAGATGGCAAAGGGACTTAGTGCTTAGATTACCTCAATATCATTGCGAATTGAATCCCATAACAGCTACTTTGGGCACCAATGAAAGGTTTCGTTGCAAGGGAAAATACCACGTTCAAACTTCAAGACGTTAAGGCAATTATTACTCGGCGGAATAGAGAGGATTTAATAGGAGGATAATTGGGAAAAATGCTATTCGACATGTTATAGAAGAAGAAAATAAAATGTGGGAACTTGACGAAATACATCGAAGAAACTATGGAAAATAGAACCCTTAATTATCAATTTAAGAAAAGTAGAGAATCTTTAGATTTTGACGATGATTGTTTTTGATTATAACTAAAAGTATTTATATATCGTGAATTGTGAATTTGTATATATACATAGATCTATAGATTAAAAAAAGTTTTTGGTTATAAATCTTATATTTATATAACTTTCTATTTTTAAGATATTTTTAATTTATTAAACTCTAAAAATAGGTTCCGCTCGGACGGCTATCGCGCTACAATCGATTTTACATTTTATGACACTATTGTGTATAGCAGAGGTTCTCTGCCTAAAATAATTAAAAAACAGGTAGCAAAATCCAGTAAAAGATATCTCTTTTTTTTTTGGGCGCACCCCAATATCTATTTGCATCTACTATGAGAGAATTTCTGCTATCAACTCCAAACAAATATACTATAGCGATATGTCGAAGGTTAAGAACATATTGATGAATCGATTGAAATTTCTAAAATTTAAGTAAAACCAAATAGAGCAATCCTTAATTAAAACAGTGAGTTAAGGTCCTTTTGTAAAATTGAATAAGTTTTAAAATGAATAAAATATTGTACGGCTAGGCCCCAGTACAAGTACATATTTTGAAAAATTCCAATATTGATGTTGACTCTGTTTTCTATTTATAATTTGGAAAATATCTATAATATCCCGTCAAGAATTAATAGTTGCTACATATACTTGTTGATATATTGATTGAACTACTGGCAATGTCGATAGCCAGATGTATATAGGAAACTATCGATATATGGATAGTTAGAGACGTCGATTAATTATCGATATATCGATGGTTTTCTATATGCTGATAATTATCTACATATAGGTATATCGAAAATTATTGACATATCTATAAATATCAATAATAATCTATGACTATCGATAGGTCCATACTATGGACGTAATCGATTTCTATCAGTATATCGATAGGTTAAATTTATCGATAGGTCAGTTAACATTAACTATCGACAGGTTAAATCCATTTTCGCACTGTTTCAGTGGGAAATACAGAAAGTAAACATCAGTTTTTAAACGAAGCGTTTGTGCGATGGTTTTCACAAAAATCAATAAATAAGGGACAAGAAATTTTAAGAAACGAGACCGACTTTAAGTAAACCCTGGGAGGGCAAGAAGGAATGCCAATGTAGGATGCATTTGACTTATCAATACACAAACGATATAGGTTTCGAAATGTTTCACCAGGAATTTCTGACAATGCATCTTAAACTGTAGTGGGGGATGAATATTTTTGGGGGGGGGGGGGTGCCAAAAAAAAGAAAAAAACATTTTTTACAGAGGAACCTTCAAAGACTGAGCCCTTCCCAACATCATCAGAAAAGTTTGCAATCAGGGGGACGTTCCCATTGAAAACTCTTTTACATAAAACTTTAAAAAGTCTTTCTTTAAAACTTAAAAAATCTTTAAGAGAGGATTTCTAAAAAAAAAAACTACTTGTAATGAAACAAGATACAGCTGGTGCATGGATCAAGCCAACTGATACTGCTCAGAAGCTCAAATTCGTTAATTTCATGTTTGAGTGAATTCCTTTTTAGTGGTCCGTGCGGAACATTTTGGTGCCCGTCCGTCTTGCTGTCTGTCACGATACGCGATTTTGCAGCCGAAACTATTTGACATAGAAAGTTGAAATATGGCACAAAATATGGGAATTGATGGCCATCAGGGACCGTGTAGTTTCAAAAGTTTAAATGGCCAAACACCCCTGTTCACCCTATACCACCCTATCTCGAATAGTACTGATAAAAAAAATTTTGAAAGAATTCTAGAATAGTCTCCATGAAGTAGGTTTGAGCGAAAAATTACCACGGAATAATCTTCATAAAGTGGAGGTTGAGAGAAAATTATCAGGAGTGCATTACTTTTGATAATTTATCTTTTTGAAAAAAAAAAAGCTATTTAACCACCACAATGATGAAGGTTTATTTAGTCTTTATATTAAAAAACTCGTTTGGGATATGTTTTGTGAAATCGCTGATCATTTTTTACTTCCATAACAAGTCCAATTTGCACTTGACCGTGTTTTTTATCTCTAACCCTGCTTAGTGGAGTTTTTTTTGGGCAACCGGACTTTTTGTTGTCCTAAAGAGTCCCACGAACACTTCTAAATCAACACTTAAACTACATATGCACTTTAAGTTTCTAACTGTTCGTCAACACACACTGTCTCTCTTACCACACAACTGGGCATCTAATGGAATATTAAATCCACTTTTTTTTTTATGGGTCTAGCACACGTGCTACAGGGAAGTCCCTAAAGCGCTACAGGAGCGACACGTGTGTGGAGAAAAAGCGATTCACGTTGTTCTTAAAATCGCCGTAAATTGTACTCGGTGGGAAAACACAGTCCTGGGCAAATTATTCCAAAGGGATGATGTTCTCCATATAAACGACTGCTTGAAAAGCATTGTACGAGGAGTAACAAGCTGAACCTCATACGGATGTGAAGTATTAGCGTGACGTGTACTTCTAACATGCACCGCTTTGGGAGGAATTAAACGGACCACATCCTTCGAACACTTTCCATGAAAATACTTGTAAAAATAGACTCAAGTCGCCAACCGTTCTTCGATGTTCCAGCGAAATCAAGGCCACCTGTCAGTTCCGGGTCTCCAATCAGACGAACAGCTCTTCTCTGAATAGAATCCAACAAATGCAGTGTATGTTTGGGAGCGGAGCCCCAAACATGGGGAGCAGTATTCCATAGTTGGTCGAATTTGAGCTTTGTAAAGAATTAACAGTTCTTGTGAAGTGTAAAGCTTTCTGGTTCGAAATAATATTCCCAACTTCTGAGAAGCTCTCCTTGCTATGCCTGCAACATGTTCATGCCAGGACATATTTGCTCCCAAATTAACGCCCAACAAGTTGAGTGACGATGTTAGGGGAATGGAGTGCCCCGACATAACTATGTCGGGTTCAGCAACGTTAACTTTTTTAGAAAAAAAAAAAACTGCCGCCTGGGTTTTTGTAGCGTTAAATTCCACTTGGTTACTGTCACCCCAAGATAGAATTTCTTCCAAGTCTTTGTTGAGTTGAATGACTTCCTGCTGTCTGCGGATATTCGTCTGAGTAGCCGATGTCCGAGCGTTCGACGTGAATGAAGAGATAAGTGTAGCGTCATCGGCAAAGCTGTAGATTGGATTCTCGGTCTTTTCCAGCAGATCGTTAATATAAATGAGAAAGAGAGTAGGAGACAGTATGGAGCCTTGGGGTACACCGGCGTTGATAGTAAAGGTGTTAGAAAGAAATCCGTCGACTGCCACTCGCAAAGAACGCTCTCTGAGGAAACATGAGAGCCACAAACAGAACTTTTCAGACGTTCCATAAGAACGTAGCTTAACCAACAGCCCATCGTGCCAAACACGGTCGAATGCCTTGGATATGTCAAGAGCAACCGCTCGAGATTCTCCAAAGTGTTCAATTTGCGTTGTTCCAAACATGTGTTACATAAGTCAGGAGATCTCCTGTTGATCTATTTTTACGAAAGCCATATTGGTGATCGCTAATAATGTTGAATCCTTCAAGATATTGTAGAAGATGCTGATTGATAGCCTTTTCCATGACTTTCGATATTATTGAAAGCAGTGCGATTGGTCGGTAGTTATTTGGCAAGGTCTTCTTGCCTTTTTTAGGTAATTGGCTGAAACTGTGGCACATTTCCAGCAGGAAGGAAATACTCCCTTTCTGTAAGAGAGGTTGAAAAGTCTATAGAAAAACTGGTGTTAGTTCCCTCGCACAGTTTTTGAGAACTATGGCAGGTATTCCGTCAGCGCCAGAAGCCTTTTTGGTGTCTAGCTTCATCAAATACGTTTTATGATACGCTGCCTGAAGACAATATCTGGCATCCTTGACTGCTCTATGGAAATATTAGGTG
The DNA here is from genome assembly GCA_019049505.1 of Pachyrhynchus sulphureomaculatus. Taxonomy (NCBI): domain Eukaryota; kingdom Metazoa; phylum Arthropoda; class Insecta; order Coleoptera; family Curculionidae; genus Pachyrhynchus; species Pachyrhynchus sulphureomaculatus. The sequence continues at coordinate 37,883,950 of CM032452.1, forward strand.
GTGTTTTCCCTTGGAAGTCGACAGTAGAATCTGAAGCAAAGAGTTCAGCAACAAGTTCGCTTTCTCATTGCATTAGAATTATCTGGCCGTGTGAGTGGTTGGGATGGTGGATTTGGTGAAATTTTGACTAACTGCCTTAGCGACTGACCCAAAAGGACCTGGAATGATTGGGACAAGCGAGAAGTTTGTTTCTAATCCGTTGATTGTGTGCCTCCTTGGTTTCGTCGATAATTTCTTTGCATCTGTTCCTAGTACGAACAAAGGTGTTACGATTTATGGTGTTTAGGATTTTCACGCCAATGTCGGTATGCAAGATGTTTAGAAAGCAACAGCTTCTTTGCATTTTCGGTCAAACCAAGGCTTGCCGTTGAAAGGGCATTTCTTCGAAAAAGGGATGTAAGCCTCTATACCGGCCAAAATAACATCGGAAACCTCCTTGGCGCAGTCAGATGGGTCATCGGATCGAAATTTCGAACAACAAACGTCTAACCAAGGGAAAGTTCGAAAATATTCCATGGGATCTTCCATTTAGCAGATTTGTAGTGCAAATCTTGCGCGGTTTAGGCGCGTCTCTGTCGCTGATTGGTAGGATACTCGATTGTCGATAATAGTTTATGGTCGGAAGAAACCTAATGGCGGATTTACGCTGACCGTGTAAATCTCCGGATTGGTGGTTAAAAACAGATCAAGAAGACTGGCAAACTCCCCGTCTCGATCAGGGATTCGTGTTGGTTCGTCAATAAGCTGAGTTAAGCCACAACTGATTGAAAATGATTCGGCTTCACGACCTTGTTCATCGGTAGTGTTTGAATATTTAAGCCAGTTGATGTTGTGTACATTAAAGTCGCCCAGGATGGCGATTCGGCATTTGGATAGTTAATTTTGTAAATGACCGATGGTGTCTGCAAGAGACGCGAAAAGTGCTCTAAAGTTAGTATCGCTTGGTGGTCGATACAGGATACAGGTGAACCTTGTGGTTGGTTGAGTCGTTATATTTAATCACATAAAATCAAAGTTTGGGGGCTCCAGAGCCTCTTCTTGTTGGCAAGAGAGGTCGCTTCTGACAAAAAGACCGATTCCAAAGGTACGCCTAAATCGGGAATAGAAGTCGTACCCAGGATAAAAGATAGTTAACTGTGCTGGTCGATGAACTGACCTTGGTTTCACAGAGAGCGAGTACATGAGGTTTATTTGATCGCAGGTGTTGGTGCACTGAATTTATGTTCGAGTTTAAACCTCGTTTGTTTGCAAAAATCCATTTTAAAATTCTGATCTCTGCATGTCGACGAACCAGCCCCACCCGGAGATCCGAAACGGGGGGGGGGCTATTTTACCTCCGGAATTTTTTTGTATCCAGGTGCCTCATCCTGCCATTTGGTCCCACAGTCCGGGACATCGGCACAGCCATGAAACGTTAAGCAACTTTCACGCAGCCTAAGCCGGCATCACTAATGAAGATTACTTCTTTTGCAACAAATTCTGTTGCTTCTATTTTTTTTTCACATTTTCAAAAAATTCTGTTTCTGTTTGGATAGAGGGTGTATGCATGAAATAAAAATGAGGCAGAAAAATATATTAATACAGCAGGCTTTCACAGGACAATGACAAAGAATCTATATATTGCGTGCTAACCCGGGAGTACTAGCTAATATGAAATAGAATAGAATTTTTTTAATTAATATAGTTATCTATTGTACAATTAATTACTAAGCACAATTGCGATTTCTGTTGTTTACAAAGTTCAAACAAACTTTTGCCTTGTACCCTCTGCCTTTATTAAAGTTGTTTGTTTGGGCGCTTTCACAAAAACCAATTAATTAGTAATATAGCGCCACGTCTGCAACGGTTGAACCTGGTGGGCGGCGCGGAAATTACATTAATTAAAAGTAAAGTTAAAACAGACAGTCTTTTCAAAAAATAAAGATTTATTCGTTCGCGGTTTGTTTAAAATGAGTTTTTTTAGCTAATTATTTGTCCTAACTTATATTTTTTATATGGCTTATAAAGTCCTGAAAGTTATATAAACATAGGTCTTTAAATACATTCCAGAAAAAACTGGTTATTTATCCAGTACAATAAATTCGGAATATGAGTTTTTGAGCACTACATAATAACACAGCCACACAAAAAACCAAGTACATTGCCACGAACCAAAATACATGGATCTAATGTACTTTTCAACGCTGAATTCGAATCTGCATTTAAAAAAAGATTTATGGTGTCTTCTTTTTTTTGGCCAAAAACATTTCTTGAAATGGGGTAAAACACTATAGTAATGATAGTAATAATGCCTTGAATCTTATCGAAATTCGGAAAGTGTCAAATAATTGACAAAATTCAAATAGGTCAATGATTTGAAGCGTAGGGTAACTTTTACGACCCTCTGGTCGTAGATTTTTTTTCTTGTGTCGGCGGTTGGAATGAATTAACTCTGTATTTGTGCATCCTGCCTGAGACTACAAAAGCTTGTATTTTTTTTTCTCAGATGCTAGAACTTCTAAGATCTATCCATCCCAGGGGGTAGTTCCCCCCCTCCTAGGGATGATTTTCGACCTACCTTATAAATGATAGTCTAGTTGTCTTGAATATTTAGCACAATGAGATAAAAGTACTTGATCATTTCCGAATTTCAATAACATCTATGTGCACCATGTAGGGGTAGTTTTTACCACCCTGTAAGGGTAGTTTATAGTCTTGTATCGGTGGTTCAAGCGAATCTACTCTATATTTGTTCACCCTGCCTAAAACTACAAAAGCCTGAACTTCTATCGTCGTTATTAAAACTTATGAGATACCTTCGTAGGGGGGGGGGGGGGGGGGGGGGGGGCGGTTAACATATTATAGGAGTGAGTCTCAACCCTTTAAGAGTAATGTCTGGTTGTCACACCAGATTCAGCTATTTTGTCCCAACAGCTCAAAAATTTATCCTTTTTTACATGTTATTTAATCTCACGAGCGTTATTTCAGTTTTAGGGGTACTTTTCATCCCCTATAAGGGTGGATTTGAGTTTAATTAATAGAAATCGCTTCTATAGACTATAAACATAACATAGCTACCATTTTTCACACTTCATTATGAGTCATTACATTATTACTATAGTTTTACCCCATTTCAAGGGATGTCTTTGGCCAAAAAAAAAATTACACGATAAATCATTTTAAAAATACATTAGATCTATTTATTTTGGTTCATGATAGTGAACTTTTTTTTTGTGTGGCTGTGTAATCATTATCATATTTTAAAACAAAAAATTAATAGTTTCTATAAGTCATTAATCACAAAATATTAGAAACTTTTATATAAGGGAATGATTATATTTAAATTACCTTTCTTTTCTACCCAAGAAATAAATACAAATTGGAATAATACTAATGTCTTTTTTGTTAACACTCACTGTAAATCACACATTTCATATTTCTTTTCATACTATTTTTGTTAAGTAAGATACAACAATTTGCACCTCTGGCTGATGTAACCTGCCTTCTTTCGGGGCTATTTGAGGCCACAGATCGATAAAAATTTGTTCATTCTCGCAATCAAAAACCAAAAGAACCACTTAATAATGAAGAGAAAACAGACACGGGTTAAATAAGAACAACAAAACTGTCGCCCTTTTCAAAAAAAAATCCATATGATTTTTAGGAAGAGTACCAACCTTCAAACGCTAAGTGTCAAAATTTTATGACATTTCGACGATTAGTTTCCAAGTTACAGTGGTTTTAGTGACACTACTTGATATTTACAAAGCAATGGAAAAAAAAACATCGAATTTCGTGTGTTGATTTAAAACACTGTTTGTTGATGGGAAAAAAATACCGTTCAAGCAAAAGCAATGGCTTGATAAGTCTTACGGGGACCCTCCCCCTGAAAAACTCACTCATCATTTACTGGTATGCTGAATTTTAAACGCGGTCGTACAGATACAAATGATGCTGAACGCTCTGGACGCCCAAATTCACAAAATTGTTTTGGATCATCGTAAAGTGGAAATTGCGTGAGATAGCCTAAATATATCAAAAGAACGTATTGGTCATATTTTGCATGAACATTTCTGTTTGAGAAATCTTGAAATGGGTTCCGCGTTTGCTCACAGTGGACCAAAAACAACAACGTGTTGATGATTCTGAACGCTATTTGGACCTGTTTAAGCACAATAAAAAAAGGATTTTTTTCATGCGATATGTGGAAATGGATGAAACATGGATCCACCTCTACACACTGAAATCAAATCGGCAGTCAGCTGAGTGGACAGCAGCCGGTGAAAGCCGCCCGAAGCGACCAAAGAAACAACAGTCGGCGGGGAAGGTTTTGGCCTCTGTATTTTGGGATGCGCATGGAATAATCTTCAGCGACTCTGCTGAAAAAGGGAAAAAAAACCATCAATAGCGAATATTATATAAAGAGAAACGGCCCCAAATGAGCAAGAAGAAAGTGCTTCTTTCTTCAAAACAATGCACCGTCTCACAGGACAATGGTTATGATGGCAAAATTGCATGAATTGAAGTTCAAATTGCTTCTTCATCCACCGTATTCTTCAAGTTTTGACCCCCAGCGACTATTATCTATTCGCAGACCTCAAAAAAATGCTCGCGGGAAAAGAGATTTGGCTCCAGTGAAGAAGCTATGGCCGAAACTGAGGCCTATTTTGAAGGCAAATACAAATCCTTGTACAAGGAAGGTAGAGACATGATATAAATTATTGGACTGATTGTATCGCTCTTGAAAGACACTATATTGATGAAAAAAGTCGAATTTTGCAACAAAAATGTATTTTAGGAAGCTAGACCAAAAACTTTTCAGCCTACGTGTTAGTGATATATTTCGAACCAAACTTAAAAGAGAATGTCTTGTTGAAATTCTCCTCAAGAAATTATGCAAATTATTTTACGCAGGTAATAATGCGCTATTAACTAGTTATTTCACTCTATTTAAAACTCACAAACCTATAGTTTTATAATGTGGGGTAATATTAATCTGTCTCGGCCAGAGATGGCGCTACTATTATTTAAAAAATTATATTTTTCGTAAACATAACATAACAAAACTATTGTGATTTTACAACAGTGGAAAAAATTGAATATCGAGCAGTCATAAAATATTTGTTTTTTGAAAAAGAAAACTAATGATGAGATAAAAACTCAGCGAAGTTTATGGGGACTCAGCGAATTTTATGGGGACTCTGCACCTTCGTTATCGATCATAAAATATTGGACAGCTGTATTCAAACGTACAGGTCATTCAAATGGGGGGTACCACGTTAGAAATGATTGAGAAAATCCACGATATAGTGATAAATGATCGGAGAGTAAAAGTGCGTGATTGCTGAGACAGTGGGCATCTCAACTGAACGGGTACAGAAGATTTTTAACAACTCATTTGGATATGAGAAAGCTTTTCGCAAGATGGATGCCACTATTGCTCACAATTGACAATAAACGCACACGTGTGTCAAATTCAAAAGAATGTTCGGCGATATTAAAGTGCAATCGGAATGATTTTTGGCGTCGATTCATAACTGTTGACGAACCATGGATTCATCACAGTACACCATAGGCCAAAGAACAATTCAAATAGTGGGTTTTTCGTGATGAACCGGCGCCAGAGAAGGCCAAGGCGACTTTACTGGGCAACAAAGTCATGGCCACAGTGTTTTGGAATGCACGTGGCATAATATACGTCGATTACCTTGAAAATGGCAAAGCGATATTTCCGAATATGAAAAAATGGCTCGCCGGAAAAAAAATTGGCTCAAACAATGAGGTGATTGCTGAAGCAAATGCGTATTTCGAAAGGTTGGGGAAATCGTATTTTTTAGATGGTATACAATAAATAAAAAAACCTTGAACTAAGTATATTGAGCTAAAAGGAGATTATGTAGAAAAATAAAATAAATTTTACACATAAAAATATTTTTTTCTTGTCAAGGGTCAGGTACTGGCCATACAACCCTGGTATTTAGTTATGATAAGGTTAGGATATAGGGAAAATGTGAAGGTCAATTTTATTTAATTAAAAATTTTAATCCTGCCTTGTTTTAATATTGTAACTTACCTGCTAGTTGCCCACGACAGCAATTATTAATTTATAACACATAGTAACACACATGAAGAAAAAAGACTATAAATCATAACTTCCTCAAGCGAAAAACACGGCGATATGATCTAAAACATTATTTAAAAATATGATCAAGTTTTAAAAGACAAAACAAAAATTTTCTCATGCTGACGCCTGTGTGACATAACTAAATACATATACAGAAACCAGATATTTAATATTTTAATGATTGTTAGCTTTTTAAATTCCTAAATAAATATTTTCAGTTTATACTGCTTTCTGGTTATTTGAGATATAATTATTTATTTTTTATTTTATTTGCACTATTCATTTATATAGATAAATATTTATTGCCACAAATACCAAGTGTGTACAAGGTCGCCAATAGTAAAAAAAATATACATAAAAATAAAAACTATTTTAATAAATACCGGAAATAGATAGATCTATTTAGTCGACTGTGGCATAATTAGGGGGTGAGAAGAGGGGCATATGTAGAAAGTAACGCTCCCTACAAACAGATCCTTTATTATTCGGGTTCTATTTTTGCGAAAAATGTTCACTCTTCGATCACAGATTTTTAAACTAGGTTTAAATTTTTAAGTTCTACTGTAAGAAAGGTTACTTTTGTGACCCCCTCCAGTCATCTATTTTTATTTATATATACGTTTCTAAAATCCTACTGTGTAAAAGTTTCTTTTTACACAGTAGGAGGAACGTCAGCGAAACCGTCCATCAAGGGACTTCAAGCTAACACGGGATACCAAAAAAACCACTACTACATACATATATATATATATATATTTATATATATATATATATATATTCTATATATATATATATATATATATATATATCTATATTATATATATATATATAATATATATATATATATATATATATATATACATATATATATATATATATATATATATATATATATATATATTATATATATATGTATATATATAATCTTTTTTTCAATCTTCTTGGTATAACTTATGTTATATGCTGCTAAAAATGTGAAATCTACCAAGCCACTTTTTTTAAAAAGAATTAGTGACAACATAAAAGTACTTTATTCAAATAAAATTCGTGCTTGAGTAACAAATAACCGGTCAAGTGTAAGTTGAACTTGCGCAATTGGTGTTCCGTACGTTGATTGCTTTTAAAAAAAAAAATTTTGTTACGGAGGTATAAAATGATCAGTAATTTCACAAACCACACTCCAAATGAGTTTTCAACAAAGTTTGTTTCCAATTTTACTGAAAACCGATGACCTTGAAATTTTTGTTTTTTTCTATATACCAGATACATTATTAAAGGTAATGCACTCCTGATAATTTTCGTTCAATCTACACCCCGCGGAGAATATTCCGAAATTTTTTCAAAATTTTTTGATCAGTACTTTTCGAGATAAGGGGGGGGGGGGACAGCGATTTTTCACGATTTTTTAAAAAATAATACAAAGAAAAGTGTGCGCCAGTATTATATTATATGTATATTTTTTACTCGTGTTTTCACAAGCTTTCATTTGACATCACACTCGATGACCTAGTAAAAAATTTTTTTTATTACTTCCGATTTCACCCCCCCAAAATTAACCCCTTAAGTCAAAATTTAACTTTTAAAACTACGTGGCTCTGATGAGGCCATCAATTCCTATATTATTACCAAATTTTTTCAACTTTCTATTAAGTTGGGAATCAGGAGCGGTGATGAAGCTATCCTGGTTAGCAAAACGCGCGTCGACTAGTGCAAAAATAAAGTGTTTGGTGTAGTGGTAATATATACTGAGTAGGTTCAACTTTCTATGACAAATAGTTTCGGAGAAAATCGGGTGTGACAGACAGACAGACAGACGGACAGACAGATAGGCGGACAGGCGGACAGGCGGACAGACAGACACAGAAGTCATCTTATAAGTGTTCCGTGCGGAACACTAAAAATAAATAAATTACACACTTGATGTTGAAAAGCCAAAAAAATACAATACCACTGTTACTACAGTAAATTATTAGATTTAATTGTTCATGGTAAATGGATTATAACTGCTTGGATTTCTGATTTTCAGTTTGGTGAGCTATTGTGAAGGAATTTTTCTCAGATTTTAGTCTTTGTTTAAATTGTTGTAAGTGATTTTTTGACTTTTCAACATCAAGTGCGTAATTTATTTCTTTTTGTAACTCAGACACGAATTTCATTTGAATAAAATACTTCTAGGCTTCTTTTCTTTTTCAAAAAAGTACCTTGACAGATTTCACATTTTTAGCACCTACAGCATATAATATACAACATACCAAGAAGATTAAAAAAAAAGATTACCGCCATTGGATTAGATTTGCTAAGTATTTTTCCCATTTTTTCCCATTGTGCGACGCCACTCGCTGAGGATACAGCGGTTCTCTTTAAGGTGATATAACTTAAAAAAAAATAATTTTCTAAGAATTATAGTTCGATATACCGTAATTATTTTTTACTATGAACACTAGAATGATTTAATTCTTTTTTATGGGATACATTTCTAGCTATCATTGCTATAAGAATCAATACGATAAAAATATCAATTTTAAAGAGAAATATTACTATTCAGAGAAAATGATTAATGGCAGCTGTACATGTGTCATAGCTACTTTTGTAAGCCCTTTCTGACAATTCAGCATTAAAGGCACTGTATTTGACAAACGGGCGATAAATGTAAATAATTAATGACTACGCTGGTTTGCTTCAATGGTGTAGCTAAATTGGATTACGCTCATGAAACAAATCTTTGACAATTATTAAGTGGGATGTAGTTCAGTACTTAATGTTTTTATTTATATTCGCTTAGCGTCCGATTGTATATACAGGATGTTATGAAAATTGTTTACTATATTGAAATGTGCTACAGTTTGTTGCATAAACTTTGAACCATGTCAGTAATAAATTTATATAAACAATTTATAAATATCTCGTTCAAGAATAGGATCGCTTTTCTGCTTTTGAAGATAAGACTAAAGGCTTCCATTCGAATTGAAATTACTGTATTTGGCTCCGTACTATTTAAGTCTAAAGCCTCTTGACGTATATTTGAAGAATCATTAGGCAGGGATACAACTTGTATCTGGCTGTAAATTGATTTTGTTGATAAAATATAATAGAAATTGTGCGGTATAACGTCAGGGGTTACGCCATCTTGAATTTTTCAAAAAATCGATTTTTTTGGTTAGATTTGTTATTTATTACTTTTAAGAATATTTCAAGCTTTACAAAATGAAATCACAGATTGAAGGTAAATTAAAAAAATTATAGACTTTTAAGACGCGGACGCAGTTGAGTTTGGGATCGCGAAGTATGTACATGTGAAACGAACGCCCGACAATAGTCAACTCGTTCAACGAGCGTTATTACGGTAGTGCTTCGATCTTTTTAATTATTTTGTCGATTGCAAACGAGAGGGACTAGAAATAAAGCAGAATGTAGTGTTAGAATTAAGACAATAAGTAAAAAATTTGGAGGTTTATGAGAATAATTCTGTGAAATTGTATTAAGCTAACGAAACGATAAGTGACGATCTTGATCGTCTTACTATTTACAGTAATAAGAAATATAAACAACAGTTTTTTTTTTTCTTTTTCTCCCGTGTTTGGAAATGGAATATACGAGGAACACACGTAAGTTTTTATAACAGAAAGAACAATGGATAGCGATGATTATACCTCAGGAGACTCGAAAAGAGAGAGAGTCCAAGGAAAAGAAAAGCCAATGGGATTATTCAAGAAGAGTAAAAAACTGATAAGAACACCACAGAAAGAAAAAAAACGAACGTAGATAAGATAGACAAATTGATAGAAATGACTAGAAAGCTAATGTCAGATATAAAGGATATAAAACAAGATCAGAAGAAATACCAACAAGAGTTGAAGGAACTAAGAAAGGAGAATGAAGTATTGGAAGAGTAAAATAAGATAACTAGAGAAAACATGAGAAGTATGGATTTGAAGATGAGTAGGCTGGAAAAAAACGACAACGAAAGGAATAATACTGTAATATCGGGAATGAGATTTGTAGCGAATAGCCAACCAGATCTGAAATGGATGTAGAACATTTTATGGAGAGGACTATGGACACAAAAGTACAGATTAAAGATGTGATAAAAATAGGAGCGACTATATACAAGATAGAACTAGGAAACGCGGGAGGTAAAGAATCTGTAATGAAAAATAAAAACAAAACTGAGAAAACCTAAGAGAAAGATTTTGCATAAATAACGATTTAACAAAAGATGAACGGGAAATTCAAAAGAAATTGAAGCTGAAGCATATAGCAGAGAACAAGAGAAAGAATGGAAAAAGGGTGAAAATAGGATATCAAAAAATCGTAATCGAAGGAAGAGAATATAAATGGGACATTGAGGAAGAAAATCTGAAAGAACAAGCAAAGAGTATTACGACTATCAAGTCAAAAAACTGAGAAAAATGGGAGTGATAGGTAGATTGACGACGACCCTGGCAAAGATAAAGGATACGGAAGAGAGGACTAGTAAAATAAATACAAATAAGAAGATAATCAAAGAAATAGATAGGAAGAAAGAAATGGGAAATAATTATCTAGTTATTATATTGAGAATACGGAATAATAGGGGTATAAATGGAAAAGAGGATGAACTGACAGAAGAACAACAAATGCACTATGTAGGAAACACTGAAACAGAAAGGAAAAGAAATGGATGCAAAAAATTACAAGGAAATATCATAAAAGAGGAAGACAAAATTATGGAAATATGGAGGGAATACTATAAAGATCTATCAGATGGAAATGACATAGCATATAAAAATCAACATAGAGATATAATACCGGAAGAAGATATAGAACTCACACAAACAGAAGAAACTAATACAGAAGAAACAAAAGAGGCAATCAGCAATTTAAACAGGATGGAAGGATATAGAAGGAAATATAGAAAAGACAGATATAGAATAACTCAATTCCACGAGCCTTACACTCCTGACAAAAGGGAAGAAAAGCATAAGGATTAAGTAAAGTAAGTAAGACGCGGACGCGGTACTTTTTTTTCTTTTGCATTTTTCTCGAAACTACGCGGTATATTCGGAAAGTAAGGTTAAAACGCGCATGTAGCCCCGAGGGTATTTTTTTTTTCTAAGTTGGCACTCCTGCGTGCAGAGGAGGCCGTAACGAAGACAGCAAACGGCCGTTGGAATCAGTAGCTTGGCTGATTTCGTCAGAATCGTTGTTCGAGATGACTCCACTCATTTCCGATCCCGCCAAGTGCGAGGTACGCGGACTCATCCACTATCTTGCGATTGCAAAAAATAACACCGTTACAAACATTTACTATGAAATTGTTTCTGTTTACGGTAATGTGATGTCTCGTCAAAAAGTGGCAAAGTGGTGTCAAGATTTTAAAAACGGTCGAACAAACACTTACGATGAAGAAAGAAGCAGGAGACCATCAATAGTGACTGAGGAGTTTGTTCAAAAAATTGAAGAGATGATTCATGAAGACCGTCTTATGACTATGGATGACTATGAAACATTGACCGAAAAACTGAAATTTCGAAAACTATGCGAGCGATGGGTGCCAAAAATGCTAACGGACGAACACAAAGCAAATCGAGTTCGTGCAGCTCAGGAGTTTCTCGACCGTTATGAACTAGAACGGGAAAATTTCCTTGACTTAATAGTGATAGGTGATGAAACATTAATTGCACACTACAGACCGGAAATTAAAAGACAGTTGATACAGTGGAGACATACGGGTTCCCCGTCTACAAAAAAATTCAAGATACAACAGTCTACAAGAAAAACAACGGCAACATTTTCTTGGGATCGAAAAGGGATACTCCTCGTCGTCGTTTTGACTCCGTGCAGACAGATACTGCGACACTGTTAGAAGACTTCGTCGAGCCATTCAGAACAAAAGGAGGGGGCGACTGACGAAGGGAATTTGCTTGTTGCATGATACATCTCCTCACCTCTTTGGGTTGGGATGTTTTGAACCATCCCGCCTATAGTCCAGATCTCGTACCGAGTGACTTCTTTCTTTTTACTCTTTTGAAAGAACATATGGGCGGAAAAACGTTGTTCCAGTGATGAAGAGGTGAAGAATGCGATGCTTAAATGGGTAGCGAAGTTAGCAGCAGAGACGACTGACGCAGGTATAAAAAAATTGGTTCTACGACTCACTAAATGCAGAGAACTCCAAGGCGATTTTGTGGAAAAATAACTGAGTACTAGTGTATTATGTCCTGTAATTTTTCATAATAAATATGCATTGTCAAATTTAATAACTATTGTAACCCCAATTCCGAAGATACCTCATACTTTTTACAAAATCGTGGACAAGATATCTCGAGATTTACTGAACCGATACCACACATTCTTCGTAATATTATCTTGAAGTTGACATAAGGTTTTTTTCGATGGGATGAGCGGTTCATTTTTTTATTAATTTTTAAATTCCAAAATTTTTGGGAAAAATCCAAGTTTATTTTTGAACGGCTGTCTTAACAATAAAAAATGATTTGTTTAGTTTTTTAGGCTCCGCTCGCGTGGATATCATTCACTATTATCGTCACTGCTCATTCCTTATATTACCTAATGTAATAAAATATATCCTATAACCTGGCCAGAGAACATATGTATGTTTAAAAAAAAAAATCACGTAAATCTGATAAGTAGTTCTGGAATAATAAGCGCACTAACGGACAGGCAGGCAGACAGAGAGACGTTGCAGTTTATTTACATTATATTCTTTGCTACATGATATTGTTGCATTTTACATATATTATAGATATTCTTTACTACATGATATTGTTTGATATTTAATGATTTATGCAGTGTATTGCAAGAGAACGCGCTAGAGGCCAACTTTTTTCCGACTTGATTCACTGCTTTTTCCTGACGTTACCTAACGTAATAAAATATAGCCTATAATCTGGCCAGAGAACATATGTATGTACTAAAAAAAGCACGTAAATCGGATAAATGGTTCTCCAGTGATAAACGCACTAACAGACTGACAGACAGACAGACAGGCAGAGAGACGTTGCATTTTATATATATTATAGATAATTGCCTCAAAGAAAAATATATTTTATACCTATTTTTTCCGAGCGCCAAGGTGGCGTAACCCCTTAAACTATATTGGTTATCTGTCATAACCTAATTTTTTAATTATCTAGCTAAATTTTACAAATTGGGATAAAATCTTTTTTTTGAGGCTACTAACTTACTACTACTACATAAATAAAAAAGCAGATTATTCGAGTATTGGACAAAATATAAGTAATTCAGTTCGACTTGGGAGACACAAATGTGATACGCAGAACACCCAGACTCGATCAAAAACGAATTGATAAAGGGATAAAAGAGTTTCGCTATAAGAAGTTTCCTTGTGACAAATCCTGAATAACACTTTTCAAAACAAGAATATTTTTCTAGAAATCAACTTTAATTTAGAATCTTTAATTGAATAAACCCACATAAGTTTTCATTTTATAATCCTTGTAACAATGTAAATATTATATAAGGATTAAAAGTGATATTTTTTCCACAGAATTGATATGGGATATACGTGGGGCGATTCAAAACTGGCCGAACAAGCGCTATAAAATCTGATGTAGTTACTTTTAGAATTCGTCACTCCCATCACCTTCAAAGTAGTCCACCTGCATCCGAATGCATCAGTCTCGCCGTTTCTTATACTAGTCAAACATTTTTTGGATGATCGCTGTCACTGCTACCAACGCTGCTTACCATTCGCGTCGTATCTCGTCTACCGTTTCGAAGCGGCGGCCATTCATCTTCTATGAAGAAACAGCTTGAAATAACAGAGCGCCAAATATGGAGTCTTCATCAAAAACTATTCCATACAGAATAAACTGTGAAGTAGTGCATTGTCGCGATGCAAGAGGAAACTCTTATCTCTGTAAAGCTTTTGCCGATTTCTTGGAATATCCAGGCAAAAAATACTGATTCCCTTCACATCAAAAAACACAATGAGGGCGCTCCTTATATTGCTCTTCACTTGTCGGCATTTCTTGGATCTTCGGTTCACTGCAAACATCACCCGCGGAACAAATTTCGCATACATTCGATGCATGTAACATATAATTCTTCCATTATAATTCGCTTAAATAGAATGAATACCAAAATGTTCATTAATGGCATTCAGAATTGTCCGACTATGGTCTTTGCGAATGATTTGTTAAACGTTGACGATTTCAGGAGTTGTTGCAGACGAAGACCTTCCGGAACGCTTGTCTCTTCTATCGAAGTTTGATTGGCCTTAAATTTCCCGAAAATTAACGTACAGCTAAGGACTTTCTCAATTATTTCATATATTTCAATAGCAATTTTTGAAGTTTAAAATAACTACACGTTGCTCTTTTTTTGTATCCATGAAAAAGATCGTAGAAAGATACAAGTAGACTATTATGCCTACGTAAAGACAGAACAAATTGAACAAGCTAGCAAGTTGAAATTTATCACTCAGAGTTGTTAGAGTTGTACTTATCGTTGCTTATCAGCATAAGTCGATACTGTTTTTCTACGTAGAGTTAATCTGGAAATTTGGATCGCAAAACTTATAAGGGAATTTATTTTAATGATATTTTTTTAGTCTTTTTTATTCTTCACCTCTAGAAGTTTCTTTCATGTTTGTTAATCTTTTTTATAAGAGTTTTAAAACTATCCATTTTCGAAAAAATTTTGTGGTGAATGACTACGATATAATACGGGGCTATAAAATTACGATAACTCGGGCGCCATAAGAAATAAACCGTAAAAAATGTAATAAACGGACCACAAAAAAATGTGTTACGCTCATTTAAACAGTTTTCGTCACATTAAGTTTGATTTATGGTACGTTCCCCATGGTGGTTTTTAGTAAAATTAAAATAGATCAATAAATCTGTCTATCAATCTATCTATCTATCTATCTATATATATATATATATATATATATATATATATATATATATATATATATATATATATATATATATATATATTCCTGCCTTCTTGTTAAAAGACTGCGCCTCTGCTTTTGCTCATCCTCTTACAATATTATTCAATTTATCACTTGGCACATATATGTTTCCAGACACATGGAAAACATCACGTATTACGCCTGTTTTCAAAAAAGGTGATAAAAGTTGTGTAACAAACTATAGAGCGACAAGCATTATTAATAAATTTTCAAAAGTCTTCGAAATCATATTACATGATTATTTATATAATTCAATTAGCAAGCAGATATCGCTGCAACAGCACGGTTTCGCGAAGGGCGTTCGGCGGTTTCAAATTTATTTTGTTTTACGCAAGACCTCGCCGAATCACTTGATGGGGGTGAGCAGACCGATGTGATTTACACTGATTGCTCTAAGGCCTTTGATCGGCTGGATCATGGGATTCTGTTGGACAAGTTGTTCGCGATTGGCTTTTCGGGTAAGTTATTATCTTTTTTTAAATCATACTTGATAAAGCGCTCGCAATTTGTACAGTGTCTTGGTCAGAATTCTTCTAGCTTTGTTGCCACATCGGGAGTGCCGCAGGGATCACATTTGGGGCCACTCCTTTTTAATATAGTTATAAATGATCTTATTCAGAGAGCGGGTGTGGAATACCTACTTTATGCTGATGACGTGAAGCTATATTGCAGAATCAGAGACCTGAATGACTGCATAAGACTACAGGATGGCTTTAATCTTGTAAACAATTGGTGTAGTAACAACAAACTCCTTTTGAATGTATCCAAGTGCAATGTAATCACCTTTACAAAAAAACTGAGTCCCGTACAATTTAATTACAGTATGAACGGTCAGATCCTAGAGCGATGTCAGTCGGTGTCTGATCTGGGTGTTTTGTTGGATACTGCCTTGTCTTTTCGTGGCCATATTGCAAAGATTACGGCAGAGAGTTTTAAACTACTGGGTTTCATTATACGTAATAGTGCCGACTTTGTTGAATATGATACTCTAAAATTGCTTTTTAATAGTTTCGTGAGATCACGGCTTGAATATTCAGTTGTTGTTTGGTGCCCCTTTTATCAAGCACACATTCAAAATATTGAAAAAATTCAAAAAAGCGTTTTTTAAAGTACGCTAGTTTTAAACTCGATGGAGTATATCCCGAAATAGGTTATCCCTATGAAAGTCTCTTGGATAGATTTTCGATGGAAAGTTTAGAAGCACGCCGAAACAAAGCCCAAATATATTTTTACATAAGATAATATCAAACAAAATTGATGCAAACAAAATCTTGCAGTGTCGGCCTTTTCATGTACCCAGACCCGCGGCACGTAGTGTGCAAACTTTTAATTTACCAATCCCAAGAACAAATGTCCTAAAAGTTTCTCCCCTTTTTCAAATTTGCGAGAAATATAATCAAATGCAGAACCAGCTTGATATTTTCAACTGCAGCGTGACAAAAATAAAAAAAAATGTAGTTTTAAAATATGTTGTTAATAAGCTATAATATAATTTTAATATATTATATAATATAATTTTTTAATTAGGTTTAGTACATTTCATTATGTTATTTTCCCATTCTGTAATTGGAATACTGTAGAATGTGGTGAATAAATAAATAAATAAATATATATATATATATATATATATATATATATATATATATATATATATATATATATATATAATATAAATATATATATATATATATATATATATATATATATATATATATATATATATATATATATATATATATATATAATTGATAGAATTTTGGGTAAAGTTGAGCAAGACCGGCATCTAAGTAGCTAAGGAAACTAGTTACAAAAGTAACTCGATGTTTGGATACTGGATCGAATTTCCATCTGCGAATCTCTACTGAACGTAACAAAATCGAACTATTTCTGAAGCAGTTGATCACGGGCGATAAAAACTGGTTCATGTACGACAATATTGTATGAAAAAGATCATGGTCAAAAAAAGGATGAAGCTCCACAAACGATGGCGAAGTCCGGATTGACACCGAACAAGGTGATGCTGTGTGTTTGGTGGAATTGGAAGGGAAACGTGCATCACGAGCCTGTGGCAGCCTGGTCAGATGATTAATTCCGTACTCTACTGTCAGCAACCGAGAAAACTGAAGCAAGTGAATAAAAAAAAAGATCGGAACTACTCAATAGAAAAGGTGTCTTCCACAATGACAAGGCCAGACCACACCCATCTTTGATGACTCGGTTAAAATTGAGAGAGCTTGGCTGGGAAGTTTTAATGTATCCACCGTATAACCCGGACCTTGCGTCACCGGACTACTATTTGTTTCGGTCCCTACAGAACTCCCTGAATGGTATTAAATTAATTTTAAAAGAGACCTGTGAAAACCACTTCTCACAATTTTTTGCCCAATAAAATGGCACATATTTGATGTAATAAAATTATTTTAGAATATAATAACAATTTTTACTTGAAAACACATAATACTTTCTCGACAACCGTTTATATAGGTATATAGCCGAACAATTAATTTTTTAGTCTGGCCCTATAAAAAGAAACGGAGCAATTTTTTTTTCCATTCTCTACATTGTTTATTATTCTCCTCCTAATTCAATGGACCTTTTCCAACAATTTAACAGTAACTGAAATCAATTTTCCAGCAGATTTTATGGAATTGTTTTTAAAATACAGTCTTTTTGACTGTATTTGATTCTCGAGAAGGTGTAGTTTTTTTAATTTATTTTAATTTCTGAAAAATAGCAAACAGTCAGAAAATACTAAATTAGGTGAATACTGTGAGTTGTGGGACACACAGAGTTGCCTTTGAGCCAGACAGTTACGAACAGTGAGTGAGATGTGACTTGGTGCATTACTGAATAATATGCACCAGCTCTCTAGATCACGATATTTATGTCGAACATGATGAATTCTACTCATCAAACGTTTCAATACTTCCAAATAATACTCACTCTTGACAGGTGGGTTATTTGGAGAAGATGTTTCGAGTGAGCCTCGCTGTGAGATAAATCCATGAAGCCTAGAGAGCAGCTAAAGTGTCGTTCGTATCGAAAAATGGGAACAAAGGTTTTTCAACCCATATTTGACAAGATACGCGTAGTTACAAAAATTGAAAGAATCTTGTGATGTAGGAATAGCCAAATCGGGTTTTCATGTTTAAACCTAAGTAGACGATGGATTCAGTCTTGTAACGGGAAAATTTTTAAACGTCATTCGCAACAGAATACAGGATTCATGTCATATTGTAAAAAATTGGTGTATCGAGAACGGTTTGTTCGTCAATTTAGATAAAATGGAAATAGTTCTCTTGAATAATGGGATAAAGTTAGTAGACTTCAAGGTGCCTAGAACATATCGGAAACCACTAATCTTGGTGCTAAGTAATAAGTATTTTGAGTCTTGCTCTATATCACAGGCTAACTTGGGGAGGGGGACACTATCGTCGGGAAGTCGACTGTGATAATCTGATTTGTACGCTGCTTGGCGGGTTCTCTCTGGAGGTTAATTTCTGGAATTATCCATTGGCTCTGCACGGCGGTAATGAGGCCGACAGTCAGGTATGTTTCAGTGATCTGGTGGCCATAAGTTAAGAAAATTATGGTGCAAACTAAGCTAGTGGCACGGGGCAAAGCGTCTGCGAATAAGCTTGCTAGAGTCGGAGCCATTATCTCTTTCTAGTATATCTCAGCCGCAGGTGGGAGTACCCCTCAAGAAATGAGCCGATTGGTGCTTCAGAAAGAAATGCTATCGGAGCCTGGAGTGCAGATAAGGCAAGGATTCTATCTCATGGTCTTGAAGTGCGCTGATTGAATGGGTGCTCAAGAGAAGCAGACGTGTGCTGATTACGCTTGCGGAGATTTCTACGAAACATTGTACGTTGAGAAGGCAATTAGCGCTGCAGGATGTGAAGAATGACTCAATATGTCCGGACTATTTGGAAGACGAGAACACGCCGCTTTACTTTATCTACGTACGCGTGGTGCTTGGTTTTCGGAGCGGGGGTGCTTCTGAGGTAGGAAGCCAGAATCCTGGGGTGGAATTCTGTCCTGATTCTCATGGTTAAGTCTGAGTGGTTTTACGATGATCATAATGGAAGATTTTTACACAGAAAAAAAGAAACCCCTTTGGTTTATTGACTAAAAGCTGAGCTCCTCCACTACTACTACTACTTGATTCTTTTGAACATATTCGCTATAAATAATACCTTTACTATTGTAGAAAATAATCAACATTATTTGGATTTTCGATACAGTTTTTCGTGGTTTTTTGAATTGAAGTGATAGAATTAATTTAGCACTTTGACGCATTGTTTGTGATTCATAGTGAAAACACCATGTCTTGCACCAGTAATAATTGATTTTAGGAAATCTTGATTATTTCTTAAGGCTCGTAATATGTCCATGGAATGTTTCAATAACTTTTGATCTGGATTTAAAGTGTGTAGAACCGATCCTGGCAAATCTATTTGTTTTGCTTAGATCTTTTTCTCACTCGTTCAAATTATTTCCCTGTTGATATCTAATGCTTTTCCTATTATTTTTAATGAATTATGCATTATTTAAATCATTTCTTGTGTCCAAAATAATATTGGTCCTTCTGTATGCCCGTCTTCTTCAAGCTATTCCAATTCTTCCCAGAACCAGTTATACCATTCGAAAACTTGTGTTCTTGATAAGCGATCATTATTATGTATATTTTATCATTTGGAATATTTCTGTGGTATCTGTACCAAGTTTCGTTTCATATTTTCCTTGCAGCTCTCTGTTTCAGGTTACAGTTTCTGCATCAAAATTTTTTACAGCTAAGTTATGTCAGATACATATTTCAGTCATCTGAGCATATTTCCTGCCAAATCTGAAAAGAAAACAGAAACGGATACAACACCAAAATTACATATTAGTTGGCAAAAAGTAAAAAGAGTATTTTAAAGTCAAAATTGAGGCAACTGCTATGTTGAAAGAACTTCATTTAATCAAATATATGTCATTTTATTCTAGAAACCTCTGCCATTTTTCTGGCAACACCATAATCCGGTCACGGTCTTTCGCAAAGACCAAAACATTGGTGGTCCGATGGTGTCATATGGTGGATGTATCAAAAGTTCTCAGCCAAGCTCTCTCAATTTTTGCCGGGTCATCAAAAATATGTATGATCCGGCGTTATCATAGTGGATGACAACTTCCTCTTTATTACCTAGTTCCGACCGTTTTTTTAAATCGTTTGCTTCAATCTTGTCATCTATCAATAGTAGAGTATGGAATTAATCGTTTGGCCAGGCTGCAGTAGCTCATGATGCACAATTCACTTCCAATTCCACTAAACATATAGCATCACCTTTTATGGCGTCAATCCGGGCGTTGCCATCGTTTATGGACGTTTATATCCTTTTTTGAATACAATTTTCTTCCATACTTCATTGTCGTATATGATCTACTTTTCATAGTTTCTGATTAACTACTTCAGAAGTAGCTCGAGTTCGTTATATTTCTGTAGAGATTCGCAGATGGCAAGTCGACCGAGTAAATTTTTTGGTATCAAATCATCTAGCTTCTTTTCCCTAAGCGGAGTAAAACGAGATGTCTAGTTTCTTGGCGATGTCATGGTTCGCCGGTCTTCCTCAACTTTTGTCAAGTTTTTCTGTCATCTGTCGACATTGCGAGGAGCATCTTTGACATCGAAATTTCCAGAAAAGAAAGTGACTAAATTATCTGCCGGCTCTTGGTTTTGATAACATATCTTAAATATAAACAGCACACATTTCTTAATTGCCCAGCACTTGTGCTTTTATCGAAATAGAATTGTAAAATGTACTTCTGCAGATATTGCACTCATATTCAATGCGCTTTAAACTAATTCTGAATAAACGAATTTCAAATTTTCACGTTTACTACTGTCAAATGTCAGCTTTCAATTGACGCTAAGTATGATCCGATGTGATTTATATTACCTGAGATATATGACACTAAAGGTATTTAGCGAGAAAAAGGCTCGATACTTTTTAGACACTTCTTTCTTAAAATTATAAATTACGCGACTAATTTATGTTATAAAGCACTAGTCTAGAAAATGTTGCAATTATCAAAATAAAATATTAATTTTGTACACATTTTTAGAGCAAAAGTGTATTATATTTTACATCAAAAATAGTTAAATATACAACTTTTACACTTTTGTAAAAAACACGACCTACTTAAACAAACCGGCATAATATACAGAAACTAAATGTGTACGTGGGATGAATACAGTCTGTCAAGTAAGAACATGTTCGCGATAATTCATTTTTGGTAGATGCAATTCTAGCAATTCAACGAAAAATCGGTAGAGGGAAATTTTCTCCACGATGCATTTCAGTAAAAGTATCAGTCGATTCCGAACTTTTGTCGGAATCACGTGAAAATCCAAAATAAGTCATTTGTTTGGGCGTCGGTTCGAGGCAGTCTTTCTTTGTTCCTATCCAAAGGGTCCTAAAATGACACATTCCGCGGACGCTTAATATGATGTCGGTGTCGTTTGTAAAGAAGTGGGAAAATCATTTTAAAGAGACGAAAAATGTGGTCGACTTGCCAAAACGTGGCTCGGTGGGTAAAAAACACTCCGAAAGGCGAAACACGAATCGTGTCTTTGTTTTACGTCGTAAAGCTACTTGCTTGGATCCACAATCAGATACTAGAGTAGCCCTCACAATCTCTGGACGCCAACCCTATTGAAAGCATTTAGTTCGTTGTAAAGAAAAAGCTTAGAAGAAAGATTCTGAGGACTTTGACTCAGTCGCCTCGCGAGATTCGAAAAATTTGCAGAGTATGCATAAAATGTCGTCGACAGCTTGCCTCCAAGATGCCAAGCGATTATTGATGCAGTAGATGATCGGACAACGAAGTAAGGTAGCTGCTCCGTTGTTAGCACACCAAAGATTACATTGATGAAAAAAAATGTACTCGAACCACATGTTTTCAATAATATGAACGATCACGTTCTTACTTGGCAGACTGTAAGTTTCGACTTAACATTCTGTAATTCTAAAATCTTTGATATGCTTTATTCATTAGTCCTTTTCTGATTGATATGGTATTTTTTTTATTTTTTTTTATGGTTCTAGCACACGTGCTTCAGGGAAGTCCCTAAAGCAGGAGCGGCATGTGTGCGGAAAAAGCGATTCACGTTGTTCTTGAATCGCTGTAAATTGTACTTGGTGGGAAACACAGCCCTGGGCAAATTATTCCAAAGGGATGATGTTCTTCATATAAAAGACTGCTTGAAAAGCGTTGTACGCGCAGTAATAAGCTGAACTCATACAGATGTAAAGTATTAGCGCAATGTGTATTTCTAACATGCACCGCTCTGGGAGGAATTAAGCGGGCTACATCCTTCGAATATTTTCAATGAAAATACTTGTATAACAAACTCAATCCGTATCAGTAACCTAATTACATCTTACAATATCCCCCATCCAATATACGAATACTCCCTTTTCTTCACCTTCCCACCATGGCTCTCTCCACAACCAAATGTAAATCTATCTATGAGACAATATAACAAGACCGACTACTCCAACGCAACGCTTAATAAACTAATGAAGGAAACAATCTCCAAAAACTATCCAAATAACACACACAAATCTTTACGGATGGCTCCAAGTTCGATAATGGGGTCGGTGCCGCATTCATCACGCATAACATCACAAAAATGTTCAAACTCCCAAAACTCGCTACCATTTTTACCGCCGAACTTCTAGCCCTAAAAGAAGCTATCAAATACTCACTAACAACACCCTACAAGAAACCAATTCTCACAGTCTCAGACTCCCTCAGCGCCTTATCGGCCATCAGTTCAAGAAATTTAGATTACAACTATATCAGACACATCTATGACCTTATATACACTGCATCTCTGAAACGCAGATCCATCACACTACTCTGGGCCCCTAGCCATATTGGCAATAAAGGTAATAATAGAGCGGACCACTTTGCAAAGCGTGCCATCGAGTGGGGCACTCCAATCATGGCAGAAAACCACTACTCGGACTTCAACAAGTATCTTAGTTCCTTCCACAAAACACTGTTTCAACTAGACTGGGACTTACAAGATCCAAATAACAAGCTATGGTCCATTAAGCCTGAAGGCTACCCTCCACTCGACGCTACCAACATGGGAAGAAGGGACAACGTGCACAGAAGAAGACTAGCGATAGGTCATACGCACGCCACCTACTCCATCTCATGAATAGGGAACCATCACCTATATGCTCAGGCTGCTACGCGCCTCTAACCGTCCTACACATGTTCGAGTCGGCGCACTACAAGAGTATGAGAGACAAACACAAACTTACTTTCAAAGCTAAAACGTGTCATAGTTTCCTACGAGCAGATCAAAGGCAACATTAACAATTTCCTCCAAGAAATTCATTTTAAAGTCTAAAACATAAAACACAATACTTAGCGGGGCGCTAAATGACCTCTGTAGTCGATGCGCCCGAACTCAATAACGTCATCATCATCAGCAGACTCAAGTCGCCAACCGTTCTTCAATGTTCCAGCGAATCAAGGCCACCGGTCAGTTCCGGGCCTCCAATCAGACGAACAGCTCTTCTCTGAACAAAATCCAACAAATGCAGTGTGTATTTGGGAGCGGAGCCCCAAACATGAGAGCAGTATTCCATAGTTGGTCACACAAAGCACCGTCTTAAAGATTCATTCAAAACTTTATATACCTCCACAAAAATGAGAGAAAAGGAGCAACTTTACTCTAATAACTTATCCCTGTTCTTTTTACTGACCGCTTTGACTGTTTTACTTTTAATTGGATATATTTTTTGGAAAATCCAAAATGGCATAAAATATGATTTATTTGTAGCCTTCCTAAACCTATAAGCTATGGACGAGTAAAGATAGCTACACTTGAATTTAGTTTCTTTTCTAAGTGAACTAATTCTACTAGAATTGTTTATGAAGTTACTCTGTTAATGGCATCCGAGTTCCGTTTAAATACTGTTTCAGTTGATATTGGACATAACAAAATAATAACATAATTGCCAGATTGTTCGTGAATTCCTGTTAAGAGGTATGACTGTTATAACGGTTGTATTCAAAATTTCAAACAGATGCAACGCGAAGTTGCTTGTTGGCAGCTGTCATAAGTGATCGGTGTTACACGTTTCGTAGAATTGGATAAAACATTTTTATTTAAAAAATTGGAATTTGGCCTAGATAGAAACTGGACTGATAAAAGTTCATGGGGATACAGGATGCCCCAGTCAAGTTTCTTTTCAAGAAATAGTCGATAAAACTCATGGTATCTTCGTGAAATCGGTGGGATAGTAGGCATCTCATAAGAATGTATACGTACTATTGTTGACTCTAGGCCAGCAACGCACGAGGAAGGACGTTTCAAAATCGTTTTTGGAAAATTTGCAGCGTCGTCCGAAAGAGTTTTGACGTACTTCTGTGACTGTAGACGACACCTGGATCCAACATTCCGCACTGGAGACAAAACTCCAGTGTGTAATGTTGGATCAGGTTTCATCAGGGTTGGTTAAGGTGAACGAACATCGAAAAAAGGGATAATGGTTTTATCGGCGGGAAAAATGACAGCAACTGTTTTTTTTTTACTCACAAGGTATCCTTATAATTGACCATTTGAAAAAGGGTAAAAGAGTAACTGGCTCTTATTACGAAGTGTTATGAGACCTTTTGCATAGTGAGTTGGAGTAAAAACGACCGGTGCAGAGGGTTCAATCCCGCAGGTCGGTATACTTGTTTATTAATTCATTTAATTATATTTGGAATGGCCACGTACATAGGTAGTAGTTGTTCGCAGAAATGCAATAACGTCCCTGGCAGCACTACCGTTGTCTAACAGATGCTGTGAAATACAAAAATGTATGTTTCAGAACTTCGACAACGTTGCCGGGTATTAAAACATCATCGCCGATATCTTTAAAATATAAAAAAGAGTAAAATCCCGGGAGGTGATCGAAAAAAAAAACCAGAGCTCAAGAAAGTGCTTCTTCACCAGGACAATGCGGCTGCTTACACATCGGCCGCTGTAATGGCAAAAGTACACGAGCTGGGCTTCGAAATAATGCCTCACCTATCTTATTCTCTAGATTCCCCCAATTCACTTTTCTTTGTTTCCTAACTTCAAAAACTGGCTTATAAGGAAGAAATTTTCGCTGAATGAACAGGTTATTTGTGCTGTATAGTAAATCCCAACATATAAGATCTTGCTTTTTTTGCTTTTTCAATTTTTATTTTTAGTTTTACTTACAACGTAACGGTTCTATTTTAATTATGTGGCGTCCTTGAGAAAATTGCAATAGTGGCTATCGCAAGAGAAAACATTTATCACTTGACGCTAAACAAATAGTGAAAAATGTTTACCATAGTTTGGTAAAAAGAAATTTGAATAAACAAAGTGCTTTGCAAGAAACCAGTGAACTAACAAAAACCCCAATTTCTACAATTAAGGGTATTGTAGGAAAACCGTCACTCAGAAACAGGAAAAAACGGAAAGATTTTCAAATGCATCATGTAGAAAATTGTAAAAAAAGACGTCATCAGAAGAAAAATATATTCTATGTATGAGGAGCAGTTGGTGCCGACACTAGACAAAATAAAATTAAGACTAGTGCAGAATGGGATTCACGTTTCGAAAAATCGACAAAAGGTAAGTAGTGATAGAGTCACAAAGATTACGAATCTTGCGACATACTTATTTACAAGAAATTAAAAAGTATCTATCAGAGAATTGGCCAATAATTTACCTTGACGAAACATGGTTCGATACCCATGACACTGTGTAAAAAGGGTGGGTTGACAGCAATACAAAACGTCAGACTAACGCACCTTCAAATAAAGGTAAACGAATAACCATTTTACATGCTGGATCTGAAAAGGGCTGGGTTTCAAATTGTCTACTATTATCTGCAAAAAAACATAAAAGATTCTAGTTTGCACTATCACGAAGACACGACCGCAGAACTTTTTGAAAATTGGTTTCAAAATTCCCTTTTGCCAAATGTTCCCGAACAGAGTGTTATAGTTATGGATAATGCAAGTTACCATAATCGCCTACTAAATAAGGTTCCTAATGCAGCCAACACCATATCGGAAATACAGGAATATATGTTAGAAAATGACATTTATTTTCACTTTAGCTATAAAAAAAAGTTTGGAAGTTTTGAAATATTATAAATTGAAAAAGAAATATGTTTGTGATAGTATGGTTGAAAAAATGGGACACACTGTTTTGCGGCTTCCTCCGTATTATGTGTTTAATCCAATTGAACATATTTGACATCAAATTAAATCAAAAATAAAGGCACAAAATGTTTCTCCTACTTTAAGCGTGTCAGTGGTCGCATTATTAAAAAAAGTTATAATTGTGAAAGCTGGAAGAATTCCATTCCGCACGTTGTTAAATTTGAAGATTCATATATTTAAGTAAATAATATAAAACCACAGATAACTAACTCAGCTGATGACAGTGATAGTGAAACCAAATTAGGCTTAAGTTAAAATATGTTTTTATTTATACAATATGTCCCCTCTTGTAAGCCCCATTCGTTTAAACTGTATATTTGTACTTCTTATCCATTTGTTTTTACATGCATCTATAAATAAAGATCTCCAAAAACACTTGTAATTTTATTTATTTGCATTAACGAATAAAATTCTTAAGTCCATCTCTGCAACCTATCATAAACAAAAGGTCAGAACCTTTATATTGCCCACTTAAAACGGCAAAAATCAGAATCTTATATTTTGAGGCAGGCTATACCATAAGTGAGTATTATGCACAGTTCGAAACAATTTTTTTCTGAGGGAATAAAAAAGTTGGAATCTCGCTGGATCAAATATATTGAGCTTAGTGGGGATTATGTTGAGAAATAATGTTTGCTTTTGCAAGAAAATGTTATTTACTTTGTTTTTAAGGCTTTACAATCCACTCGCTTATATCTATCTATCTCTCAAAACCCTTAGGCTCGTTTTACCTCTTGAAGTACTATATGTGTACCAAATTTTAACGTTTTCTTTTTGTTTTATAATTTATTTTAAAAAATAACAAGGAACTGTTAACGAAAGTAAAATCCATCATGCAGATTCAGTCATGCAAAAAATAATTTTCCCTCTGAAACAGGTATCGCGCTTTAATCCCGTTCCCAGTTATTCTCACCTTGTATTTTAATTATTCATTATGATTTATTATTATTTTAAAACTTTTTTTAAAGGATGACAGGTTGTGAATGGATTTAAAATCCATCATCCTATATCCGTCATGCGAAAGAGAAATAATGTTGCCACAGATGGCGCCACGCCACCTTAGCATCTTAAAAAGGGTTTTTCTCGAGAATATCATATCGTTAGGATAAGTTGATAGTTAAAATAAAACTAAACATTCTTACTATTAGGTACAAAATTTAAAAAATTGCAGGTATATGTTCGACCACCAATGGAATAAAATAAAACACAAGGTGTTTTACAAATGGTTTAGTATAATAAAATGTGTGATTCCTAGAATTAAATGGAGGTAAAATTGACATTTCTTGTTAAATATATGTGTTATAAAATGCACTTGAGAAGCTTTCAAAAACAGC
Source organism: Pachyrhynchus sulphureomaculatus (assembly GCA_019049505.1). Taxonomy (NCBI): domain Eukaryota; kingdom Metazoa; phylum Arthropoda; class Insecta; order Coleoptera; family Curculionidae; genus Pachyrhynchus; species Pachyrhynchus sulphureomaculatus. The sequence goes on from CM032452.1 coordinate 37,911,581, forward strand.
TTCTTGCGTAATTTGTTCCGTTTGTTTCGGCTTAATTAATTCAGGTCAGCTCATCAACAATCAGTATGCCGGACGATAAAACAACAAATAACTTGTAATACTCAATAATTTAAAATATATGATTTCAATACGTTTCTTAGAATTAACTTTTACTTTCATATGCAAAGATTTAAGTAGACTCTAGGTACTTTGATACAAAAAAATAACAAAATATCACATAATAGAATGCCCAATCCAAAGATATGGGAAGAATAAACAAAGAAATCTTAATTTTACGCTTTTGTGAATAAGGATTTATCAGCGGTAACAGACAAGTTATATTCAATAAAATAAGTTTCTTTGCCAAATATAGCCTGTATAAAAAGTTACGGCGTTTCAAATGTGTTTAAATTTATTATTCAAGTTTTGTTTAATGGGGCCCTTCAACTACAATAAAATTGTTACTTCAAAAGTCCTGTACAAGAATGATACAAATGTAAACAGGATCCTTTGCACTGTAGGGTAAATGAAGATGGTGCAGCTCCTGAGCGTTTTAGAAGGGGACGTTTGAAGATGATTTCTAAGTAGGGAAACTCTCACTACCACTTCTTTAGTCAGTATTACGATAGCAAAACAAGACCTATCCTAGAACATTGTGCCATGAATTATTATCAAGTTAGAGAGTAGTAGAAAAGCTTAGGTGTACGCGTAGAATATGGATGTTACCTATCGGCCTAACTGAGTAATTCACATTATTGGCCATATTCTCGAGGATGACTGCAGATTAACGGTAGTGGTAGTAGTAGTTATGGGGAGGCTCAGCACCTAGCAAACAGACCCGAGGGATTCTTCTGACGAACCATGAAGAAAATTTCCCGAAAAAGACAACTAACCACTACGATCATCGCGAAGCCTCCCGGACCTGACCATGAACCTCAGGATATCACTCTACGCTAGAGTGTCGGCGTCCTTCTTTCTGAGCACTGTTGCTACAAAGATCTCATACCTGGGCCTTCCTAGCGCTCCCATGTGTTGACGAGGTGAAGCGGCATCTCTTTGTCCTCCAGACAGCCAGGGAATTTCGAGTCCCCTTTAACGTCTGGGTGCTCGTAGGAATCCTAACAACGGAGTTCAGGCTACGTATACTCCTCCTACCTCCTATCTCTTTCTAGCCACGATAAAAGTACAGTAATACTCAGGCAATCATTATTTATGATCTTGGATTTCAAAAAGTATCCACGAGATGGGTCCCTCGCCTTTTGACTGGTGACAGGAAAAAGCGGCGTTTAGAGAGAAACGAGCAGCTATTAACCAGCTACCAGTCTAAAAGGGAGCCTTCTGTACTGGATTGTTACCTATGACAAAACTTGGGTGCACCATTATATTCCGGAATCTAAACACGCCTCTACAGGCTTGTGAAAGAATGCAGAATTGGTACTCTCAAAGATTAAACTAGGTTACCAACTAGAAAGGTGTATGGTAAATGTATTTCGAAGTCAAGTGATTATATCGTATAAAGTTGTAAGTTGGTATTTTTGTGATGCTCCAATAAGTTATAAAGAAGGTTACTGTTTGAATCACACTCGTATCTTGTCCTACTTTAATAGCTTGTCGACCACAAATATAGCTTTTCTGGTGATATAAATCCAGAAAGGAGAGAAAGAGAATGAAAAGAAAATGATGAAATAATACTATAGTTCTGGGAGGTTAAGTCTACGACAACTCAGCCAGATTCACTAAATTTTAGTAACCTTTTAGGCTCGCTTTCTTAACAGTTTTAAAAACTTCTACATAAATTATATTAACTAAAGTAATATTTAGTGATTACTATAACCGGGTAAAAATATACTCGAACTTTAAAAACAACCTGTATAATGATTAATTTATTTAAGGAGCATTTTCACCTTGTATTTTAATTATCAAATATGATTTATAGTTATTTAAAATTTCTTTTAAAGGATGACGGGTTGTGAATGGATTCAAAATCCATTATCCTAAATCCGTCATGCGAAAGAAATAATGTTGCCACAGATGGCGCCACGCTACCTCCGAGTCTTCAAAAGGGTTTCCCTCGGGAATATCACATCATTACGATGACTGACATGAAACATATTAAACGATGCCTGGAATTGTTTGTTATTTGCAAGACATACGTCAGGAAATAGTAGCGTGTCGGAGGGGGGTTTGTTGATAGATATTTGTTAAAACTAAATTTTAAATAGTGTGTGAGGTCTGTCAAATTCATCTCCCTTTAAGAGTGTATTAGGCAAATTTATGTACCATGAAACTTGTCTCGTTTCGGGCAATTATTTATACTATATTTTTAGATATTAATTTGCGATATTGCAGGTGTAATTATGAAAATAATTAATTTTCATGTGTTGAAGTACTGTAGTGGTAAAACCTTTCCATTTTCTTCATTAATATATCCTCTTTTATTCACTTATCTTTACCTCTGAAAACTTAATGTGTATCCCTATGTTTGTATGTGTGTTTATGTCCGTACTCGGACATACAAAATAAACTTTAAGTCTGGATGTGTAATTGCCATTATGGACACGGTAAAGCGTAGGGAGGTCAGCTTGTGTTAGTAGTAAGTAGGTGGGTCATGGGACTTCTGTAACTTGTTTATGTTCCCTTTTACTTCAATAATCTACTTGGGCGAAGTACATACTAATTCTTTTATATATAAAATTTAAAATCTATCCGTCTGCATGCATATCCAGCAACAAGTCGGAAACAAAGAATCCAAATTCTTACTCTGTTTTTTTTCACGTGTAGGTACATCATAAGGTTAAATTGTCGGGTATATTTGATCAAAATTTGACCAGGTTAATTCAAGTTAGTTTTCGTGTAATGTGTATCTAATGGCAAATGTGAAATGCATTCTAATTCGTCGTCGAAAACAATTTTTGTATTTCTTTTTGTAAATATTTATATGATAGTGCCAGGAGCAACATAACATAATTTCAGATCTATCTACTCCAAGAACTCTGAAAATTATGTATAAGTCGATATGCTGAAGCAACTCTAGTCAGGATGACACTAGATCAGGATCCCTGGTTGAGGCAAGGAGGTTTGTTAGAGTATTGCTGCTATCAGATCGGCAAATGAAGATCCCACTGCTGGCTAAAGAAGTAGTATCCAAAACTATACTTTTCAAGATTGTGTATGCAGAACCAGACTAGAAACTGGCAAGCAATTAAATTTCTACAACTTACAGAAAATTGAGTTATTATTTGCCGAGATTTAGGTGTTCTGTTTACAATGTGGTTATAAGGACTCTCTACCTCCGAAGAAGGTGAGTCATCTTCTGCAAAAATGATGAAGACCGTTTTTTTGGGTCTATCAAGGAATTTTGCTTATTGAATGTATGAAAAAAGCGTCCCGAATTAAAAGAGAGGTTTACCGATGGATGATCCTAAAGATGCAGCAGGCCATTAGGAGAAAATGTTGGAAATAATAAAGAACCAAAACTATGCTGTTGCACGACAACTATAAGGTCTACAAGGCTTGAATAGTTCAAATCAATGCTCAAGGCAATGAATTCATGGAGTTAAAATATCCACACTATAGTACTGATTTAGCGTTCTGAGACTTAGTTTTATTCAAGCATATAAAAAAATCACCTTTTTGAGGCACAAACAAAACATTTTATAGTGTTCCGTACGGAACACTTAGGTGTCCGTCTGTCACACCCAATTTTCTCCGTAACTATTTGAAATAGAAAGTTGAAATTTTGCACAAATATAGGAACTGATAGCCCAATCAGAGCCGTATAGTCTTAAAAGTTAAATTTTTAAGGAGTTAGTTTTGGGAGGTGAAACCTGAAGTAAAAAAAAAATTTTAGCAGGTCATCGAGTAGAGTGTGAAAACATGAGTTCAAAAATATATATGATGTAACACTCGCGCAATTTTTTTTTCAAAATATTTTTAAAAAATCGCTATCTCCCCTTCCTTATCTCGAAAAGTACTGATCAAAAAATTTTGAAAAAATTCTGGAGTATTTTCCTTAAAGTGTAGATTGAATGAAAATGATCACGGTTGCGTACCTTACAAATCAATGTCATCGATTTTCAACAAAGATGGGAAACAAACTTTGTTGAAAACTCATTCAGGGTATATTTTGTGAAGTCAATGATCATTTTACATCGCCGTTTTTTGTTTTAAAAGCAGTCATCATACGGAACACTAATTGCGCACTTAGCCGGTTTCTTTTAGATGGAATGTGACAACTTAAGAAACGCTGGACTAGGTGTATCTATGTAGAGAGTAGTTATGTGGATTTGTTTTAAGCTCTAAGAGTTTTCCTTCGTAGCTGGGTAGATGTTTGACTCCAAATAGCTGAATATGAAATTTGTTTATTATTCCCCCAAAAACAAGAAAAAATTCTGACAAAGTTATTAAAACCAGAAAACCATTACTTATTTCAGCCCCTAACTCTTTATTTTGAGACTTATTATGCCTAGAGATAGATAGACTTATATACAGACAAAAAGACTTAGGAACAAAAATTCTGCCAATACTATTAAAACCATATAACTCTTACCCCCTCATCCCCTAACCTTATAATTCATTTCTATTGCGAATTATCGTGCCAACATAGAGATAGATTTACATATAGACAATGAAACTTAGTGGTCGAGAAATCGACGAAAATTAGAAAATATGTTTTTGATGCTCTAGGGTACCCGAAATGTGAAGAGATGCAAAAACTTGAAGAGCGATTTTCTAATCTAATAACTAATTGTGTTATAATAATGTGTAGGAGGCAGTAAGTTTTCGGCTCAGCGTTTATAAATCTTCTTCTTCTTATAGTATCATCTCCATTACTGAAGTTGGGCTGTAATCACGGCGAATTCCTGGGCAAGGAACATTGTCGGTGTCCTGGTTCTCTCCTCCCTACAATTTCGCCATCCATTAAGAAACGAGTATCCTGAACCCCTATAGATATGCCCCAAATAGCTAGTTTTCTATTTTTTAACAAATGAAAGTAATTCTCTCTCTCTCTCTACCCATTCGCAACAGTACATTCTCATTCCTGACATGTTCTGTTCCGGAGATCTTCAATATTCTGCGCATGACCCACATTTCGAAAGACTCCAAACTATACATTGTGCGTACTGCCAAGGTCCAACCCTCAATTCCATACAAAAGCACTGGATATATATAGACTTTTACAAAACGCTAACGAGTATCCAAAGAAAGAGTGGAGTTTGTGAGGAGGTGTCTCACTTTGAGGAAAGCAGCTCTGGCCATTTCGATGCAAACTTGTAACTCAACTTCAGGATTCAGATCATTGGTCATCCAGCATTCTCGGTACTTAAATTGGGTTGCTTGTTATATTAGTTGGTCGTAACCGCAAATATTTGTTTACAATCTGGGTGTTCTTGAGATGGTCTTCACTTTTGTTTTATAAGGTTCACTTTCATTCCAAAAGCGTCGCCTTTCCTAGATATATTGTACCTAAAACGCTAAAGTCCATCTACTGTATCTGCTATAATCTATAATAACAGTATTATTAGGGCCTCCTGGAATATATACTCAGAATACAGATTAAAAAGGAGTAGAGAGAGGAGATATCCTTGACGAATGACTCTTTGTATTCTAATTTCTTCTGTTTTGCTGCTATTTACTTATACCGTCGCTACCTGATCCCAATATAAGTGAGTGATAAATCTGATGTCATATTCTGAAGCATCCGTATCAATTCTGGATTTTGACTCGATCAAAGCCTTTTTCGTAATCTATAAATATATCGATTTATGCAAGAAAACGTAAATTTATAGAACTATCTCTTAGCTAGAAACCTCTAAAAATCTGTTGTAAAGATATGTAATGATAAGTTAAATCTCCAATTAAAATTTCAGGCCATTGTGTTGCTTTTCTTGTAATTATATCATTTAGTTTAAATCACAAGTCTTTGTATTCTTATCAATGACTAGAAGTCAGTGATTCATATTTGAAAAACACCACATTAAAGGGTTACCGACATATCTTGATGATATGCAAACATATGTTATTCATTCTATGTAATGACGGATGTATTGTTATTAACAATCGTGCTTCAAGAATACTAATGATATTTAATAGCTCTTGTCACAATATTTTATTGACAACTTTTTTACTACAGTCTTATAAATACTTGTAAAAGCATGCCACTTATTCACCTGTGTAACAACCATTTTTTTTTATTTTTCCTAGAGAACACTGGTTCAAGAATATTACATCTAAAATTTTAGGTCTTCACAGGGTAGCGTAGACAATATAAAAAATGACACTACGAAACGAAACAATAGTAAGTTCCCTTTTAGATGGGCTACTGAGGCGCGCCATTTAGTGGTACTACCGAGTTGCTTATACCAGCGACGATGTCACCTTATAATAAGTTTTACATGAATTGAACACCGTTGTCTGAGAATGAGCCGCTGCTACTTATTAAAAAATAAAAAAAAAAAGAAAAGAAAAACGGCCTTTCCATAACAGGAATATAGGCCGCGTTTACTCTCTGTGGGCCAATCAGAGTATTTTTAAACAAACAAGTAGGCCCTGGGTAACACAAAAAAACAGTAAATTTGATGGCTCACAGAGGGATTTGAATTGCTTTTTGTTACATGCGATCGGCTTTTTTAAGAGTGTGTTACATACTGTACCATATAGTGCGCATCCATAATCCAAAATAGATCAAATGAGTAATTTATAAAATATAAGTGCTGTTCTAACATCACATCTCCACCATGTCTTTGATCTTAAATAAATTAGCCCTTTTTCATATAGGTAAGAATACAATCAATATGTTTGTGCCGTCTTAATTTTTTCTCTCGGACCAAGCCTTGGATTTCTGTCTGACGTTTATTAGATAATTGTATAATAATATAGAAGTATGTTTAAGATATTATGCTTAATAAAAGAAGACAATACAGTTTTCTCCACAGAATGATTAAAACCATTAGTTTTTAATTAAGGCAGAGTTGATCTGGACCAATGCTTCGGAATGAGTTTTATTTTATCGATGTACATACAAAGAGTCAGGATATTGAACTACAGTGCCACCTCGATAATCCGGATTTCCATTAAACCGGTTTCTTTAATAATCCGGATAAACATTTCTATTGCATTGTGTACTTTATAATCCGGATTTGATTGTACTAGGTAATCCGGACCTGCGTTTTTAGACATCTATTTAATTTAAACTACATGGGAAAACTGAAATCGATAGTGAGGGGATTCCCCTAACTTCCAGTCTAATACATCTGGGATTCACACAAACTGTAGGTGCCTTTGATTTGCCTACAACGAATCGCGTATCGCGTCTAAAGGTTACGGACTTTGTAGTTGTTTATTTATTGTGACAAGTACAACATACCTACGTTCTATTTTACTTTATGTGGTTCATATAAGTATGTAAACGTTCTTTTTATGTATATGTACCTACATATTAAAATGCCTTTTAAAAGAAAACATATTACACTAACAATAAAACAAAAGTCCGATATATTAGAAAGACTAGTTCTTGGTGAAAGCGAAAAAGTGTTGGCAAATGAGTACGGAGTAGGAACATCCACAATTTCGGATATAAAAAAGAAGCAAGGGAAAATCAAAAGGTATGTATACATGATTTATTTTAAAGATAATTTTGGACACTCACTATGGACGTGTAACTTCTTTTAGATTTATTTCTAAGTGTGATTCCGGTCCTGGCGTCAGAAAAACCTTACGAAAAGCCGAATGTCCAGAAATGGAAACTCGTTTGTATACATGGTTTTGTACGCAACGATCAAGGCACGTCCCAATTTCCTACGAAATTTTATCAGGCAAAGTAAAACAGTTTTACACTGAAACCTACGAGAATGATAATTTTAGAGCTAGCAAAGGCTGGATTTCTAACTTGAGAAAAAAACATGGTGTGCGTGCTGTAAAAGTTTGTGGTGAAAAACTATCCAACGATGAAACTGCCGTCGATCCTTTCCTAACTTTATTCGCAGATAAGATAAGAGAATTAAACCTTGGACCTACTCAAATATACAATGCAGATGAATCAGCTCTGTATTGGAAAATGTTGCCTGAAAAAACGCTGGTTCGTTCTCAGGAACAGACCGCACCAGGTAGAAAAATAAACAAAGAACGCGTTACCTTTCTAGCATGTTGCAATGCTGATGGATCACAAAAAATTAAAGTTGTTAGAGATAGGAAAGGCAAAAAATCCGAGGGCTTTTAAAAATGTGAACATACCTGTTGAGTATAAATCATCTGCCAATGCATGGATGACTACAGCAATTTTCTTAGACTGGTTTCATCATTCTTTTATTCGTCAAGTCAAAAGTCATTTAAGAAGTCTCAACTTGCCTGAAAGAGCCCTGCTAATCGTTGATAACGCTTTGAGCCATGGAACTATAGAAGAGCTAACTAGTGAGGATGGACAATTTACAACATTATTTCTTCCACCAAATTGTACTGCACTTTTGCAGCCTATGGACCAGAATGCAATCAGACTGACAAAATTATTTTATCGGAAAAGTCTTTAGCCCATATTTTATCAAATAATGAAGAGAATCTTGCTAGGTTATTAAAAAGCATTAACCTAAAAGATGCTGTATGTCTACTATGCAATTCATGGGAAAAAGTCTCCCCTGAAGTCTTGAAAAAGTGCTGGCACAAAATTATGGCTTATGTGGCAGATACCAACCCAGACACTGAATATGCTGCTGAAGATCTGATTCCTCTGAGTGAATTGCGGCACAATTTGCTTTCCACGAATGAAGAAATGAAAGGTAAAGCCTGAAATTTTTCTTTTAGTATGCCGAATGCCTATATTTCAATGAAACTCACCTGACTTGCTCCGCGCCCGCGCATCCCGCGCAAGTCAGGCACACCGAGAAAAACGATACCGCGCCGACAAATCAGGGAGCGGCTTAAACTAGACATTCAACCTCGGAAAAAGTCCCATAGAGTTAAAAATTTGCACAGGCCTTCAAATCATCATTTCAAATGAAATTTCAAAAGTCTCCATAAATCCAGCCTATGTTAAAAATTTTATTCAACATCAAAACCTTTTTTCCTACATGTGACCGTCTGAGTTATCGCGATTTCAAAAATTGTAAAATTCATGTTTTTCGTAATATGCACTCTTAGTAACTGAACGTTGAATATAAGTAAAAATATGGAGGTATTGGTTTGTGTACCTGTGTCTGCACTATACAATACATAGGGCCTAACTTCGTTCACCCATATAACGGTGAGGAACGTCTGCTGACTATTCTATTGTATATTGGAGCACAGTATACAGCTTCAAATACTCGTATTTCTATAAAGCAAGTTTCTAAGATCATTCAAATACAAATACAACCATTGTTGTTGGTGAAAATGTTGATTTCTTGATAATGTTGACTGCACGAACTCCGATTGATAAGACAATTTACTTTTTAAAACCTGAAAAAGCTGAAATAGGAACAAAAATATATTCATCACAAAGTTTAATCTCCTATCTTCTTATTTTATTTTTACATGAAATAACTGGTTGCGATACCAAGTCCTCACTTTCCAAAAGAGGCGAAACAAAAATAATTTAATTAAAGGAAAAAACGTAAGGATTTAATTGATTACACAAAAGTTTTTACAAAGACATTATTCTCTCTAACGGAATTCGGTTTTTTCTTGCCATGTACGGAGCTCCCAAAACATTGATTCTATAGACTATTATATATATTTAAGCCTTGTAAAGAAGAGTACACGGCATGAGTTGTACAAATATCATGTCTTCCTCCAACATCTGTTGCTGATTATCAACATTTATATCGAGTTTATTGTTAAGTCCAAGTATGGCTAGATAACAAACTGAACCCTAAAAATTAGGAATGGGCATTGACAACTGTTTGGAGCCAATTAAAACTCTGCTCTCGCCAGACCCAGGAAAACTGCTGCATACAATTTTTTGTAGTTGCATCAAGGATTGTAATTATAATTGTGGGTATAAGAAAGTTGGGCTATTTGGTTCAACAGTAAGGTGGAATTGCCGAGGGCAGGCTTGCTCTAATGTTGCAACAGATGATGCTTATAATATCAATAAAGAGATAGTAGATTCATGTTGTTTCACAGTCCATCAAAACCCAGCAGCTAGAGGAAGAGGAAGAAGAAGGCGAAAGGGAAGAAGAGAAAATACAACTGAAATAGAATTAAAAAGCAATTAATCAGACAGACTATTATCTTTTTTTAAATCAATAATAAAAACTTATGCTCTTTGATAAATAATTAATTATTACATCATTCTTTTTTTTTTGATAAATAGAAAAATTTATTATTGTTTCGTCAGATTCGCGTATGCCATTTACAGGGGATACCATGTAAAAAAAGCACCAATACCCTACGTCGAAGGTTGTGCGAAAAAGAGTGTATATTACGAAAAATATGAATTTTACAATTTTTGAAATCGCGATAACTCACAAACGGTCATTTGTAGGAAAAAAAGTATAGAAACCTTTTTTGTAGACAACTTGTATGGTCTATATAAATTTTATAACTATTTTTACGAAAAAATTCACCGTTTCAGAGATTTTCTTGAAATACCGTTTTTTAAATTTTAACCTTGAATAATGAATTTTTAGTACAGGCCTGATGTATGGAGGCTTTTGGCATTTCACTTAAAATGACGATTTGAAGACCTGTGCAAATTTTTAACTCTATCGGAATTTTTCTGAGGTTTGGAATTTTTCATTCTATTTTAATTGTTTAACTGAAATATAGGGTCCCCTGAAACGTGAAAAAATGCAAGTGAGTTTTTTGCGAAGACAATAGTTACCTTAGCAAGGAAGGTAAAAATAATTATTCTGTGGTGGTAAACGTATTTTTTTTGTTTTTTAGTGTTCCGTGTGGAACACTTATAAGATTACTCCGGTGTCTGTCTGTCCGTCTGTCACAACCGATTTTCTCCGAAATTATTTGACATATAAAGTTGAAATTTGTCATTAATATAGGAATTGACGGCCCCATTAGAGCCGTGTAGTTTTGAAAGTTAAATTATAACTTAAAGGATTAGTGGGGGTGGGGTGAAATCCGAGGTAAAAAAAAATTGCCAGGTTATCGAGTTTGATGTCAAATGAAAGTTTGTAAAAACACGAGTTCAAAAATATACATAATGTAATACTTGCGTACATTTTGCATTATTTTTAAAAAATTGCGAAAAATCGCTATCCTCCCCCCTTATCTCTAAAAGTAGTAATTTAAAAAATTATCACGAGTGCATTACCTTTAATAATTTATCTGGTGTATAAAAAAAACCAAAAATTTTAAGACTATTGGTTTTCAACAAAGATCGGAAACAAACTTTATTGAAAACTCATTTGGGGTGTGTTTTGTGAAATCAATTACCATTTTATACCTCCATAACATTTTTTTTTATTTTAATAGTAATCAACGTACGGAACACTAATTGCGCAAGCTCGACTTGCACTTGGCCGATTTTTGTTTTGATGATATTGACACATTGTCAACGATGACAAATTGATTTAAGAGAGCATGCTAGTTGCGATTTAAAAACCCTTCAATTTATTCGTAAACCCAGAAAGTTTGTCTTTTGTTTTACTATTATCATGAAGTTATAGTTATGAAGAATTTGACGTTTAGTAAACAACGGAAATCACTAATGTAAAAACTAGCTTCTATAATGTAATCATTTATATTATGTTTTCCAAACTACACCTGAACCAAAGTGTGCGGAGTAAAGTTAACATAAATATTATTTTGTCTAATTCTATACCGCTTTCAAATATTTCGACCACTTATGTGTCTTACTCAATTGTAAATGTAAACAATAACAAACAACTTGACATATTTTATAGTTACAAGCAACCATATGTCATCCTTAACATTTATTCCGCATATTTTCTATTTGTTTAACCATTACATGTTCTATTGTATTAAGAAACATGGTCGCTGGCCGTATGTGTATGTGTGGGTATGACATTTATGGGAGATTGAACGTAGAATACTGAGATTTGCAGTTGAGGTCTAATTCTAGCGGTATTGGTCAACTTTTCGGCAAATTATGTTAAGATTAAGGAGGTGCCTCTGGCCTAGCTGTAAAAGATGGGTTTTTCAAATGATTGGTTTGTGCGAAATAAACGCTCATGGTGAAATCAAAAGTTATTCGTGTATATATAGATTTTGAGCTACAAAAAAAAGTTAGGAAATTTATTAGTTTCTATTTGAAGTTATATTGGCGTTTCAACGAAAATTTGTCGAAAATTGTATGCCTGCAGTGTCCACAGGGTTGTTGAA
>CM032452.1:37923932-37953932 GCA_019049505.1 Pachyrhynchus sulphureomaculatus
CTCACGAACCCCATGATAATATAAAATATAGTCAGGGAGTCCAGCAAGTTAAATTATGACTTAATGGGTTAGTTTTGGTGGGTGAAATCGAAAAAAAAAATTGATCATCGAGTGGGGGATTATCAAATAACAAGTTTATAAAAACATGAGTTCAAAATATATATGATGTAATACTTGCTTACAATTTCCTTTGGATTAATCTAAAAAAAATCTTTTATTGAAAACTCATTTAGTCCGACTTGCTTGCTATTAGGGGCTTTGCTATAAACAATTCTCCATAACAGCCTATATCTGGCTGTCAGAGCGCCATCACATTTAGGTACTGAGTTCATTTCAAATTATATTCGAATATTAATCTTTAATTAGCTGCGATACTTGTACATAGATCTATCTAAGTTTCCTTATTTATTTTTTTGTTTAATCTCTATGGTGCCTTATGGACATACATTAAGTATTTTCTATATTTACCTCTAAAAAACGATAATCAATTTACTCCCCTCAGTATTCATAGTCTCTTTTTTTTTGTTCTTATATTTGAGACATATTTTGTGTTCACTTAATTATTCTTATCATGCAACTCATAGATTAGGTTTAATTTTGAGGTTCTGGTTCTACATTTGTACTCGGAAATTATCCAAATTTAATTGTTTCGTATTACATTCCAATAATATTTGAATTTATTTAGGACCTAGTTTAAATATCCGGAGATATTGTATAATATCTGAAAGTAAGGTGAAAATGCAATAAAATATAAAAACAACTTTTAGCTGCACGATGACGGGTGCCTTTACAATGCTTCTAATGTTATAACCCAGGTCAACAACAAACACTGTCGTTTATTTGGAGATAAACGTTTCGATGCAGTTGCAAATATAGGGCCAGTAGCAACATCCCTGGATGGTTACGAATTGTACCATTATAGTTCAGGTAAGAATTATCTTCTCTATTTACCATTGTTTAAGTCAAAATATAAATTAAGGCTCTGTAAACGAAGTAACAGTTTCATGCTTTCCTTAAGTCATTTTAGAACTGCAAGGATTTCTTATCAATTGCCGCGGGAGTTTGAATTTTATTAGGTAATTTGTCTACATGTGTATTAAAATAAATTATTAAGTAGAAAATATTTAACTAAAAGCAAAGTTTACGAAAAAAAACTAAGCGGAACTAAACAAAGATTGATGGTTGTATGCAATATGTTAACTGATTCCTGTTCTACAATAGCTTTATGTTACATCACAGGAAAAAAAGTACAAACGTTTAGGCGATGTGAAAGGACAACTGCCAAAGAATAATAGTGGTACCGCTGATTCTAGTTAAGTTGTTAAGAGTTTATTTAAATTTTCCATAGAAATCTATTTACACATTAAATAAGGTTAGTGGTTGTATTTGAAATTTATTGTTGTAAATTTTCATTTTACTAAATATGCCTCATATTGGGTAGTTTATGATTTACCAAATTGGTGATTATAGACTTCAGAGTCAAACTAATAATTTATCTTGACGAAAATTTGTATGTAACTATAACGAGTCGTTACTTCGTTTACAACATTGTGATTTTGAAATTTTTTGCATTACATTACATTTGTAACATTACATAGTTACATAGTTATCACCACCTATACCAAGCAAACACTTTATTTTTACAGCAAAATTTATAAAAACCGAAAAATAGCAAATGACTGAAATTTATAAAACCATTTACCAGTCCCTTCTTCACAACTAGTAAATTCTAAAATAATAAAGTGAATTTGACTTTCCCACGATTAAAAACATAACTTAATTCAAATACTAAAAGTCGATATTTTATATAATAGGTAATAGGTCAAATATATCAATCCACAAAAGAAGCTCAGAACAGCGTATTAAATTAAGCGTATTTTAATGAAGCTAGACACAAAAAAAGCTTCTGACGTGACGGAATACCTGCCATAGTTCTCAAAAAACTGTGCGAGGTAACTAACACCAGTTTTTGTTGACTTTTCAACCTATCCCCTACAGAAATGGAATATTTCCTTCCTGCTGGAAATGTGCCACACAGTTCAGCGATACCTAAAAAAAGGCAAGAAGACTTTGCCAAATAACTATCCGAGCAGTCGCACTGCTTTCAACAATATGTTGTCATGGAAAAGGCTACTTAATCAGCATCTTCTAAAATAACTTGAAGGGTTCAACATTATTAGCGATCACCAATATGGCTTTCCGTAAATATAGATTAATAGATCTTCTGACTTTTGTAGCACATGTTTGGAAACAACGCAATGATGAACACTTTATAGAATCTCGAGCGGTAGCTCTTGACATATCTAAGGCATTCGACCGTGTTTTGAAAGATGGACTGTTAGCTAAGCTACGCTGTTATGATATGTCTGTTTGTGGCTCTCATGTTTCCTCAGCGAGCGTTCTTTTACGAGTGACAGTCGACGGATTTCTTTCTAACACCTTCACTATCAACGCCGGTATGCCCCAGGCTCTATTACTGTCTCCTACTATCTTTTTCATTTACATTAACGATCTGCTGGAAAAGGCCGGGAATCCAATATACAGCGTTGCAGATGACTGTTACGCTTATCTCTTCATTCACTTTGAATGCTCGGACATCGGCTACTCATACGAATATCCGCAGACAGCGGGAAGTCGTTCAACTTAACAAAGACCTGAAAGAAATTCTATCTTGGGGTGACAGTAACCAAGTGGAATTTAACGCTACAAAAACTCCAGGCGGCAGTTTTTTCTAAAAAAGTTAACGTTGCTGAACCCGACATAGTTATGTCGGGGCACTCCAATCCTCTAACATCGTCACTCAATTTGTTGGGCATTAATTTGGGAGCAAATATGTCCTGGCATGAACATGTCGCAGGCATAGCAAGGAGTTGGGAATATTATTTCGAACCAGAAATCTTTACACTCCACAACAACTGTTAATTCTTAACAAAGCTGAAATTCGACCAACTATGGAATACGGCTCCCATGTTTGGGGCTCCGCCTCCAAATACATTGCATTTGTTGGATTCTTTTCAGAGAAGAGCTGTTCGTCTGATTGGCGGACCCGGAACTGACCGGCGGCCTTGATTCGCTGGAACACCGAAGAACGGTTGGCAATTTGAGCCTAGTCTACAAGTATTTTTATGGAAAGTGTTCGAGGATGTAGCCCACTTAATTTCTCCCAAAGCGGTACATGTTAGAAATACACGTATGAGGTTCAGCTTATTACTCCTCGTACAATGCTTTTCAAGCGGTCTTTTATATGGAGACCGTCATCCCTTTGGAATGATTTGCCCAGGACTGTATTTCCCACCGAGTGCAATTTGCAGCGGTTCAAGCGCTTTAGGGACTTCCCTGCAGCACGTGTGCTAGACCCAAAAAAAAAGAATTTCGGTGATATTTATAAATATTTACAAGAAAATACCACAATTTTCAGATTCCTCGACTGGGACATATTTGACTGATTGAGAATAATATTAAAACTAACACACAACGAACTCCAGTGCGATGTATATGAAACAATGCTTCTCGCTCTGCTTCCTTCCTTATTAACCTTTTAATTAATTGACCAATTGAACCAATTAAGAAAATAACACATTTTTTATCGTCGACTAAACTTATTCTCAAATGGACGTACAAAGAAGTATATTCAAAGCAGGTCCTCTAACCACGATACCTCGTCACTCTATCACATGTTCATTTAAATAAAACTATTCAATTATCACACAGCCCCACAAAAAAAAAGTGGGGTATACTTTTGATGCGATATATCAGATCCGTAGTATTTTGCCCGCTGATCACGAATCTAACGTCAGAATATCGCCATCACATCTCAATTTTTTTCTAACCTCAAAAAATAGGTAAAAATTAGTAAAAATTAAGAAAAATATACTCCTAAAAAATTGATTCAAGCTTTTTCATGAATCCAAAGATGTATTAATATGTATTCGGACACGCTAAGCTAATATTCATCGGTTGGATTGAGCCATACAGTTCTGTTTTCTTTCTAACCTCAATAAATCAGACAGATATAGTGCTTCTCGAATGCAAAAAACGAATTCAAATTAAAATTCAACCGATCCTTACCAAATTTGGTACACGGGGATTTTTTGGGTCGCTGATCACGAATCTGAGGTTGGATTTGCAAAATTCAAGATGGCAGATGTTTTCGCGCCATTTTGAACGCCGAGAAAATTCATCGGTCGATTTTTATTCTTCTACCTGCATCCAGGGCACCTCCACGTGGTGACGGTGGGCAACGGTGTTACTCCACTAGCCGGCAGAGTCCCTGGATAACGGCTTAGATGCCGTCATGGCAGGTAGAAGAAAGAGAATTACGATGCAGGGACTCGGAAACCCAGTATCGGCGGTTGGTCAGGGTGGGAAAGCGGGCCCGCAGCCGTCGTCATCCAGCGACCGTAGCTCTTCATGTGTGGGTGACTTGGCTCATGTAGAGTATAATGCTGCAAGAAAACGGTCTCACGGTACAAGGACTTTTCATAAGTGCGATAAAAACAGTGATTCATTTTGTTATATTTGCTGTCAACACGTATTGAGTAAAATGGGGTCACCGATAACGGATAAGATTAAAACCTTATATAAGGATTGTTTTAACACTGAAATTGAAATACAGCACCAGGATACAGATTGGGTTTCCCACATCATTTGCAGTTCTTGCAAAATAATGTTGTACATCAATAAGAAGGCGATTAAATATTCCAGACCAGCAATATGGAATAGACCATACAGTGAAAATGATTGCTACTTTGTATGAATGTTGTATCTAGGCATAACCGAAAAAATAAAAGCACTATTACTTATAACGATGTTTCGACAGTAACAAGACCAACTAAACTAATTCCGCCTCCTGAACAAATTGATGCTGAGGTTATGGAAACAAATGGTTTCACCTTATCAGTTCATGCCGAAAACATTGAGACTGTCGAAAAAGATTCAAACACTGTTACTAATGAATGTTCTAGTGACAACCTATCATATACTAGTGACACAGATAAAGAATTTCTACCATACAACCGTAAACCAGAACCAATACTCGTATCACAGTCAGAACTTAGTGATCTAGTCAGAGATTTAGGCTTATCCAAAGATAGTTCAGAGCATCTTGCTTCCTTTTTAAAGAAAAGACATTTACTTAAGCCAGAAGCTACGATTTCTTATTATAGAAACAGAGATGAAGAATTTCGAAAATATTTCACAATGGACGAGGAATTGTCACTTTCATATTGTACCGATGTAAAGGTCTAATGGATGAATTTCAAACTAACTCATACGATCCTGAAGAATGGAGACTGTTCATTGATTCTTTTAAACGGAGCATTAAGGCAGTTTTGCTGCATAATACCAACGTTTACGCTCCCATTCCGATTGCTCATTCCACAGTTATGGAAGAGCAATATGAAAAAATGAAGCAGTTTTTGATAAAAATAAAATATGCTGATCATAACTGGAAAATTTGTGGAGATCTGAAAATTGTAACAATATTGCTTGGCCAACAGTCAGGGTTTACACTTTATCCCTGTTATAAATGTCTGTGGAATAGCAGAGACAGGGAACGTCATTATAAGAAAAAATTTGGCCAACAAGAGAATCGTTCACTCCTGGTGAAAATAATGTATTGTTTCCACCATTGGTAGATCCAGGAAAAGTTCTTATTCCCCGCTTCACATTAAGCTTGGACTTATGAAGCAATTCACGAGAGCATTAGATACAAACGGCCCATGTTTCAAATATTTGCATAAAAAATTTCCAAAATTTTTGAAGCTAAAATTAAGGCAGGCGTATTTGACGGGCCACAAATAAGAAAATTGTTTCAAGATTCATTATTTGTTACTAAAATGAATAAAGTTGAAAAAGCTGCTTGGCTTAGTTTTAAAGAAGTCGCAACAAACTTTTTGGGAAATAATAAAAGTCCTAAGTACAAAGAAATAGTCGAGAAAATGGTAAAAAATTTTCAAACATTAGGTTGCTTAATGAATCTAAAATTACATTTCCTGGACTCCCACATCGATGATTTCCCAGATAATCTTGGTGACTACAGTGAGGAGCAAGGGGAACGTTTTCACCAAGATCTGAAAATCATAGAAAATCGGTATCAAGGACGATGGGATGACCATATGCTAGCGGACTATTGCTGGTCGCTAAAAAGAGAAACAAGTCCTCAAAAGCGTTTGGGCAGAAAGCCTTTGAATAGGTCATTCGCGGAAAAAAGAACAAGATACAGCCAAAAAAAGGAAGTTAGGCGCGGGTCTAACCTTCGCAATTCTAGGGCTTAAGGGTCTACTATTTGAGAGTATATGGTTTAAAAGTCCTGGTTTTGAGTTTATTGGGTCTCATTTTTAAAGTTACAGGGTTATTGAGGTCTATTTTTTGAGGTTACAGGGTGTGGGAGTCTAAGGTTTCAGGGTTTAGGGTTTAAGAGTATCAGGTTTGAGGATTCCCCAACTGTATACCAAATTTGGTAGGAATCGGTTGGTTTTCAAAAATTTTGTCCGCCATTTTTAATTTTGCAAATCCGACCGCAGATTCATGATCAGCAACCCAAAAAACCCCCGTGTACCAAATTTGGTAAGAATCGGTTGAATTTTAATTTGAAATCGTTTTTTTTGCATTCGAGAAGCACTATACCTGTCTGATTTATTGAGGTTAGAAAGAAAACAGAACTGTATGGCTTAATCCAACCCATGAATATTAGCTTAGCGTGTCCGAATACATATTAATACATCTTTGGATTCATGAAAAAGCTTGAATCAATTTTTTAGGAGTATATTTTTCTTAATTTTTACTAATTTTTACCTATTTTTTTGAGGTTAGAAAAAAATTGAGATGTGATGGCGATATTCTGACGTCAGATTCGTGATCAGCGGACAAAAATACTACGGATCTGATATATCGCATCAAAAGTATACCCCACTTTTTTTTATAGGGCTGTGTTATTTATGATCGTGCATATAAGGGTGAATACATCTAAAAAATTAACTTATATCATTACTTTATTATGTTGGGAATGTGGCATCTTTAGTTCATCGTTTGGTCACTTTTCCTCTAAATAGAGTACACTTCAATAATGAAAGGAATCGTATTAGACGTATAACTAGAATTAATGGTTATGACGAAGACTTAGTAACTAAGTTAATAAATAGACATAAGTTCAAGTTAAATTTTCAGAACTTTTAGGGACAGACCAACAATAATAAGCACAAGAAAACACACCGAAACTAGTTAACTTCTACTAACGGGCAACCCAATGTCGGGACACTTTGAACTTCTGACACCACAAAACCCTAAAAACATCCCAAACAACAATAGACAAATAAAAGAAGCATCTGGCGAGCGACGTAACGGTCGAGGACGTCGCGGGAAATGGCAGCTCGACCAAAACGATGAAGATCTGGCAACTGAAAATGGACCTGCCAAAAGTGTTGTGCCGGCGATTAAGCCGACACCCACTAAGGCGGGAAATTCAAAGCGACGCATGAGTTACACTACAGGAATCAACGAACACGCCATGCGTTGCTACAATAAAATCACAAGACCTGACAACAGTGAGAAGAGAATCACTCGCCGCCTGGACCTACCACCATCAATCCCAAGCGCAACCGACGAAGTAATTAATCAAAAACTCCCGCAACGACAAAGAAATCCCAACAGCACAAAACCAAAATTCAAATGGCAAATAAGAATAGAAAACAGAATCAACAACATCAGAAGAGATATAGGACACCTTACCCAGTTTATGAACGGGAACGCGCCCAAACGAGTCACACAGGGTATAGACAAGATTAAATCCAGGTCTCCCAACAGAACACTGCCAGAAAACCTTGATATCTTGATACAAAAATTATCTCTATATGCCGCAAAACTCCGTAAATACAAAGAACCAAACGAGAGGAAAGACATCAACAACCTCTTGCGAAGAAGCGAAAAACAGTTCTACCGGAAAACTATGTACAACAAACAGACAGTAGTGACCGAACCACCAAACAAACAAGAACTCACAGATCATTGGAAAAGTATCTGGTCAGAACCCAAACTACCCAATAATAACACCCCCTGGAGCAAAGCCGAAGAAGACAAACATAAACCTGTGACAGAACAGGAAAATTCCACATTAACTACTGTGGGACCAAAGAGCATGATGAGGTACCTAGATACAAAAAATTTCGGAGATAAAATAGCCTCCCGTTCGGATCTCCGGGTGGGGGCGTCGACATGCAGTCACCATAACTTTAAAATAGACTTTTGCAACATACGAGGTTTAAACTCAAACATAAATTCAGTGCTTCAGCACCTGCAATCAAATAAACCTCATGTACTCGCTCTATGTGAAACCAAGGTCAGTCCATCAACCAGCACAGTCAGCTATCTTTATCCTGGGTACGACTTCCATTCCCGATTTAGGCGTAACTTTGGAATCTGTCTTTTTGTCAGAAGCGACCTCTCCTGCCAACGAGAAGAGCCCCCAAACTTTGATGTTATGTGGTTAAAAATAACGACTCAACAAACCACAAGGTTCATCTGTATCCTGTATCGACCACCAAGTAATACCAATTTTCGAACACTTTTCGCTTCTCTTGCAGACACCATTTATCATTTACAAATTAACTATCCAAGAGCCGAAATTGCCATCCTGGGCGACTTTAATGTCCACAATATCAACTGGCTTAAATATTCAAATACTACCGACGAAGAAGGTCCTGAAGCTGAATCATTCTCAATCGGTTGTGGCTTAACTCAGCTTATTGACGAACCAACACGGATCCCTGATCGAGACGGGAAGTTCGCCAGTCTTGTTGATCTGTTTTTTACCACCAATCCGGAGATTCACACGGTCACCGTAAATCCGCCGTTAGGTTCTTTCGACCATAAACTGCTTTCGACATCGAGTATCTTGCCAATCAGTGACAGAGAGGCACCTAGGCCGCGCAAGATTTCGCACTACAAATCTGCTAAATGGGAAGATCTCATGGAATATTTTCGAACTTTTCCTTAGATGGACGTTTGTTTTCGATCCGACAACTCATCTGACTGCACCAGGGAGGTCTCCGATGTTATTTGGGCTGGTATGGAAACTTACATCCCTTTTTCAACGGCAAGCCTTGGTTTGACCGAAAATGCAAAGAAGCTGTTGCTTCTAAACATATTGCCTACCGACAATGGCGTGAAAATCCTAACACCATAAATCGTAACACCTTTGTTTGTGCCCGGAACAGATGCAAAGGAATTATCGACGAAACCAAAGAGGCACACAATCAACGAATTAGAAACAAACTTCTCGCTTGTCCCAACAATTCCAGGTCCCTTTGGGCAGTCGCTAAGGAAGTTAGTCAAAATTTCACCAAATCCACCATACCACCACCCACACGGCCAGATAATTCCATTGCAACCACACCTGTTGAGAGAGCGATCTTGTTGGCTGAACTCTTTGCTTCACATTCTACCGTCGATTTCCAAGGAAAAACACACACCACCTACTATTCCCATATTGCAGTCAAGATGCCCGATGTTGTCTTCAGACAACGTATCATAAAGCGTATTTTAAGGAAGCTAGACACCAAAAAGGCTTCTGGCGCTGACGGAATACCTGCCACAGTTCTCAAAAACTGTGCAGAGGAACTAACACCAGTTTTCTGTAGACTTTTCAAACCTAACCTACAGAAAGGGAATATTTCCGTCCTGCTGGAAATGTGCCACGGTTCAGCCGATACTTAAAAAAGGCAAGAAGGCCTTGCCAAATAACTAGCGACCAGTCGTACTGCTTTCAATAATATCGAAAGTCATGGAAAAGGTTATCAATTATCATCTTCTAAAATATCTTGAACGATTCAATATTATTAGCTACCACCAAACATAGATTAACAGGAGATCTTCTGACTCATGTTTGGAACAGCGCAATTGAACACTTTGGAGAATCTCGAAAGGTTGCTCTTGACATATCCAAGGCATTCGACCGTGTTTGGCACGATGGACTCTTGGCTAAGCTACGCTCTTGTGGTATGTCTGAAAAGTTCTGTTTATGGCTCTCATGTTTCCTCAGAGAGTGTTCTTTACAAGTGGCGGTCGACGGATTCCTTCACCTTCACAATCAACGCCGGTGTGCCTCAAAGCTCCATACTGTCTCCTACTCTCCTTCTCATTTACATTAATGATCTGCTGGGAAAGATCAGGAATCCAATTTACAGCTTTGCAGACGACAGTACGCTTATCTCTTCATTCACTTTGAACCTCGGACATCGGCTGCTCAGGCGAATATCCGCAGACAGCAGGAGGTCGTTCAACTTAACAAAGACCTGGAAGAAATTCTATCTTGGGGTGACATTAACCAAGTGGAATTTGACACTACAAAAACCCAGGCGGCAGTTTTCTCTAAAAAAGTTAACCTTGCTGAACCCGTGGGCGTTAGTTTGGGAGCAAATATGTCCTGGCATTAACATGTTGCAGGCATAGCAAGGAGAGCTTCTCAAAAGTTAGGAATATTATTTCGAACCAGAATGCTTTACACTCCACAACAACTGTTAATTCTTTACGAAGCTCAAATTCGACAAACTATGGAATACTGCTCCCATGTTTGGGGCTCCGCTCCCAAACATACATTGCATTTGTTGGATACTGTTCAGAGAAGAGCTGTTCGTCTGATTGGAGACCCGGAACTGACCGTCAGCCTTGATTCGCTGGAGCATCGAAGAACGGTTGGCGACTTGAGTCTGTTCTACAAGTATTTTCATGGAAAGTGTTCGCAGGATGTAGCCCGTTTAATTTCCTCCTCTCCCAAAGTGGTGCATGTTAGAAATACGCGTCGCGCTGTTGCTTCACATTCGTATGAGTTTCAGCTTGTTACTCCGCGTACAACGCTTTTCAAGCAGTCTTTTATATGGAGAGCATCATCCCTTTGGAATAATTTGCCCAGCGCTGTGTTTCCCAGCGAGTACAATTTACAGCGATTCAAAAACAACGTGAATCGCTTTTTCCGCACACATGCCGCTCCTGGAGCGCTTTAGGGACTTCCCTGCAGCACGTGTGCCAGACTCATAAAAAAAAAATAAAACCTAAAAAATGCTAAAATCTCGGAATGTGATTTTTTTCACGAATACATTACTTCCCTTGAGTATGAGAAGTTAAAAGAATTTATTGGCTTGATAAAAGCAAATATTTTGCTAAAGAACACATGTTGATGAAATTACCAAGCGCAATGGAAAACATGTAAAAGTACATAAATTTAAATCACCATAAAGTTTATTACATTCAGCAACACCATCAACAATATTCTATTAACTATTCTGCAATATTAGTCGTACCTCTGACAACATGATTTTATTTGCCGGAAGGTACTACGTTTAGTTTATTTCTGAGGAAGCTAAACATGGCAAAAAAATTGTCACTTGTGAAATATACAGATTACAAAGTCAACTGATTTTTTTTAAAATGGCATCTTCCACATATGATTAGAAAAGTGATAATTTTTGTGTTGTTATATTTGGCTCCTCACAAAAAACTAAGTTTTGCTATTAAACGAATTTTTTGTTGTGCCAAATAGGAAAAGAATAAATTGAGTAAGCCTATTAATGACTAAAAAATGCTATTTAATGGTGTGCTCACATGTAGAGGGTGCCATCTAAAAATATCCTCGTTTGCTTTGAAAACTGTGAAATTTGACAAGTGACAAATCCTTCACATTTAGCTTCCTCAGAAAAACTAAGTTTACTAGTAGAAGATTTCTTTAATATGTCGGATGAAAAAATAGTAATTCAGTGAGCAATTTAAAAGTTAAAATTCAGTTGAATGTCCTGTATATCGGTAACAACTGAAAATAACTATCAAGTATTATATATTTTTATAAACAGACTGAAAAATACTATATAATGATGTGCTCATATGTAGAGGATGCCATTTAAAATATCCTAGTTGGCTTTATAAACTATCAAATTTGACAAGTGGCAAATTTGGCTTCCTCATAAAAAAAAATAAGTTTAGTGGTAAAAGATTTTTTACCAAAATTAAAAAATAGTAAATTGCATGATCCAATTAAAAGATAAAATTCAGTTCAATAATTTAAATTTCTTGTATATCAGTAACATCTGAAACCAAATATAAAGCATTACATATTTTTTTAAAAGGAGTAAAAATGCCTCTTAATGATATACTTATATGGAGCGGATGCATTTAATGATATGCTTACATATAACGGGTGCTACTTAAAAAAATTCTTGTTAGCTTTGTAAACTCTCAAATTTGACAAGTGACAAATGTTGAATTATAATATATGGCATCCTCACAAAAAAAATGGCAAAGACTTTTTTTTGATACTCCAGATAGAAAAAGAGTAAATTTCCACTTAAAAGTTAAAATTCAGTTCAATAAGTTGAATGCCCTGTATATCCCTAATGACTGAACTCTCATGTATTATATATTTCTATAACTCTCATATATTATATTTTTTATAAACGGACTGAAAAATGCTGTTTCATGGTGTGCTAATATACAGGGTGAGTCAATGATAGGGTAAAGTTCATTATTTTTTTTTTTTCGGCAATGACAAAAAATGTTAAATACAATAGTTTAAGGGAACATTAAGGTGCACAGTTTAAAATTATTTTTGAGTATACAAGGTACTTTAAAAAAGTGTGGCCGATATAAGATATGTTTCTTCTAAATGGAACATCCTATTTTCTAATTTATTTTTAAATTCTGCGTAAAACTTTTTTAATAATATTTTTTTTAAAAAAATACTAGTTTTCAGTTTTGTAAAAAATTTGCCAGTAGCGCCATTGTTTCTGAAGGTGGAATACTCATAATTGGTACGAGCATACGAGATGAAAAAAAGATGTATGTAAAGAAATTTGAGTTAAATGCTACAGGGTGTTCAAAATAAATTTATGCATTTCGACTATTTTAAATTGAAAAATCTAAAAAATTTTAAATAGCACACCCAGTATATTATTATTTTTTCTGATAGATTTTATAAAACCCAAAACTTTTATTAAGTATATCATATACCTATTTCTAATTGCTTTCGATTTATTTTGAATTTTTCAATTTTTTACCCTTGTTTTTAATACACTTACGCGATAAATATCATAATTGCCGAGACAAAACAAAAATGTAGGCATTGTCAAATTTTGACATGCCTATTAAGCAAGTAAAAATAGTTTAATTTGTTGTAGTAAGTGACGTATAAAGGTAACAGTTATGGGTTTTCCCTAAAAATGAATTAATTGATATGGTTTATATATTGGGCGAGGCGGGAAAAAATTTTTTTTCTTTTGGCAGTAAGGCTTTAAGGAGCGAAGAACCCTAATAGACGTATACCATCTAGAAAATCTTTTCAGTGCTTAATGAAACGGTTTGATGGTAGTGGTAGCGTTGAGTATACGAAACGGAAAGTAGTAAACCAGAATGTTACCAACGAGGAAAAAGAAATGGAGATTTTACTTCATGTTGAAGATAATCCCCAGGTCAGCAGCCGTCAACTAGTTGACTTATCTGACACATCCCAATCTACGGTTAATCGCACCACGAGAAAATAAAAGTATCATCCCTTTCATATGGAACTACACCAAGAACTTTAAGACCGTCATTTTGAACGACGAGTAAACTTTGGTACCAGAGCAATAGAGGTCGATCAAAATTTTTTATCCAAAATAAATGTTTTCTGATGAAGCTACTTTTCACAGTAATGGAGCAGTTAACAGCCAAAACATGCATTATTATTTAACAGTTATCCATTTTGTGCCCGGGAAGTTCCAAACCAAAAACCATTGGTCGCTTAATGTATGGTGTGGATTATTAAATTTTCGAATTATTGGTCCATATTTTTTCCGCGAACCGCTTAACGGGCCCAGATATTTAAATTTTTTGCAAAACGAATTACCCCAGCTTCTCGAAGAAGTTGATAACTTTGAAAGGAAACAAATGTAGATTCAACAAGACGGAGCTCCTGCTCATTACCATCGGGAAGTTCGGGAATCTTTAAACGATCGTTACCCCACAAAAATGGATCGGTAGGGCTGGATTCGTTCAGTGGCCCCCTCGATCATGTAACTTAACACCTTTAGACTTCTTTTTGTGGAACTAAATTAAAGATCGTGTTTATGTGAATCCTCCTACAACACCAGTAGATATGGAAAATAGGATACGGGATGCGTGAAGGACAATAACGCCCTTTATGCTAAGGAAAGTGAAGAAAAATATAGCAAAACGACTAAACATGTATATTCAAGTAGACGGACATATTTTGAACATTTATTACGTCATAATAATTAATTATTAGATAAGTGAAACTATATTAACATTATTATTAACTATTTGTTTATGTTTTCACTATAGCGTAAGTGTATTAAAAACAAGGGTAAAAATTGAAAAATTCAGAATAAATCGAAAACTATTAGAAATAGGTATATGACATACTTAACAAAAGTTGGAGGGTTTTGTAAAATCTATCAGAAAAAATAATAATATACAGGCGTGCCAATAAAAAAATTTAAGATTTTTCAATTCAAAATATTCGAAATGTATAAATTTATTTTGAACACCCTGCAGCATCTAACTTAAATTTCTTTAAATATATCTTTTTCTTCATCTTTATAAAACGCTCGTACTAATTATAAGTTATTCCACCTTCAGAAACAATGGCGCTACTGGCAATTTTTTTACAAAACGGAAAACTAGCATTATTTTAAAAAAATTGCAATATTAGAAAAACTACTAGGTTTAGGTATATAATATTATTAATAAAAAAGTTATAAAAATGTACACAAAATTAAAAATAAATTAGAAAATAGGATGTTCCATTTAAAAAACATATGTTATATCGGCCACACTTTTTTGAAGTACCCTGTATACTCAGAAATAATTTTGAACTGTGCACTTTAACATTTCTTAAAACTATTATATTTAACATTTTTTCGTCATTCCCGAAACAAATGAGATAATAAACTTTACTCTATCGTTGACTCACCCTGTACAGAAGGTTCCATTTAAAAAAATGCTAGTTAGTTTTGTAATATGTCCAGTTTGACAAGTCACAAATTTCTTTTTATCATATTTGGCTTCCTCATAAAAAACTAAGTTTATTACTGAAAGAATTTCTTTGGTATGTAGAATAGGAAAGAAATAAATTAGGTAAAACACTGAAAAAATGTCCTTGTATAGTTCCCGAGATACAATATATCTAGTTTCTGTACCTTAGTAATTTAATCGTTTATTTAAGGTATCTTACTTGCGAATATGCCGACTATCCTACACATGGTGTCCTTATCGTTGGTTACGGATCTGAAAATGGCACAGATTACTGGATCGTCAAAAATTCCTTTGGACCAAAATGGGGTGAAAATGGTTATTTTAGAATACGCCGGAGTGAATGCTATATAACTGAGGATGCAGTATATGTAGATATCGACTACTAACTATTTGAAAGAGATAATTGTTTTAATAATACTTTCTAGTGTGCATTGAAATGTAAATATATTTAGTGTGTTTCCTGAATGTAATAATGAATATTTTAAAAAACCAATATACTAATGGTGTATTAACTAAAACAGTTAAAATCTGGAATTTATTACTTCGATTATATTCAGAGTATTAAATAAGCCTGCAAGCGAAAGAAATAATTATATATATATATATATATATATATATATATATATATATATATATATATATATGTATGTTATATATATATATATATATATATATATATATATATATATATATATATATATATAAATATATATATATATATATATATATATATATATATATATATATATAAATATATATATATATATATATATATATATATATATATATATATATATATATGGGTGAAAATTCGTTGAAACGGAACACCCCGACTCGGAAACTAATTTTTTTTATGAAAATTCTAGTTGGGACTAAAATGGCCAGAAACATTATGAATTTCAAGAAAAAAAATATTGCATAATCGAAAAAAATTTTAAATGGACAAGAAAATCAGGTTATTATAAACAAATTGGAATTTAATAAGGTTCTTAACCACTTCTCGACAATAGGTCTAATTCCGTAGAAGCGCAAATTTTTTCGGCAGAAAATGAAAAAAATATATATTTGTCGGCCTTCATTTGACCTTCAAATGGCGTTAGTTTTCATAAGCGAAGGCACCGCGTTGAGCGTGGCGTCACATCGTGCAGTGCTAATCGGCGTGGCGCAACTTATTGTTATTAGACGCACATATTCAAGATAATCTCTTGTTTATATAAATATTAAGGGTTAACAAATACAGTAATTCTTTAATTAGAAATCGTTTAATTTTCATTAGAAAATACATTTTTTTAACGTTAAATTAATGGGTTACATCATAACTAACACATCTAGCATCTTTCGAATAAATTTTACAACACAATGTTTTTTCATTAAATGGCACGTAATTGTGGAATTGATGTGTGTTTGGAATCGATTGTGCTCGCTTCAAACGAGTTTTCAAGAATTCAGAATGAGTTTCATATTGCAGTTTTGTACAATAATTAAATTTTATATTCTTTATTCTATAAACTTTCGAGCCCAAATGTACAGATCTTCGGCTCTGAGAATTTTCGCACCATCAGTTTGAAGTAAACTTACAAAATATGCTTGGCATTTTACGATACCACCTGTACCGTCACACGCACCTTTACTGTGTGAAGTAGCAAAAAATGCAACTACGTTTCTACATTAAAATTATGCTTTAACAAATTAGAAAAATTGAATTTTCTTTTGTATTGGGCACCAGATCCATCAGAAAAAATAAATCATTTCTTTACACTTTGACAGCGGAAATATACTTTTATGTACGCGACTAACCTCTTGTTAAATAAATTTATAGAGCTGCAAGTTTACGTATATATATATATATATATATATATATATATATATATATATATATATATATATATATATATATATATATTATTTTGAAAGTTACATATATGCATTTTTACATACCAGAATTTTTAGATACCGTTATTAGACTTTTTTATCACTTAAGAAATATTTTTAACTACTTCCGGGTTGACCAGAAGTGACTGCAACTGTCTTATTTTTAATAGAACTCTATATATTTTTTTATCAGTTTCAATTCGCTTTAAAATTCTCTTTCCAACGATGTATCACAAGTTGACATTTGTTTGACAGGTGAACAGCAAGAACTGATTTAAACTCTTATACTTAGGCGGCCGTGGCGGATATACTAGCAATTGTTTTTGTTCGTTTTATCTTACTTTGGAAAGAATTTAATACTATCCATTTTCGCGAGTCTATACATTCCTACATGCCTTACATTCAGTTACAGAATTTTCTCTTTAAATAATGATCAATATCACCGAAATTAAGATAGGAACACATATTTTTTATTTATCCTATTTTCACATTACAGTTTTTTTTTCCAACATTCATCTAACAGAACTCTCTAACGCCAATTGAATTTTTTATTATTTTCAGCAAATAAGAAACCTATTTATTAAATAAATATTTAAATACATATAATTAGAATAACACAGCAAAACCGATATTTGTAATTAATTAATATTAGAACGAAGTAATATTTTAACTCACACAATAAAGATAAATAAATAAAACTATTTTACACTATATATGTTCAAAATGCCGTCCGTTGTTAATCCTACAAAATCTTATTTTTCTCACTGTGGCTCTCATAACGTTCTCCAACTAATTTTCAGAAATTTGATTTACATAATATATATATATATATATATATATATATATATATATATATATATATATATATATATATAGAATAAAGAAAGAAAGCAAAAGATTACCGTATCTACCAAAATTCTTAAAAATAAAATCTTAGTTGGGGAACTCGGCAAAAGGGGGGCGTGATAAGAGATTACACAGTTTTCCTTAAGCCAATATTTCGGTCCTAGATTGGAACCTTATTCAGGGCAAGAACTAAAAAGGAGAACAAAGCATATTCACTGAAAGTGCTTGGGACAAATTTAAATTTAAGGATGTTGTAATTAAGTTGTTATAATTAACAAAATTAGAGTAGAGCAAAAATAAGATATTAATAATAATAAAGTCAAAAACTCACAAGAGTAGTGTGAAGTTGAGTTAGCCTGAATGGCCGTAGGTAGCTTATATACTAAAAAACGTTGGTTAATCATAAAAATACACACTATAACACAGTAGATAAAATTATAAAAAACAGATTTAAAACAGGAATGTGATTGAGAACCTTGGATGGTGAAAACATTGTTAATTACTTCACCTGAGACAACCACCAGTAGCCACTGCCATATGGGAAACAAATGACAAAGCCGACAGGAGACAGCTAACCGACAAAGATAAGGGGCTTATTAAGAAAACTCAATCACGAACAAGGTCGTGAAGCTGAATCATTCTCAATCAGTTATGGCTTAACTCAGCTTATTGACGAACCAACACGGATCCCTGATCGAGACGGGGAGTTCGCCAGTCTTCTTGATCTGTTTTTTAACCACCAATCCGGAGATTTACACGGTCACCGTAAATCCGCCGTTAGGTTCTTCCGACCATAAACTGCTTTCGACATCGAGTATCCTGCCAATCAGTGACGGAGAGGCGCCTAGGCCGCGCAAGATTTGGCACTACAAATCTGCTAAATGGGAAGATCTCATGGAATACTTTCGAACTTTCCCTTGGATGGACGTTTGTTTTCGATCCGATAACCCATCTGACTGCGCCAGGGAGGTCTCCGATGTTATTTTGGCTGGTATGGAAGCTTACATCCCTTTTTCGAAGAAATGCTCCTCCAACGGCAAGCCTTGGTTCGACCGAAAATGCAAAGAAGCTGTTGCTTCCAAACATATTGCCTACCGACAATGGCGTGAAAATCCTAACACCTTAAATCGAAACATCTTTGTTCATGCCCGGAACAGATGCAAGGGAATTATCGACGAAACCAAGGAGGCACACAATCAACGAATTAGAAACAAACTTCTCGCTTGTCCCAACAATTCCAGGTCCTTTTGGGCAGTCGCTAAGGCAGTTAGTCAAAATTTTACCAAATCCACCATACCACCACTCACACGGCCAGATAATTCCATTGCAACCACACCTGTTGAGAGAGCGAACTTGTTGGCTGAACTCTTTGCTTCACACTCTACGGTCGATTTCCAAGGAAAAACACCACCTACTATTCCCATATTGCAGTCAAGGATGCCCGATGTTGTCTTCAGACAGCGCATCATAAAGCGTATTTTAATGAAGCTAGACACCAAGAAGGCTTCTGGCGCTGACGGAATACCTGCCATAGTTATCAAAAACTGTGCAAGGGAACTAACACCAGTTTTCTGTAGACTTTTTAACCTATCCTACAGAAAGGGAATATTTCCGTTCTGCTGGAAATGTGCCACGGTTCAGCCGATACCTAAAAAAGGTAAGAAGACCTTGCCAAATAACTCCCGACCAGTTGCACTGCTTTCAATAATATCGAAAGTCATGGAAAAGGTTATCAATGAGCATCTTTTAAAATATCTTGAACGATTCAATATTATTAGCGATCACTAATATGGTTTTCGTAAACATAGATCAACAGGAGATCTTCTGACTTATGTAACACATGTTTGGAACAACGCAATTGAACACTTTGGAGAATCTCGAGCGGTTGCTCTTTACATATCCAAGGCATTCGACCGTGTTTGGCACGATGGACTGTTGGCTAAGTTGCGCTCTTATGGTATGTCTGAAAGGTTCTGTTTGTGGCTCTCATGTTTCCTCAGAGAGCGTTCTTTACGAGTGGCGGTCGACGGATTTCTTTCTAACACCCTCACTATCAACGCCGGTGTGCCCCAGGGCTCCATACTGTCTCCTACTCTCTTTCTCATTTACATTAACGATCTGCTGGAAAAGACCCGGAATCCAATCTATAGCTTTGCAGATGACAGTATGCTTGTCTCTTCATTCACCTTGAACGCTCGGACATCGGCTGCTCAGGCGAATATCCGCAGACAGCAGGAGGTCGTTCAACTTAACAAAGACCTAGAAGAAATTCTATCTTGGGTGACAGTAACCAAGTGGAATTTAACGCTACAAAAACCCAAGCGGCAGTTTTTTCTAAAAAAGTTAACGTTGCTGAACCCGACATAGTTATGTCGGGGCACTCCATTCCCCTAGCATCGTCGCTCAATTTGTTGGGCGTTAGTTTGGGAGCAAATATGTCTTGGCATGAACATGTTGCAGGCATAGCAAGGAGAGCTTCTCAAAAATTGGGAATATTATTTAGAACCAGAAAGCTTTACACCCCACAGCAACTGTTAATTCTTTACAAAGCCCAAATTCGACCAACTATGGAATACTGCTCCCACGTTTGGGGCTCCGCTCCCAAACATACACTGCATTTGTTGGATTCTGTTCAGAGAAGAGCGGTCCGTCTGATTGGGGACCCAGAATTGACCGGCGGCCTTGATTCGCTGGAACATCGAAGAACGGTTGGCGACTTGAGTCTGTTCTACAAGTATTTTCATGGAAAGTGTTCGAAGGATGTAGCCCGCTTAATTCCTCCCAAAGCGGTGCATGTTAGAAATACACGTCGCGCTGGTGCTTCGCATCCGTATGAGGTTCAGCTTGTTACTCCGCGTACGACGCTTTTCAAGCAATTTTTTATATGGAGAACGTCATCCCTTTGGAATAATTTGCCCAGCGCTGTGTTTCCCACCGAGTACAATTTACAGCGATTCAAGAACAACGTGAATCGCTTTTTCCGCACTCGTGCCGCTCCTGGAGCGCTTTAGGGACTTCCCTGCAGCACGTGTGCTAGACCAATAAAAAAAAAAAAATAACCAGAAAAGGGTCGACACCCGGAAGGAAACCGATCCAAATTGGGAAGTGCATGTATGGACCTTTAAAGCAAGAAAGAGATAGCTAATTAAGCGACCAAGAACCGGTATGGAACCAAGGATAGGACACATCAAAACCTAATTTTAGGTAAACGGTGAGCGAGAGAGAGAATAATGGGAGTAACAGAGAGGAAGATCGTCTATTATATTAATTATTAATTTGTTAATTTATAGTTGATATATGACTGGAGGACGAGATTGTTTGCAGAAATATATGAAGATTGAAAATACCAGGAGGTAATGAAGTGGTGACGCTAGACACTGTCAATGGAACGAGGACAGTAATCAATAAGTGCACAAAATTGCCCAGTATAAGTGGAAGGAATCTGTGGAACCCAGGATCAAGGAGACCCGTAAACAAAGAGAGGAAGGAGGAAGGAAAACCCTGGAAGTTACACAGCTAAGAGAGAGATGACTACCATTTCAGTTCAGATGGATCATAACACACTTGAAGAGAGGGAATTATCATGTGGTGTTGATTTATCACAAGAGAGGAGGAAACTATATATGTTACTGAGACCATCTAGGTCAATTCTTTTATTAATACTAAGGTGATTCTCCTGGATGCAACACATTTCAAGGAATTCCCTCTTGGAGAGATTTTTAGAGAAATGAAGTATTTTGGGTTCCCTGAAATTAAAGGAATGACCATTGTCAACAGAATTGGTCGCCAAAGCACATCTGTGTGGATGGCATCTAGTATCACTTTTATGGAGTGCAAATTCTTGCTTTGGGTCCAAAATTTGTTTATGATTCCATTCCAGGTACTGATATCCCTATAAAAGCAATTCTTTCTGACATTGAATCCTTCATTAAGCTTGCACCAGTCTCCAGTTAAGATATTCTCAGAGCCAAATGCACCAATGCAGTTACTAACGCTGTTTTATAAAACCGTAATACTTCTTTTAAGAAGACTTTGTTCATCAAGACACACAAATTTCTCAAACAACACAGTGAGATCTTTATTGCACCTTCAGACAAAGGCTCGGCCACAGTAGCCTTAGAGAGACTACACTATGAAACCAAGATGTTGGAACTTATTGATGATGAACAAGTTTACAAGAAGCTCTCTCATGATCCCACTACTCAACATCAAAACAAGAGCAACTGTTTTATCAAGCAGTTGAAAACCAAAAAATGGATTGACGATATAACAGCCAGACAACTTTATAACTACAAGGCTATTCCATCAAGGATTTATGGTTTACCCAAGATACATAAAGAAGGGGTACCGCTCAGACCCATCGTCTCCACTACTTGCTCTCTCACTTCAAAACTTAGTAAATTTTGTGATAATCTTCTTGAAAAGTCCTTCCTCAATTATTATACATTTGCCATTAAAGACTCTTTTGCGTTTAGTGCAATAATTTAATAATTTCCAATTACCAGAAAACTACGTTATTATATCACTTGATGTAGTAAGTCTTTTCATGAATATTTCATGGCAGTTAACCAGCCAAATAATTGACTCTGAATGGGCATTAATCTCACCCAACACCAAAATCAGCAAATCCTTCCTCTTGTCAATAATAGAATTTCTTTTCCACTCAGCCTTCTTCAAATTTAAAGACTCTTTCTACTCTCAAATATTTAGATGCCCTATGGGCAGTAATCCCAGTCCTGTTCTTGCTTCAATTGTCATGTAGTATGTTTTACAAAACTGCACTCAAAGATTATCCTTCAGACTTCCCTTCTTATATCAATACGTAGACGATTTAATTCTATCCATACCAGCTGATGGCAAAGAAGAAGTCCTTCATGTTTTCAATTCCTTCGACCCACATTTACAATTCACTATGGAAGAAGAAACCAACAATGCTGTTCCATTTCTGGACACAAGAGTCGTTAGAGACTCCCATAACAACATCAAACTTGATTGGTATAGAATACCTACTTCTTCTGGGAGATATATCCATGCAAACTCTGGCCATGATTGGAAGGTGAAAGTCAACGTCATCAAAGGCCTATATAGAAGACTGAAGACAATAGTCCATCTTGATTTCTTACACCAGTCACAAGAAACACTTACAAACCTTTTCATAGATAATGGTTACAATCGCAAACTCTTACTAAGAACCAAAGATGAAGTCAACAAGCTTACTCATATCCACCAAATTCTTCCAGAACCCCCTCCCCTCCACCTACCGCAAGTCTCCCTCCTCCTCAAACTCCCCCAGTCGAAATAAATTGGTCGTTGCTTTCTTTACCGTTCATTCCTGGCCTTACCAACAAATTAGTCCATATTTTGCGAGTCATTCCTAACATTAAAATTGCCAAATATTATTACTTTAAAAATAGACGTGTTTTCAGCAAGCTGAAGGCCCCGTTGCCAGTTCTTTCCTTGTTAGACTTAGTATACTCAATTTCCTTCTTCAATTGTCCATCAATCTATATTTGACCAGACTTCTCAATCCTTGAATCGTCGTATTGCACTCCATAAAAGTGATACTAGATGCCATCCACACAGATGTGCTTTGGCGAACTATTCTGTTGACAATGGTCATTCCTTTAATTTGAGAGAACCCAAAATACTTAATTTCTCTAAAAATATTTCCAAGAGAGAATTCCTTGAAATGTGTTGCATCCAGGAGAATCACTTTAGTATCAATAAAAGAACTGACCTAGATGGCCTCAGTAACATATATAGTTTCCTCCTCTCTTGTGATAAATCAACACCACATGATAATTCCCTGTCTTCAAGTGTGTTATGATCCATCTGAACTGAAATAGTACTCATCTCTCTCTTAGCTGTGTAACTTACAGGGTTTTCTTTCCTCCTTCCTCTCTTTGTTTACGGGTCTCCTTGATCCTGGGTTCCACAGATTCCTTCCACTTATACTGGGCAATTTTGTGCACTTATTGATTACTGTCCTCGTTCCATTGACAGTGTCTAGCGTCACCTCCTGGTATTTTCAATCTTCATATATTTCTGCAAACAATCTCTTCCTCCAGTCATATATCAACTATAAATTAACAAATTAATAATTAATATAATAGACGATCTTCCTCTCTGTTACTCCCATTATTCTCTCTCTCTCGCTCACCGTTTACCTAAAATTAGGTTATGATGTGTCCTATCCTTGGTTCCATACCGGTTCTTGGTCGCTTAATTGGCTATCTCTTCTTGCTTTAAAGGTCCATCCATGCACTTCCCAATTTCGATCGGTTTCCTTCCGGGTGTCGACCCTTTTCTGGTTAACTGAGTTTTCTTAATAAGCCCCTTATCTCTGTCGGTTAGCTGTCTCCTGTCGGCTTTGTCATTTGTTTCCCATATGGCGGTGGCCACTGGTGGTTGTCTCAGGTGAAGTAATTAACAATGTTTTCAACATCCAAGGTTCTCAATCACATTCCTGTTTTAAATCTGTTTTTTGCAATATTATCTACTGTGTTATAGTGTGTATTTTTATGGATTAACCAACGTTTTTATGTATAAGCTACCTACGGCCATTCAGGCTAACTCAACTTCACACTACTCATGTGAGTTTTTGACTTTATTATTATTAATATCTTATTTTTGCTCTACTCTAATTTTATTAATTACAACAACTTAATTACAACATCATTAAATTTAAATTTGTCCCAAGCACTATCAGTGAATATGCTTTGTTCTCCTTTTCAGTTCTTGCCCTGAAGAAGGTCCCAATCTAAGACCGAAATATTAGCTTAATGAAAATTGTGTGATCTCTTATCACGCCCCCTTTTGCCGAGTTCCCCAAATAAGATTTTATTTTTATTTATGTATATATATATATATATATATATATAATATATATTATATATATAATATACATATATATATATATATATATATATATATATATATATATATATACATATATATATATATATATATATATATATATATATAATATATATATATATATATATATATATATGTATATATATATATATATATTATATAAATATATATATATATATATATATATATATATATATATATATATGCGGCGTCATTTTTTATAACGTCTCTTTTGCGGCGCTATTTTGCCCCTTATGTATATCTTAATTTTGACAATGGATTGAACGGATATTAATATTGATCGAGGACAGGATTAAAATATCAGCTAGCTCGTTTTTTTTTTGTTAGAAAACATGGATAATTGTACGTTTTTTTGAAAATAGCCTCTATAGTTGTTTAAAACTTGGTTGTACAGATTTGGGCACTATTCAGTTTAGAATAAAGAGATTCTAAGTTCAGCTGAAAAAAAACTGAAGAGTTAATTAGTTGTTGAAATAAAATTGAATTGGGTACAACTGTTGCGTCCTGAAATATAAAGCGGGTGGTTCAGTAAAAGGCTGCATTAACACAGAGAAAAGTATATTGACAAAATAAAAATCCTTGCAGATATTACACTCTTAAAATTACATTAACTAAATGAAAATCCCTTAGGCTATGAGAGTGTACACATTTAAACTAGAGTTCTATGAATTACTGATCCTAAGACTAAAAAAAAACAAAAGGCGAAAAAAACACGATACAAAAGTTTGTAAAATTAACTCCGCGGAACACACGTGTTGAGTAGTCGTTGGAAATACACGTTGTCAACAGGAAATGAGATACTTAAACTGGTGTGCTTATGAATTACTTATTGGCTTCTCCTCGTTGGTTTTCCATAAGCTGCTTGGCCTCTCCTGGTGAGATTCTCATCAAAAATTGTGTCTCAGCCACTGCGCTCCTATTCTTTTTTGGATAGCTAATCACTTTTTAAACCCGAAATGCCTTAGGATGAGCAGAATATTTTAAGATTGGAAAAAGGCATTAAACTTGAGATCTATAAACAGCACCCGCTTGGTGATAAAAAAAAGCCGTTACTGCACTACGGCATCACGGAAGAAAAAAAAAACCTACTACGACCTGAGTAAGGAAAAAGCCACTACAGCATGCTGAAGGAAAAAGCCTTGAAAAATCCGAGGTGTCCGTTTATATATCTTTTGCCCCTTCTTCAAAGTGACGTCTTTAAAATGGTTCACTTCCGAGACGCAAAATTAATGCAAACTAAATAAGTTAGGTCAGCAACACGGTATACACGCTTGAGTTACACTGTTCAAAAATTTAAATCACTGTTTTAAGTTACACTGCTCAAAGATTAAAATCACTGCCTAATCAAATATAAAAATGTAATAAAAAATAAATTATAGAAAGAGAAACAGTGTCGTAACATAATCTTAAAATCTGGGAAAAAATGAATGTTACATTTACCCCCTAGCAAAAAGAAACAGACTACATTAGCACTAATATTAAGTATATTAAAAATCAAATAAAAGTCTTTGCATGAACGTAAGAATCTTACTACTAGACTTAACTTAATTAAGCATTAAAGTTAAGCACATTAAAAATCAAATAAAAGTCCTTGCATGAACATAAAAAATACTTTTCCAGAATAACAATAGTAGTTTTCCTATATAAAAACAAAAAATATAACCTTATCTAGACTCTGGTCTAAATCAAAAAAATTTAACTAAACTAAAATACGAACACCTTCCTTAAGACAATTTAAGGATTGTCAGAAAATTTTCTATTTTAGTAAAAGAAATTTTTGAAGAATTCCTGTATAAAGGAAAATAAAAAAAAAAAAGATTCTAGTAAAAATACTAATTCTAAAAGGAGATCTAAATAAAAAAATAATACAAATTTTAGACTTACTGGATAAATCAAAATCAATTTACTCTTAATTACACCCAAAATATAGGTAATAAAAATACATCCCCTCCGGTAACTAACTTTGAAATTGCTCATAAAATCTCTTGACTCAATGTCATACCAAACAAGCTACACCTTGCGTTTGTCCAAACTCAACATCACTTTGGATGCCTCTAATCAAATTTTCGCCTCCAAGTGTAAAGAACTGGGTACTATTTGGGATCATTAGCAAATCAAATCTCGTGATCTCCGAAATACCGACAGTCATATATCCTGAGTCTGACACTGTTGCAAGGTCCCAAAAAAATTGTATCGCTACTAAAATATCAACCACCATCAACCTAAGTTTGGATATGGCCAGTCCACGAAACCTTAGCAAAAATAATAAAAGTAAGCTATACACTGTTCAACTTTTACATCAAATAACGAGGTCGTCACCTCTACCGAGCAACATCAAAAAATAAAAATCATATTGGGGAATTAAGATAATGTAAATACAAATCATTCTTCTTCTGACAAACTTTCATTAGGGTTAGGTCCATTGAATGGTTTTAAGTCTTTAATATGCCACTG
The DNA here is from genome assembly GCA_019049505.1 of Pachyrhynchus sulphureomaculatus. NCBI lineage: Eukaryota > Metazoa > Arthropoda > Insecta > Coleoptera > Curculionidae > Pachyrhynchus > Pachyrhynchus sulphureomaculatus. The sequence continues at coordinate 37,951,017 of CM032452.1, forward strand.
TCCTACATGAGTCCCTTTTAAATTGACCAAACCGTAAACTAAATCTGAAATCTTTTTCTCTTATCACGCAATGCACATACTTAGGTACCAACTTAGATGTGAATTTATCGACTGCCCTGGAAAGACTTTTATTTTTCCGCCAAACGTGATTACCTATTTTAAAGGAAAAATCTCTTTTTCTAAGGTTATAAGACTTACTGTTCCGTTCATAAGCCTTATTATTATTATTATGCACGTCTGTGAAAATATCTTTTAAACCCTTCAAATTTTCGGCGTAGGCCTTCCCTACGACCTGGAATTATTTCGCTATCAACACTGTCATCCAAATCTAAATTTTTATAATATAATCCGGATAGAGGTATATGTCTGCCGTAAACTAAGAAAGACGGTGTAAACCCGGTTATCCCGTGTTTTTGCTGTATTTATAGCCTGTGGAATCTTTGAAATCTCTTTATTTCAAATATCATGTGAGTCAACGTAACTCTTGACAGCGGTTCCTATAGTTCGATTATTACATTCAACGAAATTACAATGTGGAGAGTACACGGGATTAAAGGTTCTTAAAACTCTTAGAGGTAATCTGAGTACCGTTATCGCATATCAAAAGCGATGGAGCTCCGTGAATTAGAAAACATCGTTTTCTAAAACTATCTCTATGCATTCAGCTTTAGAGCTTTTCAAAGGAAATAACATGGTATACTTTGTAAACCAGAAAGAAACCACGAAAAGCCATTTTTTGAACTTGGAAACAAGCCTAATAAGTCATAAGGTTCTTTTGACCATAAACATCGAGTGTTCTAACAATTAGTGACAAGCATTTAAACTGCGTAAGATTTGGCAAATCGTTCCTTTCTTATACAAAATCTTTTTAATCAGTTTTTTTTCCTTGCTCAACTTTTGAATGAACGAACAAAGATTTCTGACCGTGGTGGAGAGTTCGACAGTCTCTCTCAATCTCTTTGTATTTAACAATCTAGGAATTTACATTATCTTCGTAAGTCTACTCTTAGGTCCTTCCGATTTTAAACTGGTTTCGACATTGAGTGTTCTATTAATTAGTGACGAAGAAGCGTATAATCCGCAGACGACTTAGCATTACAAATCTGATAATAGAATTAATATATATATATATATATATATATATATATATATATATATATATATATAAATATATATATATATATATATGTATATATATATATATACATATATATGTATACTATATATATATATATATATATATATATATATATAATATATATATATATATATATATATATGTATATATATATATATATATATATATATATATATATATATATATCTATATGTATATTTATTATATATATATATATATATATATATATATATATATATATACATATATATATATATATATATATATATATATATATATATATATATAATATATATATACATATATATATATATATATATATATATATATATATACATACATAATATATATATAATATATATATATATATAATATATATATATATATATACTATATATATATAGATATATATATATATGTAGGGGTATGTAATATTTTCGCACCTTTCCACAGTTTGTTTCAGATTCGGGTTATCGAATGTGTGTACGCTAAGAAAGTTTTTTTAATGCCATTCTGGCATCAAAATATCTTGCTAGTGCCTGAAAGAGGTCTAAACAAATAATTCATGAAACCAAGGAGGCATACAGTTCAAGAATTAATTAAAAATAAACTTCTTACCTATCTTAATAGTTTCAGGCTATTAGTAAAAATTTCATTAAATTGACTTCTCTTGCACGATCTATTTAGAAAACCAGTTTGTTAACTGGACTAGATGCTTTTCATTTTACTCTTAAGTTTCAGGGGAAAACACTATTCCCGATGCGGACTCACACAGTCCAGATAGTGTCTTCAAATAGAGTATCATTAAAAGTCTACCTAGACACCAAAATAATCTCGTAGCGCTGATGGAGTACTTGCAACAGTACTTAAAAAATTTACCGAGCGAATTAACAACAGTTTTTTGTAGACTTTTTAATTTATCTTACATTAAAGGAATATTTTCTTCCTGCTGAAAATGCAGTGGAGTTCAGCCAATACGCAAAAAAGATAAAAAGACTTTATCACTACTAACTGACCAGTAGCATTTTTGACGGTAATATCCAAAATTATTGAATAGGTAATTAATCAGCATTTTTTAAAATATCTGGAAGAATTTTATATAATTAGCCCATCAAGGTGGCTTTCGGAAACAACCTATTAAAAAGATCGCAATTGAATATTTGGAGAATCAGCAGTTGTTGCACGTGATATATCCAAGGTAATAGACAGTGTTTGACATAACGAAATCATGGCTAAGCTACGCTATTACGCTATCTATCAAATGTCTTGCTTCTTCGAGTTTTCAAATGTTCCTTACCAGTGGGAAGTTTGATTTCTTTCAGATATCTGCACTATCAATGTCAACGTGCTCCAAGGTTTTACTGAATTCTACTCTCTTTCTCCTTTACCTTAACCATTGGCGGTAAGAGACTATAAATCAAATTTACAGCTTTTCGATGACAGTATGCTTCTTTATTCATTTAGTTTGAACCATCGAACACCAACTACCCATGCAAATATCCAAACAGGTATTTTAGCTTAATAAAACCTTAAAAGAAATTCCTTCATTGGGGTAGCAGTATTGAAGTAAATCTTAGAGCTATAAAAACTCACACACAGTTTATTTTTATAAGAATTAACGCTTACGAAATCCGACATATTTATGGTCCACTCTACTAGCATATTCACTTAAATTGCTGGGCGATAATTTAGGAACAAACATATTTTGGAATGATCGGGCTGCATAGATTGCTTCGCAAAAGTTGAAGATATATCTTTCTAGAAGCTTTACACACTCC
>CM032452.1:37957224-37969724 GCA_019049505.1 Pachyrhynchus sulphureomaculatus
TATTCGTACACTTTGCTCACGGCCCATTAAGAAACTTTTCAGCTAACGAAGAATGCGAATGCCAAACCCAAGCGATCCAAGTTTGTTCAACAATAACCGATGGTTCACTTTGTCGAATGCCTTGGAGAAGTCAGTAAATATGGTATCAACCTGACAGCCTCTCTCAAATGCGCCCAACAGGTAATCCTCATATGTCAGATGATTAGATACACAGGAGCGAGAACGCTGAAAGCCATACTGTTCATTCATGATCACCCGCCTACAATGCCAAGAAAGAGAAGAAGTGCCCAATGAGTCAGAAAGCTTTGGTATGGTCGACTGTAAGCAGACGCCCCTATAATTAGTCACGATTACCAGATTTAAAAAGGGGGGCTATATAGGACGTTTTCCAATAATCAGGAATTACCTCCAAATCCAATGAGAGATTGAACAGGAAGTGAAGTGGTTTGCTTAAGGTGCACACACATTCCTTTAATAATAGAGGCGGTACACCATCAGGCCCACTTGAGGTTTTAGGCCTGAGCGACATCAATTCATTAAAAACATCAACCAAACTAATATTCACGTTATTTAATATTGTCAATTCAGTAAGGCTCGAGTAGTAGTCCGGTATTTCCAAAGAGGCATCCTCATACACACTCAAGAAATAATCAGCAAACAAATTGACCGTAAGATAACCACTACTGCTTGTCCTACCCCCTAAATGCTTGGATTTATGGTACCCATTCGATCTTTTACAGTTATTTAGATGTTTGCAAAATTCTGCCGGATATCTGTTGAGATTGAATTCTATTCTATGGGCTATTTTTTTTAACAATAAGGCGTTTTAAACGAGGAGAAAACTATACTGGAAAATTCGAACTTTCAAACACCTTGATACGCGCATTTGGGCGGTTACACTGGGCAGTTAATAAATAATATGAGCAGTATTAAACTTTTTTGGTAGTGATTAAATTAATCGTGGCAGTAAAATTTTGCTATTAATATAATAGACTTTGGTTGGTTACTTAGTTCTATAGCAGCAGTACAAAATATACTAGTAGGGTAGTTTAAATAAATATCTTGTGCAATCAACATTTTAGTAGTCAAATGAGTGATCGGGCAGTTCGATAAATAGTTCGTCAGCTCGCGGTGTTCCGTAAAAGCCGAACGTGATTTGGTTGAAAAAAGCGGCTCATTTCCGTTAAAGTAAGCTACTAAGATACTACCCAGATTACTTTATAAGTTTGACTTCATACTTTGATTTCATACCATTGATAAATTAATAGAGTATTTTTTTCGTTGCCCATGTTTTTTTTCATTTCAAATTAAAATATTACTTACTAGAAAAAAGGTCAATGATGAAACACTATCCTAATTTTCTTAGTCAGTCAGTAGGTATATGTTTTGACAGTTTTCATTTTAATGTATGTAAAGATTATACGTAATCATTTAACTAGCTGATCTTAATTTTTATTGTACGAGTATTTATAGTACTGCTTATCCTAATATTTCTAGCTTACTAATTCTGCTAACGCGTTACTGCCGAATATTTCATTTTAGTGACCAATTGGATTTTCACGCATTCAAATATTTACAGAGCTGTTTATTTCGAAATATTTTACTCCTGATTTCCATTCTTTTTACTGTTCATATTTAGCTGCCCAATCTGTTATTGAATATACAATTTGTGTAATATGTTACCGACTGTTTAAATGATGCCATATAAACGGAAACATTGCTGACCCCGGTATAGAGATTTCTTGAGTATTTTACTCCTATATTCGCTTTTTTTGGCCATGTTTGTGCTTCCAATCTTATGGCTTTGGACGACCGTACTTTTCATGTAAGAGTACAGAACAGGATTTTTGTCCGCTGAAGCCAATATACATCTTCTCATTTCTTCATATTTTTCACGGATGCTAAATATTTACTTTATGTAAATTGCAAGTGCGATGGAGGTGAAGTAAAGAGATCTCACTACAGGAGTCAGCAGTGTTCCCCAGTAATTTGTTCTTGGGGTAAGCGGTCTTCAGAAAAGAACTAAAAAGTTTTTGACACCTTTTTAGCTACGCCAAGCTTTCGAAAATATTCCATTTTCTTCATCAGGGTGCTAACCGGTGTGTTAAAAAATTTACTCTTTGTGGGGGCACTTTATTACGCTTATTCATCAGAAAAATATATGAGAAAACCTCGACACAATTCTCTCTGAGAAATATAATATGCTTTTACTCCATTTTGTTAGGATGGTACGAGGAATTATGTGGTTATCATAACCACACAATTCCTCGTACCATCCTAACAAAATGGAGTAAAAGCATATTACATTTCCCAGAGACGATTATGTCGATGTTTTCTTATATTTTTTCTGATGAATAAGTATAATGAAAGTGCCCCCACAAAGAGTAAATCTTGAACACACTACTTAGCACCCTGATGAAAAAAATGAAATATTTTCGAAAGCTTAGCATAGCTAAAAAGGTGTGTTAAAAACTTTTTAGTTCTTTTTTAAAGACCGCTTACCCCAGGAATAAAATACTGGTGTTTAATTGGTCGGTTAAGACTACCCGTCTCCTCTATATATATATATATATATATATATATATATATATATATATATATATATATATATATATATATATAATAAAAAAAGAAAGCAAAATGTTGCCGTATCTACCAAAATTATTAAAAATACAATATTAATTGGGGAGCTCGGCAAATTTGGGCGTGATAGGAGATCACACAATTTTCATTAAGCCGCCAATATTTCGGTCCTGGATTGGGACCTTCTTCAGGGCAGAACTGAAAAGAAGAACAGAGCGAATTCACTGATAGTGTCTGGGACAACTTCAAATTAATGATGTTAATTAGGTTGTTATAATAAATAAATTAGTGTGGAACAAGAATAAGATATTAGTCATAATAAGTTAAAAAACTTACATGAGAAGTGGAAGGATTTCGTTAGCCTGAATGGCCGTAGGTTTTTATGTACAACCTAGCTTCATCAGAATACGCTTTATGATACGCTGTCTGAAGACAACGTCGGGCATCCTTGATTGCACTATGGGAATAATAGGTGGTGTTTTTCCTTGGAAATCGACAGTAGAATGTGAAGCAAAGAGTTCGGCCAACAAGTTCGCTTTCTCAACAGGTGTCGTTGCAATAGAATTATCTGGCCGTGTGAGTGGTGGTATGGTGGATTTGGTGCCTTAGCGACCGACCAAAAGACATTGAATTGCTGGGACAGGCGAGAAGTTTGTTTCTAATCCGTTGATTGTGTACCTCCTTGGTTTCGTCGATAATTTCTTTGCATCTGTTCCTGGCACGAACAAATGTGTTACGATTTATGGTGTTAGGATTTTCGCGCCATTGTCGGTATGCAAGATGTTTAGAAGCAACAGCTTCTTTGCATTTTCGGTCAAACCAAGGGTTGCCGTTGGAAGGGCATTTCTTCGAAGAAGGGATGTAAGCCTCCATACCGGCCAAAATAACATCGGAAACCTCCCTGGCGCAGTCAGATGGGTCGTCGGATCGAAAACAAACGTCTAACCAAGGAAAAGTTCGAAAATATTCCATGAGATCTTTCCATTTAGCAGACTTGTAGTGCCAAATATTGCGCGGTTTAGGCGCCTCTCTGTCATTGATTGGTAGAATACTCGATGTCGAAAGTAGTTTATGGTCGGAAGAACCTAACGGCACATTTACGCCGACTGTGTAAATCACCGAATTGTTGGTTAAAAAGAGATCAAGAAGACGGGCAAACTCTCCGTCTCGATCAGGGATCCGTGTTGGTTCGTCAATAAGCTAAGTTAAGCCACAACTGATCGAAAATGATTCGGTTTCACGACCTTGTCCTTCGGTAGAATTTAATATTTAAGCCAGTTAATGTTGTGGACATTAAAGTCGCCCAGGATGGCAATTTCGGCATTTGGATAGTTAATTTGTAAATGATCGATGGTGTCTGCAAGGGAAGCGAAAAGTGTTCTAAAGTTAGTATCACTTGGTGGTCGATAGAGGATACAGATGAACCTTGTTGTTGGTTGAGTCGTTATTTTTAACCACATAAAATCAAAGTTTGGGGGCTCCAGAGCCTCTTCTCGTTGGCAAGAGAGGTCGCTTCTGACAAAAAGACAGATTCCAAAGTTACGCCTAAATCGGGAATAGAAGTCGTACCCAGGATAAAGATAGTTTACTGTGCTGGTCGATGAACTGACCTTAGTTTCACAGCGAGCGAGTACATGAGGTTTATTTGATTGCAAGTGTTGGTGCACTGAGTTTATGTTCGTGTTTAAACCTCGTATGTTGCAAAAATCCATTTGGAATTCTAACCTCTGCATGTCGACGCCCCTGAACCAGCCCCCACCCGGAGATCCGAACGAGGGTCTATTTTACCTACGGAATTTTTTTTATCCAGGTGCCTCATCATCCTATTTGATCCCACAGTCCGGGACATCGGCACAGCCACGAAACGTTAAGCAACTTCACGCAGCCTAAGCCGATGCGATGGTATCACACCGGGCTATGCTGGTGGGATCTGGGCATCTACCATCTAGGTTGTTCTTTAAGTCGCCTCCTACCACGGGGTTTTCCCTGTATTCGGCTTTGATACACTTGTTTCACTTGCCTATCATCCTTCATTCTCTGTATATGTCCCCACCATCTCAGCTGCCTTTATGGTATATATTCCATAAGTGCTTGTACTCTCAGCCTTCTCCTTATTTCTGTATTCCTTATTCTGTCTTTCCGGGTAACTCGTACTGCTCTCAGCTATTTCATTTCGACGGCTTGTATCTTGTTTTTCTGAATGTCTGTTAGGGTCCTTGATTCGCATTCATATGTTAGGATTGTCCTATTAATTGCTTTGAACACTTTTATTTTTGTTTGTTTCGTCACTTCTTTCTTTCTAATGAATTTATTATTCGTTGCATAGTAAAGTCTGTTTCGATTCTTTCATTAATTTCTTTGTCTTGTTTTCTAGTTTCCTCCATTATCACTCCCAAATACTTGTACTGTTCCACTTGTATTTTATTCCCTTCTATGTATATATTCGTTTGTTGGTTGGTTGTTTTTATTACATACTGCACATTGTTGCTGTATATTCCTTTTATGATTCTTATCGTCTTTTTGTTTATTCCTTTATTTTCTAAGCTTTTCCTACTTTATTTCTCGGGACACTGTCACTTTTTCTAAGTCTATGAAAGCAAGGTGTAAGCTTTTTTCGATAATCTGTTTCAGTGTAAATATGTGGTCTTGTGTGCTTCTTCCTGGTCTAAATTCATTTTGAGATTCCGATAGTTGTGGTTCTATTACTTTCTTTATTCTATTATTAATGATGAAGTTTTGACAGTGTTCAGTATAGTAATTCCCCTGTAATTATTGCAATCCTTATGATCTCCATCTCCCTTTTTATAGATTGGTGTAATAAACGATATTCTCCATTCGGCTAGAAATGTTTCTTCTTCCCATGCATTATTAATTATTTCTAGCAATATTGTGTTTCCTTTCTTCCTTGCACATCAATAAATCATGCAATAATAGCTTCGATACGAGAACGGTCATTTTCATCACAGCTAATATTAGGCCTTTCTGTATTTCTTCATAGAGGATATGGATCTAAAAGACTATTAGATGTTTTATCTAGCTTGGGATTTGTAGCTTCGTATGGTAATACTGTACAGTATAAAATTTCAGCAGTTTACCATCCGCAGCCTCGTTTTTTATCATCAGAGACAGGTGAGCTAGTACAATATGTTGGAGACAATGCGGATATAAATGTCCATACTCTTGACGGTAATAATACTCTTCATGTTATGGGGATGATTAAGATAGTTACTCCAAAAGATGCCGTTATTTACGATAAACGCATACAAAAATGTACAACTAAACCAAGTGCAAAAGACATGGTAGCAATATCACATGTATCTCTTCTAGCATATGAAAAACCAGTTGTATCTGGATACAGCAAGATTCAAGTTGAAATTATACAGAAAGTGGAGAAATATTTCACCGTTGCCAGGGTGGAATGGCTATCTTGAACAGCTTACTAAAAATAATAAGAATTTTTCAACTTCTCGGGTTATGTTTCTTCCTTTATTGATCATTCTGCTAGTAATTTAGACACAATTTATACTTTACATTGCGCTATAAATATTGCCAGGTCACATAGACAAAAAACGTGTGTAATTAGTATTGATCAACCCCTCTGCTTTAAAGCATCTGAAATGTTAGATGCGTCAGATGCTAACTCAGAATTATGTAAAACAGTTGATAAACTAGGAGGATTTCATATGTTCATGTCCTTTTTTGGATGCATAGGATATTTAATGGACGGAAGTGGACTCAAGGAAGCTCTAGGTAAAATATATGCTACAAATTCTGTCGACAAAATGTAAAATGGTCATGCTTATTCAAGAAGTATCAGAGGTCATACACTATTACAACTTGCATTATCATTGATGATTTTTGAAGACATGCCATGAAGATTGAAGATTGTGTGTTAAATGAGTTAGCAAAAACAAATAACTTGCCGTGATGTTTCCTACGAAGATGTAGAAGGGTGTGTAGGTAACTAGAACTCATTTATTGATCAATTTCAGAATAGACTGAATGAATTAAAAGCTCGAGGCCCTACAGCATAGTTATGGGTACAATATTTTGAAATGGTATCGATAGCAGTAGACTTTATTCGCGCTAAAAAACTGGGACTTTTCAAAGAACATCTTGATGCAGTGCGAAAAATGCTGCCGTATTTTCACGCTAGTGGTCACTTTTTATATCTTCAAGATATGATCAAATTAGAAAATACAATGGATAAACAGTTTTGAGAACTTTAAAAATGGATTCTTCATTGTAAAACGAACAGAAATATTTATTTCTGGCAGATGGACAGACACGGTAATGGAACAAAGTCTTATGAAATCTATGAAGACAGAAGGGGGAGTATCTCGAGATCGAAGTACGCAAGAAAGTGTTTTATGTAAAAGGGTGTATGCTATGTACGCCACAAATTTGTGAGGAAATTGAGAAGTTTTGTAACATTTCTTTAGACTCTGCAGAACTAGACGTTGATGATAGGGATTCAAGAGTAAAAAGAGATAATACTGATGTAAGTAAACTAGTTGAATGGTTTACACTTCATAATCACTTTCCAAATACAAAACTGTTGGTATCCTTAGCTTCTTGAATCATTGGAAATTACTAAATTAATTATCACAAAGTCCATAAAATTGGATCAGAATCTATAGTAAAGATAACTGGTCTGAACTTTAATGAGACAAAGTTAAAACGCGCCGATAAGGTTTCACCCCTTTCAATTGTTAACAAATCTGTCAAGATTAACGAATGTATAGTCTCCGTAGATCCATTGCTACTCTTCCAAAAAATACCTGTAAGCAAACAGTTTGAAAGTAATCTTCAAGGATATCTTCAATATGAACTAAGTCCGTATCCGATATCTTTATTTGATAATAATGACATGAGAAAAACCACGAAAGCGACATTATATGACAATATGACACCTGTCGATATCGATCTTGATGAAAATAATGTAACATACATTATCGATGGTGGATTTCTTCTGCATCGTGTCGTTTGGAGTAAAGACGATACTTTCTCCATTGTTTTAGATAAATACGTAAAATATTTACAAACACATCATGGCTCAAGAATTGTTGTTATATTTGACGGATACTCGGACTATAGTAAAAACATAAAAGCAATGGTACAGCTAAGAAGAATTGCTGCTCTTTCAAAATTATATAAAGTTTCTTTCGACGAAACAATGATTGTACCAATCATCCAAGAGAAATTTTTGTCAAATGGAAACTGTTAATATCACTACAAAACAAGCCAGAGATGATGCTGATGTTCTTATCATCGAAACAGCTATTGAAGAATCAAAACATAAAAGGACTGCCGTCATCATAAAAGAAGATATAAATTTGCTCGTCATTTTAATTGGACGTACTCAATCACATCAACAAGAAATTTTCTTAAAAAAAGTTGGCAAAGGCAATGTTAAAACACAAATATACTCCTCCAAAAGTTTCGATAAATATCCCCGTTCTAAAAAACACATTTTATTTTTGCATGCATTTAGTGGCTGTAACAGGACTTCTGCGCTATTTAAAAAAAGAAAAAACTTTCATTAGAACATTAGAGAAACTTCTCAATTTCGATCAACTAGCTCAAGTATTTCAACAAGAAAATTGCCCTGTAGAAACATTGTATGAAAATGGAGTACGCATCTTGTTGGCAATATATAATGCTCCAAAATCTGAGGACAATATCGATCATCTTTGCTACACGCAATTCGTCAAGTCAACAAAGTTTAATAAACCTGTGCAGTTATCCAATCTTCCACCAAGAAGTGCAGCGAAGTAGGTAAGTATTATTAATCGAATATATTTGATAAATGAAAAATATTATTAAATATATTGTATTAATTAATAAATAATGTAAATTATTCATAATTATGGATTTTTTAGTGATTTATTAACTTTATACGACGTATTATTTACCGGAATTCATGGTTGACCTTGCATTATGCTATGTATGGCTGAGCGTTGCGCGCTCTCCGCGCTCTATCTCAAAAACGGTTAATCGTTTAAAAAAATGTTCAAAATAAAATTTGTAGAGAATTTTATGCTCTACAAGTTTTATTCTAGATGTAAATATCATTGAAACCAAAGGAAGCGAGATATTTGTGAAAAAAAACGATTTTTGTGAACTTTGACCTTGAATATCTTAAGAGGCGGACACAAGATTTTATGAGACTTTTGAGACAACTTTTAGAATGCCAAAAAAAGGTTTATACAAGTTTACAGCTTATTATCTCTCGTTCCGAGGTGAAACCCCGAATGTGACTGGGCTACAGCCGTTTTCTTGAAATGAAAGAAGGTTATTAAACTTCTCCGCAAAACGTCTTTTTCTGGTACAAAACACGATATATTCAAAGATATGAAAAACTATGTTTTTCACACAATGACAATTCATAACGAACTGGCTTTTGATGGCGTATGTTTACCTTCTAAACCGCCATAGATGTTACTAATCTATACCAACAAGTGTATTATTAACGCCATCTCTTAGCAAAATCGATATTATTAACCGAAACACCTAACGTATATTTTTTAACTCGGGTTTTTACAAACTTTCATTTGATACCCCACTCGATGATCTGCTAAAAAAATTTTTTTCACTTCCGACGTCATCTCTCAAAACTAATTCCTTAAATCAAAATTTATCTTCCAAAACTACACGGCTCTGATGAGGCCATCAATTCCTATCTTAGTACCAAATTTCAACTTTCCATGTCAAATAGTTTCGGAGGAAATCGGGTGTGGCCGGCAGACAGACGGACCGGCAGACAGACGGACAGACACCAAAGTGATCTTATAAGTGTTCCATACCGAATGCTGAAAATAGGATGAAACTAACCCTGACCTGACCGATTAATGTTTTTATCATGAGAGAGCCATAATATTACAAATGATGAAAGACAAAGCGCGCAAGCAGAAGCAGTTTTTAATTCAGTTTATGAATTTTTAATATATTTTTTCATAATTTAATGACATATTTGGTTACTGCTTATTTTGTGTACTACCTATGTAAGCAAACTTTAAGACATTTAAGATTTCGAAAAATAATTTGTGTAGAAGGAATGTGTTTCCATTTTTGTCAATTTCGTAACGATGATTATTTTGAAACTTTATTATCGCTTTCAGATTACTAAACGCAAATAGAAATTACATCTGTTGCTTCGTCAAGGTTATGACCGTCCTAAAACCAAACGGATGGATAACTATATATTGAGCGACAAATTAAATTTTGTGTACTTGCTAAAAAGGTTTCCTGTAAGTAGTAATAATGAATAGTCTTATTTTCGTTAGTTGTTTTATATTTGCAACTAGTGCAACATTTTCTGCAGATCCTGCAAAGGAGTTCAGGGATTTTAAGGTATTTTTTATTTTTACAATATTCTGTTGGTGAAAACGAGTAATAATACTTTTTTTTGAGAGTATCTATATAACGTTTGTTATAGCTGGAGTATGGCAAGATTTACAAAAATCAAGCAGAAGAAACAAAACGTTTTAATATATTTAAGAACAATCTACGCTCTATTGAACAACACAATGCTCGATACGAACAAGGCCTTACATCTTACAGAAAAGGTAAGTAAACTATTGTGGAAGCGGAAGTAGAAGTTACTTTTAAATTAAATATATTTGTATATATATATATATATATATATATATATATATATATATATATATATGTATATTTATATTATATATATATATATATATATATATATATATATATATATATATATATATATATATATATAATAAAGAAAGAAAGCAAAAGATTGCCGTATCTACCAAAATTTTTAAAAATACAATCTTAGTTGGGGAACTCGGCAAAAAGGGGGCGTGATAAGAGATCACACAATTTTCATAAAGCCAATATTTCGGTCCTGGATTGGGACCTTCTTCAGGGCAGAACTGAAAAGAAGAACAAAGCGTATTCACTGATCGTGTTTGGGACAAATTTAAATAAATGATGTTATCTTTAGGTTGTTATAATAAATAAAATTAGTGTAGAACAAGAATAAAATATTAGTTATAATAAATCAAAAAAACTCACATGAGAAGGGCAAAGATTTCGTTAGCCTGAATGGCCGTAGGTAGCTTATACATAAAATATATATAAAATACACACTAAAACACTTTAGACAAAATTATAAAAACCAAAATTAAAACATGGATATCATTGGGAACCTTGGATGTTGAGAACGTTGTTAATTATTTCAACTGTGACCACCACACATGGCCACCGCCATATAGGAAAGATGACAAGGACGACAGGAGACAGCTGACCGACAGAGATAAGGGGTTTAGTCAAGAAACCTTTGTTCTACACTAATTTTATTTATTATAACAACCTAAAGATAACATCATTTATTTAAATTTGTCCCAAACACGATCAGTGAACACGCTTTGTTCTTCTTTTCAGTTCTGCCCTGAAGAAGGTCCCAATGCAGGACCGAAATATTGGCATTATGAAAATTGTGTGATCTCTTATCACGCCCCCTTTTTGCCGAGTTCCCCAGCTAAGATTGTATTTATATATATATATATATATATATATATATATATATATATATATATATATATATATGTATATATACACACACATATATATATATATATATATATATATATATATATATATATATATATATATATATATATATATATGTATTATATTTTATATAGCGAAGCGAGAGAAAGAGAGAAAATAATTTGGACAGACTTAGAGCTTATCATAAAGAACGAACAAATTCTTTTACTAATCCGATCCTTTTGGAATGGCTGACCCAGGACTGTGTTTCCCACCAAGTACAATTTGCAGCGATTCAAGAACAACGTGAATTGCTTTTTCCGCACACGTGTTGCTCCTGTAGCGCTTTAGGGAGTTCCCTGCAGCACCTGTGCTAGACCCTTAAAAAAAATATGTCTGGTTGATGTGAGCCAGACAAGATAGTTTAACATCAGATCTAAACCAAGTGATCGGCAGCTAGTACTCCTAGATAGCCATTTTTACTGTTCTGTACTTCCACGTTTCCTTACCACAAACTTTAAAGGTTAGAGAGCTGGCTATATCGGTGTTTCTAAAGTACGAAAAGGACACTATCTCCATCATCATTCTTTTCTTGTCGCTTTATTGGGTGATGTTGTCATGAGACATCGCTGATGTCTATTCTACTTATATGATAAGTAGTGCCCTAAATTGAACTTCGGAGTATATAATAATTAAACAGTAAAGAAAATACATTTGCTTGGCATTTTTTAGGTTTTTAATTTTGGACCTTATCAACTTATTGAACATTGAAATTCTGGTTACAGTTGAATTCCTTCTCTTTAAGTTTTGCTTGTAGTTTTTTAATGAATTTGTCTTATACAACAGATATTATGACACCAAAAATTTAGTTGGGCACAAAAGAAGAAGGTATTTTTAATACTTTTCCTAAACCGGACTAAATACAATTCTCTAGCGAAGAAATCCCTGTATTGTGTTGTAGAAGGTAATGAGAGATTCCTTTAATTTACAATTTAATATTTATTACTTTCTTTTATTTATTACATTACTTTCCAGGAATTAGTCAATTTTCTGACATGACCAGAGCGGAACTTGGTGGTTCGAGTCCTCCAAAATTTATCAATAAATCCAAACTGAAGGGCAGAAAATATATTAGAAGTGGAAATAAAATTCCAGAATCAATGGACTGGAGGACTAAGGGACAGGTAACTGAAGTTAGAAGCCAAAAGAAGTGTCATGCTGGGTGGGATTTTGCTATTGTAAGTATCAGATTGGCTGAAATAATTTCACTGGTGATAAAATTAAAATATTAAATTGTTATCAAAATATATAGTATATATTTGACAAACTAGGCACAAATACTAATCCTAATTTATCTTGATATAATTCCTAATTTAATTAAAATACAAGTTTTTGAA
>CM032452.1:37974724-38019724 GCA_019049505.1 Pachyrhynchus sulphureomaculatus
GGGGCGTTATCTAGTAACAGAATACATTTTCTAGGATATCCTATGTTCTTTTAAAAAAAGTTCCACTTTGGGAACAAAATCTCCAAAAAACCAGTCTTTAAATAGAGTCACGTTTATCAAAGCATTGTTTTGATTTTTATACAAAACAGGAAAAGCATTGAGACGAAAATTCTTAAAGGTTCATGGATTTGCTGACTTGCCAATACATAATAATGGGAGTTTGTGTCTTCCAGAAGCATTATTGCATGCAAGAACAGTAATACGTTCTTTGCTACGTTTGTAACCAGGTGCTCCAGCTTCCGTTTTTGAAGCTAAAGTATTTGACGGCAACATTTTTTAGTTCAAGCCTATTTCATCACATTTATAGATTTGGTCTGGTTGTAAACGAGGTTCTTTCATAAGCTGCTTAAAATTCTCTGCAAATTTTTTTGCAGCAGATGCATCAGCCGACAATCTTTGTCCACAAACTTTTAGTTGACGTACACCATGTCTTTTTTTCGACCTATCTAGCCATCCATCACTTGCAGAAAAATTTACATGAGCTTCAATAACCGGCAACTCTTCACTTAAACTCACTGCCTTATGCATTAAAATTGTTCCTGAAACTGGTATTCCACGTTCTCGATTCTTTTTAAACCATAAAAATAAAGAATCATCCACTTTTTGGTGTTCACCGCTTTTCAAACTTTTTCGTGCCTATGTAGGCGATGACAAAACACTACACCATTTTTCAAGTTTTTCGCGATTTTTTCTCCACTCTGAAAGAGTACCTACGGCTGCACCTAAATCTTTCCCTATATTTTTGAGAAATTCACTATTATCTAAATGTTGAATTGCTTCAAGTTTCTCTTTTAGGGTAACAACAACACGTCTACTCTTATTATTATGACGCTCCATTTTGTAAAATATCTATTAAAACGAAAACTATTACCTCTGCGATAATAATAGACGTAATGAGTCACTTATAACACTCGTCGACTAACCAAAACATAGTCAATGGTGAAATTCTAAACGTCGAGGAGTCCCCGACGCGTTAAGGAAACCACTCATCGTCTGTTTCGAAAAATGGGGATTTCTTCGTTTAATGGGAATAAAATTTGCTTTATAACAGTTTTGTTTCGGATTTCAAATAATCACGATTCGGATAATCGGGATCGTACTGTATATATATATATATATAATATATATATATATATATATATATATATATATATGTATATCTATATATATATATATATATATATATATATATATATATATATATATATATATATATATATATATGTACATATATATATATATATATATATATATATATATATATATATATGTATATATATATATATATATATATATATATATATATATATATATATATATATATGTATGTACACTTAAATATAAAATTTGTTGGAGAACTCGGCAAAGGGCGTGATAAAAGTTCACACAATGTTCATTCAGCCAATATTTCGGTCCTAGGTTGGGACCTTCTTCAGGGCAACAACTGAAAAGGAGAATCAGTCTACTAACTGAGAAAGCTTGGGCAGAGAAATTAAATTGTTAGAATTATTACTATTATTATTATTTTTAATAAACCAATGTAGAAGTACAATGAAGTATAAGATGTAATATAAAATAAAAGAAAAAGACTCACATGAATAGTAAAAAGAGTTAACATGGATGGTCATTATTAGCTTGTAACACAGAAAACGGCTAACAATCCATTAAAATAAAACTATACACTAATACACATTAAAAAGATCACATTTATAACATGGATGTGTTTTAAAACCCTGGATGCTGAAAACGTTTTTAATTATTAATTAATTCACCCGAACAAATCACCTGTGGCCGGCGCCATGCCCAAAATGATTGACATACCACTGACAAAAGACAGTTACTTCACAGAGAAAGGGACTATTTTGAAAACCTAAAAATCTAAAAACCGAAAATGGAAACACCCGGAAAGATAGAGAGAACTGGTTTAATGAAAAATGTTTAAATGGTCAAACAGAGAGAAGAAGAAATTGCCAATTGAACGACCTAAAAATCGATAAGGAAATTCGGATCGAAGACGACCATAAATTTTGGGTAGAAAGGGGGACAAGAGATCTAGCAAAAGAGACATAGAGAAGGAAGAAAGGAATGTTATATTAATTTCTGAATCAATTTATTTAATTAACTTATATATAATTTGTTGATTTAATTATAGGGAAAATTTTAATTAATTTGAGAAAAAGAAGGTTTATTCACCAAAGGGTGTATTTAAGCATGAAAATAGCAAGAGGGAGGGAAGGCAACAAAACACTAGAAAAACCGTCAAAGTCAGAAGAATCAATCTAGGAAAATAAGGGGAATATTTCCTAAAACCGCAGGACTAAGGGACCAACAAAAACCAAAATCAAGGAAAGGAGAGAAAATTAAAGTATTGGGAGTTGGTCTGTTCAGTAACGGACAGCCATTTTTGAAGGTAAAATATCATGATTCAAATGACGAAAGGGAGTTATCACATGGCATAGAAACATCCCAAGAAAGAAAAAACTGTATATGTTACTCAAACCATCCAGATCGGTTCCTTTATTGATGTTGTGGGGATTTTCATTGATGTAACACATTTCTAGGAATTCTCTCTTGAACAGATTTTTTGAAAAATGAATTATTTTTGGTTCATTGAAGTTGAAAGAATGACCGTTATCTACAGAATGGATTGCCAAAGCACATCTTTGCGGATGGCATCTAGTGTGACTTTTGTGAAGTGTAATACGACGATTGAGAGATTGAGAAGTCTGACCAATATAGACTGATGGGCAATTGAGGCAGAGGATTGAATACACTACGTCTGACATAGAGAGAACCGGCAGAGGAGCCTTCAATTTACTGAAAACACGTCTATTTTTGAAAAAATAATAATATTTGGCAATTTTAATGTTGGGAACAGTAGGCAAGATATGGATTAGTTTATTTGTGAGACCAGACCGTTGCTTTATCTGCCTTTCATTCCTGAGAAGATTTGTTATCTTCAGATACATATAGTATAGGATAGACTTATACATATGAAATGAAATGTCACTTTAATGAAGCAAAAATTCATATATTATTGTTTATCTCCTCTATTTCTTTAAAATGGTGCCCAAACATCGCGTTTCTAATTTGGAAAGAAGCTCTAAACACTGTGCATTTTCATGATCTTTGGTAAAACTTTTAAGCTGCTTTGTTAGGGTAATCTCATCACCATAATTTGGGATAACATCTGTAGGCACTGAAACCTCATCGACATCGGGATCATCGGAAAGCCCTTGTATTTCAACTGGATTTTCAATTTCTTGTTCTGAATCTGGATTTTCAATATATAAATTTTGATCTGTGTTCAAAAAATCATTAATGTTTTCATTGTCAGCCAACTCCAACAAATTCTTATTTTTGAGGATATCTGCAAGTACGTTAAGTGGTAAGTCATCTTCTGAATCAGATGTAACAGACTCAGTTAACTTGTCTTCACTTTGCATATTTTCATGCTTAAATCCCGCTTTACGGAAGCAATTTTTAACTGTTTCATTCGTTACTTATTCCCACGCGGTGTCTGCAAAGTAATCTGCATCCAATGACGTTTTTTAATTAACTTAAAAGCTGTATCAGCAGTTTCAATGGTTACTATCAGGTGTTTTAATACTAGACTTCGGTAATAAATTTTAAAATTATTTATAATTCCCTGTATCAAGTGGCTGACAAGTATTAGGGGGCAGAAACATGATTTTTATATTTTTTAAGCGGACGTTTTTTTTTCTTTTGCCATTTTCCAATATAGATCTTGCAACCACTCTGTCATAATTTCTCCTGTCATCCAAGCTTTCTTATCATATCAGTTACAGGCAGATTGTTTATGTAAATATTTCTAAATGCTCTGAGTTTAGCTGCCTTACCAATGACTAAGAGTTTTTCTTTTTCTCCCGCCATATTTGCACCTCTCTTTTTTTTTTCTCAATTTTCTGTTTTTTATGTTAGCGTTTTGTTGGGTAGAGCCCTAAAATACAGGCTTGTCTCATTGGCATTATACATGTCTCTCGGTGAATATTCCTTAATTAAAGAAAGACATTTTTCCCAGAATGATGATGATCTTTAGAAATAACCGAAGCTCCTTCTCCTCTCCTGAAATCGCTTTAAAATTTATGGTGTGTCCGATTCTAAATTTATTAAGCCAACCAGAAGAATCACTGAATCTAGAATTTCCCAGAGACTCGGCCATTTCTTTTGCTTTGCATCGAATTAGCGGATCTAAATGAGTAAGTAAGAGGGGTGTCTGCGAAGGGGAATTTCACTGTATATATATATATATATATATATATATATATATATATATATAATATATATATATATATATATATATATATATAATATATATCGCCCAAAAAATATGGGTTCAATTCTTACCTTAAATGTTAGATGACTACTCATTTGATATCCCACTTCGTTCGAGAGTTATCGTGCAAACAGGCAGACAGATCGAGGGGCAAATGGAAAAGCATTCATCAAGACTGGACCTGAGATGGGATCGAGACTTTATAAAAATTTATTTATTTTGTCTACTTACCAACTTTTCTGCCCTCTCCAAATGGCACGGAAATTGTCCATCAACAAATAAGTTTCTAGATAGATACTAGAACAACAAAATTGACTGCTTGACTATGTTTTTTTTATTTCAATAATAAAACAATTGGTAGATACTTATAAGTACTCTATTAAGGCCTAATCTGAATTTTTTTTTTTTGAGATCGGTTCTGCTGAAGCGGCCTATTTCCGTAAATCTGGACATCTTGTTGAACTTTCTAAACAACAGTTGCTAAACTGTATTACCAATTATCGTGAAGGTTGCGGTGGCAGTTTGTATACTGATTTAGATGGCACTTTAGTAGATGCTTTTCCATACATTCTTGAAAATGGGCTTCAAAGTGAAGAAAGTTACCCTTATACTGGTAAGTGACAGGAAAGGATGAATTTGCATTTCTTGCTCATGAAACGTTAAGATTGACAAATTTTATTCAATATTTTTTATTATTTTAAATTGAATACTTTTATGTATTTTAATTAAGTAAAAAATAATTCGAGACTAGCCTAGGATGATGGCGTTTACAGAGAATTTAAAAGTATTTTTCTCTGTACATGAATTGAAGCAGTAAGAGTATGTAATAGAAACTAACAAAATCACAGACATAAGAAGACATTATGGAAATGAAGTGATTTGCCTAGTACCTCTTTTGCAAACAAGCAGTTATAAAATAAAGATGACTTTCTTACATTAAAACTTAATCCAAGTATTACAACCCTGTATTTTACACAATAGGTGCTTGATAGTGAGATATTAATAAAATAAAAGAGATGAAACGGAGCTTCTATTAAGGTTGGAAACATTAAAAAATTATATAATTTTCATGAACAAGAACCTTGAAACAGACGTAAATTACGATATATAAATTCCTCTCCCCTGCCCTATTTCTTTAGCATCATATATCCTTTACTACAAATAATTATGTCAAAATATTGTGCAATATCGCAACCATAAGCCAGAAAACTTTCTCATCATACTATTGAATTTTTGCAATATTTAACGACTGTCACTCTGTCACTTTATTCTTCTGTTACCATTGAAAATAACTAAAAAAATCATTCGTGTACATTCTTAGAATTTAAGAAGAATGAAAAAGACCAATAACGTGCTAAATACGAAGCCACTCGCCTAACTTCTCTCCTCACCCCTTGAATTATATCAGAATTTACTATAAATAAGTATGCTTAATGTTTGCCAACTTCCTTATTATACCATCGAAACTTGAATACATATACGACCCTTCCATCACTAAAACTGGAATTAATAAAAAGATAAATTAATTTTCAGATGCCTCTAGTACAAATATCTTAAAAGGGCATTAAAACGATATACAAAGAAACACTCCCCTATCTCTTGAACCACTTATATGTTTTTCTGTTAATAATACATTTTAACAAGAAACCAGGAATAATGAATGTAATGAAAGACTAATATTGTCAAATTTCCACTTTATTTAGTTTCACTGAAACTGTATGACGCGTTTCGCTATACTATGGCTTCTTCTGATACAAAATGATATTTGAGTATTAGTGTAGTTACATTTATATAAATACCCTAAGGTAGATAAGTAAATAAAATTAATACTATATGCTAATGAATATAGCTGGGAAATCCATTCTGAATATTAATTGTATAAATTGAGTAAAGGGGAGTTACTATGGGCCAGACAGGTATCTTTTTGTTCGTTTAAGATGATGTCTGAATTTTTAATTCTATTTATTTCTAAATTTTCTAATAGGTTTAATTTTACGCCTTTGTTTTGTATGTGTAGAATTTTAAATTTATCGTCAAAAAGATGATTTGATTCGGTTAAAAGATTACTGTACGCTGAGTCAGTTTTGTTTTTTAAATAGCTTCTTTTATGTTTTAAAACCCGAGTTTCGAATGAGCGACCTGTCTGACCTATGTAACTTTTATGACAAGAACCACAATTTAACTGATACACTCCAGATTTTTTCGATCTATTCTGTTTTTCCCTTTGCGTTTTTAATGAATTTTCCTAACGAGTTATTTGTTCTAAAAGCTATGTTGATATTATATTTGTTTAAGTGGTTTTTAATTTTCTCTGACGTGTTACCAAAATATGTTAAAACATTAAATTTTTTCCTTGTGTTTTCTTTCTTGGGATATACTAAAGAAATAGCTTTATTTTTTAATATTTTGTTTAGAATTGAATCTATGGTGTCAGCAGAATATCCGTTGTTAACAGCAATTTGTTTTATTAGATTGAATTCTTTATTAAAATCATCTACAGATAAGGGGACACTTACAAGTCTATGCAACATACTGTGGTAAGCTGCCAATTTGTGTTGTAGGGGGTGAGCTGATTTTATGTTTATTGTAGTATCTGTATGTGAGGGTTTGTGAAAAATAGAGAATTTGTGTCTGTCGTAATATCTGTTTATCGTTAAGTCAAGAAAATTAATTTTATTGTCGACTTCTAGTTCCATAGTGAATTTAATATTTTTATGTATTGAGTTTATATAGTTAAAAACATTGTCAAGTTGACGCTCTGTACCATTAAAACAAGCAAAGATGTCGTCTACATATCGGTACCAATACAAAAATGATTTGCTAAATTCTTGTCGATGTATTTGTTTTTCTAGGTTATCCATAAAAATTTCTGCTAAAAGCGGGCTAAGTGGACTACCCATTATGAGACCCTCAGAACTATTATAAAACGTATTATTAAAGTATATATAAATAATTTTGATTGAGGCTCGTGTTTAATAAATTTAGTATGTCTTGTTGTATAACGATATTAACTTTATTTTTGATTAGAAATGTTTTTATGATTTTTACTGTTTCATCAGGGGGTATGCTAGGGAAAAGGTTTTGAACGTCAAATGATAGTAGTTTTGAATTATCTGGTAGAAAGACGTTGGAAATTTTTTCCGTTAATTCTAACGATTTTTTATTGTGTAAGTTGGGGTAAAGTTAATGTTCGTTTTAATGATATCTATGAGAAATTTTGAGAGTTTGTAAGCTGGGGCCGATATATAGGAGGCTACGGGTCTAATAGGATGATTTTCTTTATGTAATTTGACTAATGAATAAAGTAGAGGGGGCTGATGATTCATGACTGTTAATTTTGAGATTTGGTTGTCTGATATGATGCTAGAAGCTTTACCTAACGCTGTTCTAATATCTTTCTTGAATTTTTCTGTCGGATCTTTAGGTAATATTTTGAAATTTCCTTTCTTAATAAATTCTAATGTTTTGTTTATATATGGTTGTTGATCTATAGCGACTATTGTGTTACCCTTATCTGCTTTTGTGAAAATGATATTATTATTTTTAGCCTTGTTTTGTATTGCTCTAGCTATATTTATTTCATTATCTAAATTTGGTTTGTTACTAAGGAATTCCTTTTTTATAATATTTGCGCAAATGTATTTTTTTGGCGTGTTGAATGGTACATTTATTAAAACCAGGAATAATTATAATATCAACATATTTATCAACATCTAACAATTTTACCTACTTTTCTTCAATCAATATCGAGAAAAACATATGGATTTAATTCCTTCTTTAGATTTTATATGTGTTCCAAATTTGAAATTGATATTTCATTTCATTCGAGAATAATTGTCAGATCAATGAATAGACAGACCGAAATCAGTGACTTTACTTTTCGTAATCTAGAAACTTTAAAATGCGAAGAAAGGCAACAATCTCGGAGAGTGATCTTTTTACGAATACAATACTTTCCTTTAGCAGGAAAGTAAAAAGGAAGCTTACCTAAATTATTCGAAAGGAGAAGCTGCGAAATAGGATTAGAGGACAAAATAACTTTTATTTGGGATAGACTGACTGAACTTACGAACCAATGATGATATAAAATATAATCAGAACCATGTCACATTGAAAGTTAAATTTTTACTTAAAGGGTTAGTTCTGATGGGTGAAATCGAAAAAAAAATTGTACCAGATCATCGCATGGGGTGTCAAATGGAAGTTTGTGAAAACACGAGTTCGAAAATATATATGATGGAATATTTGCGCACATTTGTCTTTGCATTATTCCAAAAAAATGGCCAAAAACCCGATCCATCCATCCTACCTCGAAAAGCACTGATCAAAAGATTTTTAAAAAATTTTAGACGAGTCTCCATAAAGTGTAGATTGAGCGAAAATTATCACGAGTGCATTACGTTTGATAATTTATCAAAAAGGACTACTTGACTGACAAGATGGTGGAGGCTTATTTCGTCAAAAGTTGTGAATTGAACCGGGACTAATAGCTACTGCAGGGGTGCTCAAACGGTCGATCGCGATCGACAAGTCTATCGCGAGTGCTTTTTGAGTCGATCTCGAGAAAAAAAATTCCGATATAGAACTATTCACAGATTTTGTTTTAGGTAACTAAAACAAAATGTAATGAATAAACTACTAAAATTTATTCGATCCACAATTAGGCCAGAATAACCCCCTCATCACTTTCTTTTATCGTAATAACCTCCTGCTAGCGGCAAAAGGCGGCTTTATCAAAGGAACGCGCGGTACTTGTCAAAGAAAAGCCGCGTTTTTGGTTCCCGCCGATTTTTCTAGAAACTTCGGGCGGCGTGTTTGACGGGAATATTCGAGACTTCGTTCGCG
This sequence comes from Pachyrhynchus sulphureomaculatus, assembly GCA_019049505.1. NCBI lineage: Eukaryota > Metazoa > Arthropoda > Insecta > Coleoptera > Curculionidae > Pachyrhynchus > Pachyrhynchus sulphureomaculatus. The sequence goes on from CM032452.1 coordinate 37,983,927, forward strand.
CCGATGTAAATGCTGCGCCTGCAGGCATAGGAGTCAGTCTGAGTTGTAACTTGAAGGCGATACATCGATACAAAGTTTATTAATAAATAGTCCAAAATGAGTGCGGCGAAGAAAAGTAAAACTTATCATTTTAATAACGATTGGGAGGAAGAATTTTTCTTTTGTATGGTAAAGGATAAGTGCATTTGTCTCATTTGCCGTGCGTCAGTTGCAATACCTAAGCGTGGGAACTTAGAGAGGCATCATAAAACGGTTCGTAAAAACTATGAAAAGGATTTTCCGTCACAGAGTGAATTAAGAAAACGAAAAGTACGTGATTTGATAACTTGTTTGAAAAAAGAACAAACCATGTTCACAAGACCAGCCAAACAATCAAAAGCTGCAACGATCGCGTCATTTAAAATATCTCATATATTGGCGAAACACAAGAAACCATTTGATGATGGATTGGTTGTGAAGGAAGCATTTATTGAAGCGGGTGAGACTTTATTTGGAGATTTTAAAAATAAAACAGAGATTATGTCTGCTATTAGAGCAGTTCAGTTATCTCGTCCGACTGTCACAAGGCGTGTTGAAGTCATGAGTCAGGACATGGCAGATAAACTAAAACATGATATCATGGAATGTACATACTTTTATTTACAGTTCGACGAATCCACCGATATGACAGACACTGCTCAGCTGTGTATTTTTATTCGAATGGTATTCAATGACATGTCGGCTAAGGAAGAGTTTTTGACAATGATTCCTCTGAAAGGAAAGACCCGTGGCGAAGATATATATGACGTTTTCTTCAATTTTGTAACAAACTACAAGCTACCAATATATAAACTATTGTGCATTACAACCGATGGAGCACCAGCAATGACTGGAAACAAAAACGGTTTTGTGGCATTGTGTCGAGCTAATGATGATTTCCCTTCATTTTTCTCCTTCCATTGCATTATACATCAACAAGTTTTGTGTTCAAAAGTTCTAAACATGGAGGAGATTATGGGCATTGCAATAAAAATTGTGAAATCTATCCGTGCACGTAGCTTGCAACGACGGCGCTTTAAATTGCAGTTGGAAGATAGTGAGTCATCTGAACACACTGATTTAGTTCTTCACACGGACGTCAGGTGGTTGAGTCGCGGAAAACTCCTAGAAAGGTTTCAAGAATTATTGCCCGAAATAACAGCTTTTCTGGACAAAAGAGGTGATGACACTCAGATGGCATTTTTCACAGACATCACAATGCATTTAAACACCATTAATTTGGAGCTTCAAGGTAAAGGAAAAACTTTCAAAAGTAAATTGCAACTTATGATAGATCAACTGAAAAGAAAGGATCTGAAAAATTTTCCGTCCTTGAAAGCAAGGATTCCTCAGTTGAATTATGATATTTATCAAATATTTGGGCCAATTCGAAATACGTTTTTATGATTTCAGTAAATTGGCAAATATCGCACCATTTACGAGTTATCCTTTTTCGTGTAAAAACATTGAGGAATTAGCTACTGAAATAGCAAGTCAGTTTATCATGGACTCATGTTCTGTTGAAAATGAGTTAGTGCAGATTATATCAGATATACATCTCAAAGCCACAGCATTTGATACAAAATTCTGGTGTTTTATATCTGAAGATAAATATCCGAATCTAAGGCAAATCGCCCTTCAACTGACGGCAATGTTTGTGTCAACTTACTTGTGCGAGTCTGCATTTTCTGAAATGAAGATAATTAAGTCAAAATATCGCAATCGACTAACTGACGAACATATGTCATCATGCTTGCGATTAGCACTCGGTAATTACGTACCATCTTATAAAAAGTATGCTGAGGACATGCAGTGCCACGCTTCAACATCCAAAGTCACTCTTTAGTTAAGTTTAGACACTAGAACTCGTTTGTTTTGTAAGAACCAATAAACTCGCAATTTTGAATAATTATGAGTTTTTTCATTGACTTTTTTAGAGCAGACCTACACTTACCTTGACTAAAAAAAAATGCATATTGTGCGGAAAACTAATATCTATGCCACGATACACCCTACCTAGACGACAATTCTGCATCACACTTACTTGCAGCCTCTCAGAGTCGATCGATCGTAGTCTAACAATATTGAGGTAGATCGCCAGCAGTTCAAGTTTGAGCACCCCTGAGCTATTGCTTTAAGTATTAGGTACCGAGATAAAATAATTTTATTTTACTTGTTTATAATTAAACACATATTTCTTTTAACCTTTTACCCCTAAATCCTACATTCAGTTAGATTGATTTACTGGCTATTAGGTACCTCAGATGCTATAAGTACTATACATTAAGATATATACGTGTCAGGAACTGTTTCTTCTATTCTGATTGGTCTGATTAACCTGCTGAATCAGTATGTAACTAGACATGTTTGTAATCTATGCTCTCAAATCTGTTACTGAAAACTCATTTGGTCCAACTTGCACTTGACCGGTTCTTTTTAGATAATAGTTTAGATACATGTTCTAAGAGTTGGTTCGATTAAGGACTCAAGCAATGGATAACGCAATAGATTTACAGACTATCAGGGGCTTTGCTATAAACACTTCTCCATTACAGCTAGATATATTAAGAGCGCTATCACATTTACGTACTGAGTTCATTTCAAGTTATATTCGGATATAAAAATATCAAGATCTTGAATAAATCTTTCATTAGTTGCGATACTTGTACATAGATCTATCTAAGTTTCCTTATATATTACTTTTTTAAAATTTCTATGGTGCCTAATGGACATATGTTCTTATTAAGTATTTTCTATGTTAACCTCTAAAAACTATAATCAAATTACTCTAGTCAGTATGCACAGCCTCTTGTTTTGTTTTTATTTTTGTGACATACGGCAGTTGGCATTTCTCATCATCGGTCGATCATGCGTACTGTTTGTATTTTGTGTTCACTTGTTATTTTTATCGCGCAACTCATAGCATTAGGTTTAATTTTGAGGTTCTGGTTCTACTTTTGTCTCATAAATTATCCAAATTACATTGTTCATATTACGTCCCATAATATTTCAATTTATTTAGAACTTAGTTTAGACATTCGGAGGTATAATATCTGAAAATAAGGAGAAAATGCAATGAAATAAAAAAAAAACTTTTAGCTTCAGAAGACGGTTGCCTTTACAATGCTTCTAATGTTATAACCCAAGTCAACCACTACACTGTCGTTGAATCTGAAGGTGACCTTCTTCATGCAGTTACAAACATAGGGCCAGTAGCAACATCTCTGGATGCTTTCGAATTGTACCATTATAGTTCAGGTAAGAATTATCTTCTATATTTACAATTGTTTAGTAAAATATGAATTCAGACTCTGTAAACGAAGTAACATTTCATGCTTTTGCTTAAATTGTTTCAGAACTACAAAGATTTCTCATTAATTGCCGAGGGAGTTTTGAATTTTATTAGGTAATTTGCGTACATGTGTATTTGAGTGAATTATGAAGTCGAGAACATTGAGCTAAAAGCAAAGTTTACGAAAAAAAAACATAAACGAAACTGAATAACAATTGAAAGTTGTATAAAATATGTTAACATGATTTTCTGTTCTACAATAGCTTTACATCACAGGAAAAAAAAGTACAAACGTAAGGGACGTGAAAGACAATTGCCAAAGATTAATAATATCGCTTAGAGCCGTCGATTCTAGTCCAGTTGTTAAGATCTTGTTTAATTTTTTGCAGAAACCTATTTACATTTTAGATAAGGTTAGTGGTTTAGTATATATATATATATATATATATATATATATATATATATATATATATATATATATATTTATATATATATATATATATATATATATTATATATATATATATATATATATATATATATATATATATATATATGTATATGTATATATATGTATATATATATATATATATATATATATATATATATATATATATATATATATATATATTTATATATATATATATATATATATATATATATATATATATGTATATGTATATATATGTATATATATATATATATATATATATATATATATATATATATATATTTATATATATATATATATATATATATATATATATATATATATATATATATAAACTAGCCGTGCCCGCGGCTCCGCTCGCGTGGACTTGATTCACCTTTATCGTCACTGCTTATTCGTTATGTTTATATTATTATATAGCTCAAGAGGCCTTAGAGGCCCATGGCTTGGTTGCATACTTGTCTCCACTTCTTTTTGTCTCCTGTTAGCTTTTCCCAGTGCGAGATTCCCATCAACTCCGGATCTTGCTTTACTGCCTTCTTCCAATCACTCCTCTTATTAGGGCTTGCTTTGCCTGTCTTTCTTCCTTCATCCTTGCCCGTGTCCCAACCATCGTAATCGCTGGCTTATTATAATTTGGCTTATAAGGGGTTTCGTATATAGGCATTTTAATTCGTAGTTTGTTCTTCTTCTCCACAGTCCCTCTTCTTTCCTTCCTCCGTAGATTCTTCTCCAAGCTTTCCTTTCCCACACCTCCAACGTCTCCTTTTCTCTTGCATTCAGTTTCCACGTTTCGCATCTATATGTCACTGTGGGTCTGACAACTGTCGTACATATTTTTTCTTTTGCTTTTCTTGATACATTCTTTGATTTCAATATTGGATTCATTGCCCCCCAACATCTCTGTCCTTTCGCTATTCTTTCTTGTATCTCCGTCCTTTCTTGTCCACTCTCTGTTATTGTTACTCCCTGAAAAATGCAAAAATCTCGGAATGCGATTTTTTTTCATGAATACAGTTAAAATCCATTTCAATAAGTTGAATGCGCTGTATATCGCTAGTGACTAGTTAGTTTTGTAATCTGTCCAATATGACGAGTGGCCAAATTCTTATCATGTTTGGCTTCTTCATAAAAAACTGCGTTTAGTGCTAAAAGAATTTTTTCGGTATGTAGAACAGGAATTAAATAAATTAGGTAAGACGCTGAATAAATGTCCCTGTACAGTTTTCGCGATACAATATATCTAGTTTCTGTATCTTAATAATTTAATCGTTTATTTAAGGTATTTATACTTGTGAATATGCCGATTACCCTACACATGGTGTCCTTGTCGTTGGTTATGGATCTGAAAATGGCATAGGTTACTGGATCGTCAAAAATTCCTTTGGACCAAAATGGGGTGAAAATGGTTATTTTAGAATACGGCGTGGTACCAATGAATGCTGTATATCTCAGGATGCAGTATATGCAGGTATCGACTAGTAACTTTATGAAGAGATAATTGAAACAATATCTTATCTGAATGTAATGTATTTTAAAAACCAATGTACTAATGGTGTAATAGCCAAAACAATAAAAATCTGAAATTCATTACTTCGACTATATTCAGAGTATTCAATAAGTCTGCGGGCGAAACCCATAACGTACATTTTATATATATATATATATATATATATATACATATATATATATATATATATATATATATATATATATATATATATATATATATATATATATATATTAGCCGGGCCCGCGGCTCCGCTCGCGTGGACTTGATTCACTACTATCATCAATGCTTATTCCTTATGTTACCCAACGTAATAAAATATCTCCCATTATTTCCCCTTATCTCCCAATATTTCTCCTTATCTCCCATTATCCCTACATAATTTCCCTTATATAGGATTATCTCCGCTCATCTTCCATTATTTCTCCTTATCTCCCATCATTTATCCTTAAACTCCCAGTATTTCACCTTATCTCCCATCATCTAGGCTTATCTCGACTTATCTAGGCTTGTCTCGACATATCTCGCAATATTTCTCCTTATCTCCCATTATCTCGCAATAATTCCCATTATCTAGACTTATCTCTGCTCATCTCCCATTATTTCTCCTTATCTCCCATTATTTATACTTATCTTCAATTATCTCACCATATCTCCCATTATCGAAGCTTATCTCGACTTATCTCCCATTATTTCTCCTTATCTCTCATTATCTCATCTTATCTCCCATTATCTAGGCTTATATTGAATTATATAGAACACATGTATAAATTTATAAAAACACGTAAATCGGATAAGTGGTTCTCAAGTGATAAGCTCACTAACGGAGAGACATGCAGACAGACAGACAGAGAGATGTTGCATTTTATATATTTTCTAGATAGGAGATTATAGATAACCTGGCCAGAGAACAAATGTATGATTTAAAAAAAAAAAAAAAAACACGTAAATCGGATAAATGGTTCTCGAGTAATAAGCGCACTAACGGACAGTTGCATATTTAATGCTTTAGGCAGTGTATTGCAAAAAACGCGCTAGCAGCAAACTTTTCTCCTACTTGATTCACTATTATCGTCACTGCTTATTCCTCAAGTCACCTAACGTAATAAAATATATCCTCTAACCTGGTTAAAGAACATATGTATATTTAAAAAAAAAAAAGTACGTGAATCGGATAAGTTTTTCTCCAGTGATAAGCGCACTAACAGACAGACAGACAGACAGACAGAGAGACGTTGCATTTTATATATATTATATTCTTTGCTACAAGATATTGTTCCATATTTAATGCTTTAGGCAGTGTATTGCAAGAGAACGCGCTAGCAGCAAACTTGATTCACTGTTATCGTCACTGCTTATTCCTTATGTCACCTAACGTAATAAAATATATCCTATAACCTGGCCAGAGAACATATGTATATTTAAAAAAAAGTACGTAAATCGGATAAGTGGTTCTCCAGTGATAAGCGCACTAACGGACAGACAGGCAGACAGACAGAGAGACGTTGCATTTTATATATTATATTCTTTGCTACATGATATTGTTCCATATTTAATGCTTTAGGCAGTGTATTGCAAGAGAACGCGCTAACAGCAAACTTTTTCTCCGACTCGATTCACTATTATCGTCACTGTTTATTCCTTATGTCACCTAACGTAATAACATATATCCTATAACCTGGCCAGAGAACATATGTATGTTTAAAAAAAAAGTACGAAAATCGGATAAGTTGTTCTCCAGTGATAAACGCACTAACGGACAGACAGACAGACAGAGAGACGTTACATTTTATATATATTATAGATATTCTTTGCTACATGATATTGTTCCATATTAAATGGTTTAGCATGTTTAAAAAAAAGCACGTAAATCGGATAAGTGGTTCTCCAGTGATAAGCGCACTAACGGAGAGACAGACAGAAATACGTTGCATTTTATATATATTATAGATGTAATAAAATATATATCTATAACCTAGTCAGAGAACATATGAATGAATTAAAAAAATCACGTAAATCGGATAAGTGGTTCTCGAGGGATAAGCGCACTAACGGACAGACAGACGGACAGAAATACTTTGCATTTTATACATATTATAGATATAGATTATTATTATTATTATATAACCTGACCAAAGAATATATGTATGAATTTAAAAAAAAAAACACGTAAATCGGATAAGTGATTCTCGCGTGATAAACGCACTAATGGACAGACAGACAGACAGAGAGACATTCCATTTTATATATATTATAGATTATAGATATTCTCTGCTACATAATATTGTTCCATACTTAATGGTTTAGGCTGTGCTTGCAATGGAACGCATTAGCGGCAAACTTTTTCCGACTTCATTCACTATTTTACGTCACTGCTCATTCCTTATGCTACCTATCGTAATAAGATATAGCCTATAACCTGGCCAGAGAACATATGTATGTTTTAAAAAAAAAAGTACGTAAATCGGATAAGTGGTTCTCCAGTGATAAGCATACTAATGGACAGACAGACATACAGACAGAGAGACGTTGCGTTTTATATATATTATATATATATATATATATATATATATATATATATATATATATATATATATATATATATGTATATATATATATATATATATATATATATATATATATATATATATATATATATATATATATATATATATATATATATATATATATAATATATATATATATATATACAGAGAAGAAAGGGATTGATTCTGAATGGACATTAATCTCGCCCAATACAAAATTGGATAAACTCTTCTTCCTCGCCATCATGGAATTCTTCTTTCCATTTAGATTTTTCAAATACAAAGAAAGTTTCTATTTACAAACCTTTGGTTGCCTTATGAGCAGTAACTTAAGTCCTATTCTTGCCACAATAGTCATGTCCTATCTGTTGAAAAATTGCATTGATAAGCTGTCTTTCAGGCTTCCTTTTCTTTTTCAATATGTCGATGATCTTATTCTGTCCATACCGGAAAATGGCAAAGAAAAAATTTTCCATATTTTCGATTCTTTTGATCCACATCTACAGTTCACCATAAAAGAAGAGTCAAACAATGCTATTCCTTTCCTGGACACAAGAGTCATCAGAGATGTTGATGGTGTTATCAGACTTGATTGATATAGAAAACCAACTTCTTCAGGCAGATATATCCATGCCAACTCCGGTCATGATTGGAAAGTGAAAGTAAATGTTATAAAGGGTCTCTACCGAAGAGTTAAAAATATAGTTCACCCGGATTATCTATCTCAAGCACAGACATTGCTCACAAACCTCTCCATGGAAAATGGGTACAATAAGAAGCTCCTGCTCAAGACCAAGGACGAAGTTGATAAGCTCTTCCTCACTGATAACATCTTACCAGAACCTCCTCCTACATCTTTACCCCCTCCTACCCCCCCCACCCCCTTCACCTCCTGCCAGCCATACAGAAAAAGGTCTCTCGTTACTAGATTTCCCTTTATACCCGGTCTCACTTCAAAATTAGTTCATATTCTGCGTGTTATTCCCAATGTTAAGATTACCAAATATTACTTCTTTAAAAACAAAACGCATTTTTAGTAAATTGAAATCTTCACTACCCGTCCTTTCAATGTCAGATATTGTCTATTCCATCTCCTCTCTTAATTGTCCCGCTGTCTATATCGGACTGACGTCACAGTCTTTCAATCGCCGCATCGCATTACATAAAAGTGACACCAGATGTCATCCTCAAAGGTGTGCACTGGCGAGCCACTCTGTCGATAATGGACATTCCTTCAATTTCAACAAACCAAAAATTCTTAATTTTCAAAAAAGCTTTCTAAAAGAGAATTTCTTGAGATGTGTTATATCAACGAAAATCCCCAAAACATTAATAAAAGAACTAATCTTGACGGTTTGAGCAACATATATAGTTTTCTCTTCTCTTGTGATTCACCTTACCCACATGATATCTCTGGGTCGTCATTCTCGTCATAGTTTTTCGCCCTCGGTATTCTATAGTTCTCTCCCGTTGCGTATTTGATTTTGGGTATATATTCTCATGGTCCCGTGAATTTCTTTACAATTACATTCCTATTTTTATTAAAATTACTTAGTATATACCGAATAAATAAACCCTCTTCACTCTTCAGATCCCTTTTCAATCCCTCTCTTCTCCTCTCAAGAAGAAAAATCATATTTCCTTTACGCCACTCAATTTCCATACCGTTGAGAAATAGCGTTTCCAATGGGACTTTTCCTGTTATACCAACATTCCAATCTAATGACGTAGTACCTAATTTGTACTTAACCGGTTCTTTTCTGGTTATTCAAACTTTTTTCCCTTTTGTTTTGAGTGATCCCTTACTTCTGTCAGATAGTTGTCCTTTGTCAGCGCATTGTCAAACTTGTCATTTCTTTTCAGATCACAGGTGGTTAATTAATTTTAATTTTTCAGCATCCAAGGTTTCTAATGGCATCCTTGCTATAAATGCCGTATTTTTAAATTAATATGTTAGTGAATAGTAGCTGTTTTATTTCAGTGTCGGTCTTTGTTGTGACAATTGTTATTTATGGTCATTCTTGTTAGATTAATTAGCACACTGCATGTCACTTGCAACTTTTACTTTGGTATTTCTTCATAATAATAATAATAATGTATATTTCTTTATAACAACAATAAGAATTTATTAATAATTATAAAATTAAAAAAATTAATAATTAAAAATAAACTTAACAATAATAATTTTCTATGCCCGACTTTCCTTATTGGTTGCTTCGTTATCTCTTTTTCAGTTTGTGCCCTGATGAAGGTCCCAACCTAGGACCGAAATATTGGCTAAATGAATATTGTGTGAACATCTGTTGTGCCCCCTTGCCGAGTTCCCCCACTATTTTCATATCTTAGTATATATATATATATATATATATATATATAATATATATATATATATATATATATATATATATATATATATAGATAAGGTTTGTAAGAAACGCGTTTTGTCCTTATCGAAAACATTGAAATAATTTTATCATTTTACTTTAAAAGTACTTTATTGTTGATACGAAGTAATTTGGTAGCATTGTTTAAGAGTGCGGTTTTTGCCAAAATGCCAAAGTACAAATATTACAGTTCAGATCTGAAACATAACATTATTTCTCTGTATCAAAGTGTAAAGAAGGAAATTGAAATAGCAAAATCTTTAAACATGCATAGGGGCATTATCAGCAAAATTGTTTAGAAGTTCTCGAGAAGGGGCACTGTTGATCCGGAATTTAAAAGTGGTAGACCTCGAAAAATAAGTAAGAAAGTAAACTGCTATTGATATTAATAAAGAACTAAGGCAGGAGAATCAGTGTTTATTGGTGTCAGACTTGACTATTACGCGTCGTTTGTTATCTGAAAAATCTTCATGGTAGGCGTGCTGTTAAAAAGCTACTCCTTACAAAGTGTCACAAAAAAGAAAGATTGAAATTTGCTAAGGAAGATAAAGACTGGACACCAAATCAGTAGTCCCTAATAATCTTTAATGACGAAAGTAGGTTCAATCTCTTGGGAAGTGATTCTACTGGTTATGTAAGAAGACCAGTTGGTTTAAGATATGACCCAAAGTACCTTGTACCTACTATCAAACATGGCGATGGAAATAACATGGTATGGAGTTCTTTTCGATGGTCTGGTACGGGGCCATTGGCAAAGATAAATGGCAGAATAGATGTTCAAATGTATCTTGAGATATTGGAAAATAATTTGATTCCTTATGAAGAAGATTTTCCACTGTCATGGATTCTTCAACAAGACAATGACCCAAAACACACATCTCACTTGGTCAAGAATTAGTTTTCTGAACAAAGGATTCGAGTGATGCCGTAGCCTTCATAATCACCTGATTTGAACCCCATAGAGAATCTTTGGCACTATCTGGATAAACAAATTGGGAAAAGAAATATAAAAAACCGGGACGAACTTTGGATCGCATTAAAACAAGAATGGGAAAAAAAATACCACCCGATTTTTGTGCTAGGCTTATTGACTTTATGGGCAGAAGATGTCAAGCAGTGATTGACGCAAAAGGATATTCCACTAAATAATAAATATTTTAGACATCTTAGTCGTCTTAGTGGAATTTTTATTTTATGACAAAAATGTTTCCGTACTTTTCTTTGTACATAATTCTGTTACGTTAAAAACTAAGCACATTTCTAATAAACAATAATTGTTTTAGTCTTCAAAACATTTGTGAGCATGTACACGATTAAAAAATAAATATTGTAATTGTAAACCGTTTTAAATGTTAAGACTAGAGATGGGAATTTAAATCTTTCCATACTTTTATCCGCCACTATTTATATATATATATATATATATATATATATATATATATATATATATATATATATATATATATATATATATGTATATATATGTATATATATATATATATATATATATATATATATATATATATATATAAATTGTGAAAAATTATATTGGGAATGCGGTCTGTTGTCAATATTTTATTAATCACTCAATTGCTGTTATAAACTCGATATTTCGCCGAATTTTTCGGCTTTTTCTAGAATAACAACTAGAGCTAAAATAGTTTCAACATTACAACAAAACAACAAACTATATTAGCTCTAAAATTGTTACTCTTGAAAAAGCCGAAAAATTCGACGAAATATCGAGTTTATAACAGCAATTGAGTGATTAATAAAAGATCGCATACCCGATATACATTTTCACAACTATATATTTATATATATATGTATATATATATATATATATATATATATATATATATATATATATATATATATATACCATATATATACATATTGTTAACTCCTTCCGGTTTGATTGGAAGTGATTGCAACAGGAGATATGTTAGTGCGTTTCATACAAACCGGAGAAAATTCAGAAGCGGTAAGTAACACGAACGGTATATATTCGCTCGATTGCGACATAACTTCGTTAATAGTGGCCAGTTTGAAAAGAAAGGACCCAAAAATTATGCATCAAACAGGGATAAGGAGTTAAAAGAAATAGCAGTTTTAGGAACTATCGGAAATAATCTCAACACTTTAACCCGACAGTCAAAAAAAATCCACTGGACTAACAAGAACTAACTAAGTCGTACTTTAAAAAAGCACAAATTCAGGACAAGAAAAGTTCATCACCTCAGAGACGGAGATTTTCAACAGCGTATGATTTCTGGAGAATTGTAACCATGTTCTGAATTTTTCATGAAATTGCATTTGAACAGACGAAACTTATGCAAGCAATGCAGGTATTTTCAACTGTTACAATTCTTATACGTGGGCACAAGAAAATCCTCATTTAGATGTGGAGCAAAGAAATCAAGGCAGATTTGGATTTAATGTGTGGGCAGGAATTTTTAGAGGCAGAGTAATAGGTCCATTTATTTACGAAGGAACATTCACCTCTCAGAGATATTTAGAAATTTTAATGCAGTAAATAGAACCTCTTGTTGATGGACCTTTATAATTAAAATAATTATATATTTTTTCAACGCACCGGGGCACCCCCTCATAACGCTGCAGTTGTCAGTAATTTTTTATGGGCCAAACTGGATAGCCAACCAAGGTCTGAACCGTTGGCCGGCAAGGTCACCGGATTTAACACCCATGGACTTCTATCTCTGGGGAAGATTGAAAGACCTAATTTTTAAATTGCCGACAAACACCAGACAAGAGTTAGAAGTTGCAGTAATACAAAGTTTTGCAGCTCTCTCACTCTTCTTGATCCAATCAACTCGTTAACAAGTGTCCATAAAAGGTGCCGCCTATCTGTAAATGAAACTGGTCGACATTTCGAACATTTCTTATAGAAAATTGTTTTGTTTTAGTTTACCCTACTCGGAATAAATTGTTTTATTGTTGTTTTGTTTTATTTTCTACATAGTTTAAAGTACTATAGCATTTAGTAAGTTTGATTGGAGACTTTTTGCCGCTCCGTCCAAAGCCTACTTTACAAAATGTGCTTTTAAAACTCGCGTAAAAACTGAAAACCTTTATATTTTGGAGTGTGCTATATTTTTAGAATAGTAATTTAAAGCTCTATTTGGATAAGGAAAAATATACAGGGTATCCCATTTAAAAAATATATTTTTGCGTTAATAATTTTTAAAATATTAGTTTTAAAAAATGTAACTTACACTATTAAAATCCACGTAAAAAAGCTCTTTGAGAATGTTTTTACAGAAATCAAAAATTCTCAATACGAAAAGAATTACAAACATTTTTCCAAAATGTAAATTTTTGAAAAATATCCTGCTTATCTGAAACGGTACTAAATATCGATATGCGGTTTTCACCATTGAGTTTATCATAAGAATTGAGCCTTAGATACGGACATCAGTTTTCGTCTCCTTTAGATAAAGTGGTTTACCTTTAAAAGTGTTCACCCTTTATATTATATATACTAATTTTTTAGTTTCCTTAGCCTTTAAGTAAATTATTTTGTTTTTTTACAAAATATACTTCGCTTCGGTTCTATAGAAATATTCTATGTGTTCACCAGCATATTCATCATTAAGTTTGCCTACAACGGACTTAGGTATTGCAATAAAGTCAAAATAATTAATATAATTTTTCATATCTTCATACACATTATCTGTTTCTGTTTCCAAAGTAAAAGAGTCATTATCCGCGTATAATAATTTTACCTTGTCTTGATATAAAGGTTTTAAGAAATCCTAAAAAGAACCATATATACTAGTCTTAGAAATACCTAAAACAGAAAAATCTAACGTAAACAGAGTTGCTTTATTTAACTAGTATTTTTTTCATTTCAATAGAAAATAAATTCTCATTAAAAAAGGTTGATTCTTTAAAATGTGGTTTTGCAGTTAAATTTTCGATACCATCTTTCTTAGCATTTTTTGGAATGTCTGTTCTTCTGTCAACTTCTTCCATATATACTGTTATTGGTAAGTTTATAATATTTTCTATTAAACTCATCTTCAGATTTGTTTCTTAAATTGTTATTAAAATCTATATACTTCGTTAACCATGGAGATTATGTAAACTGCAAGGTTCTATAAATTGTGTCTATTTTAAATCCATTTCGAACACTTGTTTCAATAAAGTATGATTGAGGATATACCGCTATTTATTTAGTAAATTTGGAGTTAATTTTGCATGCCATGTTTAGAATTAGATGGCTTATAATCTTTAGGACAAAAAGGAAATTCGTTGTATAATTCATAAAAAACCGGAGCATATATTAGGTCAGCTTCTAAAACATATCCTTCTTCAGACATTTCTGAAATGGTTGAGACATACCTTACATACAATTTATTTTCGAGAGAGCCAAATAAAATTCTTCTATGGAAGATATTGATACATTGCATAACCATATGAATTAGTGGCATCAACATATCATATTTATTTATTGGCTTGGATGAATCGAAATTTTCAAGAAACTTATTGTTTGCGTTGCATTTTATAATAACACAAGTACTAACTCCTCGTCTTATATTATCCTTAAAAAAATGTAACATATTAGGATCAGTTAAAAGCTACATCTGTGTATTTTAAACACTCATCAAAACTTCATACTGGGAAAGTATAATTATTTGTTTGATCTAGCTTATAGGTTTCACTAAAATTTTGGTAAAACTATGCTAAAAGCAATACATTTGCCTTTAAATAAATATAAGAATATTCTCCTATCTCATTACAAATTCCACACAACTTGAGTCTTATATTCATCTTCAATAGTTCCCCTGTTAGACTGTTATAAAACTGTTCTTTTTCCAATAACATGTTTTCATCTAATTTTGTATAATTATTAATATAACAGGCTGAAAAGTTTTTGGTCTGACACATAGATGTTGCACTTTTCATGATTTTTAGGAAGTATCAACCTTGAAACGATACGTTTCAAAATTTCGTGATATTTCGACGATTAGTTTACAAGTTACAGTGGTTTTGGTGACACTACTTTTGATATTTTCAAAACAGTGGAAAAAATCGAATTCCTTGTGTTGATTAAACACTGTTTTTTGATTGGAAAAAAAATACCATTCAGGCAAAGCAATGGCTTGATAAGTGTTGTTAAGGGGACTCTGCCCATGGAAAATCACTTATTATTTAATGGTATGCTGAATTTAAACGCGGTCGTATAGATACAAATGATGCTGAACGCTCTGGACGCTCAAATGAGGTGGTTACACCGGAAAACAACAAAAAAAATTCACTAAATTGTTTTGGATGACCGTAAAGTGGACTTGCATGAGATAGCCGACACCCTAAAGATATCAAAAGAACGTGTTGGTCCTATATTACATGAACATTTGGGCATGAGAAATCTTTGTTCGAAATGGGTACCGCGTTTGCTCAGGGTGGATCACAAACAACAACGTATTGAGCGGTGTTTGGACCCGTTTAAGCGCAATAAAAGGGATTTTTTCATGCGATATGTGAGAATGGATAAAACATGGATCCACCACTATACGCTGGAATCAAATCGGCGGTCAGCCGAGAGGACAGCAGCCGGTGAAAGCCTGTATTTTCGGATTCGTATGGAATAATTTTCATCGATTATGCTGAGAAGGGAAAAACCATCAATAGTGAATATTATATAAAGATATTGTTGCGTTTGAAGGTAGAAATCGCAAAGAAACGGCCCCCAAATGAACAAGAAAAAAGTGCTATTTCACCAAGACACAATGCACCGTATCACAAGTCAATGGTTACGATGGCAAAATTGCATGAATTGAAGTTCGAATTGCTTTCTTATCCACCGGATTCTCCAGAATTGGCCCCCAGCGACTATTATCTATTCGCAGACCTCAAAAAAAGTGCTAGCGGGAAAGAGATTTGGCTCCAATGAAGAAGTTATCGCTCTTAAAAGAGACTGTATTGATGAATATAGCCGATGCTTGCAAAAAATGTGTTTTAACTAGCTAGACCAAAAACTTTTCAGCCTACTTGTTAGCTATAAAGAAAAAACTCCCTTTTGATGAATCAAATCAAACTATTTCTTTTCACTGAAAAATTTTAAATGTTCTTGACATTGTTGGTCTACTAGAGTGTTCGATATTGTTAAAAAAGGGGACCATGGTTTGCAAATTTATCATCTTCATCTTATTTTATTGCAAATAGGACATTCGTTAGCATAATTATGATACATCTTATCCAGAACATTCAACTTACTCATAGACTTACTTAATTTTAAATATTTATTATAGATATCAAACAAATCTGGTTCTAACTTAATAAAAACTTTATTGTAATTAGAACCTTTAAAAAGTTCATACTTAGATGCACTAGGTTTAAGAATACATTCAAAATCATCATTGATAACGAAAGGAATTTCGATATTTTGAATATTGTTAAATTAGAAAATATTGCCTGGCTGTATGTTACCAAACTTATCAGTTTTGGGTTTGGTTGGTGATGGTAAATTAATTCTAACATGATCACAATCATAGGCATTACCAGCCACAGGGAAACGTTTTGTCATGTTGCTTTGAAAGTTGATTAGACACTAACTTTGATAAATCGTTAATGCAACAATAGTAATAATAATAACAATCCCCTAGCCCTCAGGGGCTAGGGGAATCCCAGGATTCTCCTAGTACGGGCATTGACGATCCCGAGGTACCTGAGTCATGTGGTGCTGTCCTGTGTTGTCCAGATTATGTGTAACAAAAAAGCAATCTTAAGGTGTTTACCGTGCCGAGAAGATGAATGGCTCAGCGTTTATGAGTCGCGAACGGTTCCCCCGGATACCGGGCGCCCTCCGGGAGTAAATAGCCTTGCTGTGGCATCCAGGCTCTGCCGCAGTCGACCCCTCTTTCCTAGGATACTCGTGGGAATACTATGTTAAAGAATAATAATTATAGTAATGATAATGGAAGGGTATTGCGAGGCGGACCCCGGTCGTACAAACAGCTATAGCAACACCACAACAACAACAACCACAGACGACCCAAAGAACCGCCTCAGCCGAAACTACTCCCGATAGTTTTACCAGATCCGACATTGTAGGTGATGGAAATTGCCTTTTCCGTGCAGTTAGCTTACACTTGTATGGCCACCAAAACCATCATGAGAAACTACGAGAGGTTGCTCTAAGATATTTACAACAAAACTGGTCGGAACTTCACACATTTTCATTAATTGAAGTCGAGGATATAAAAGACTTCAATAACTACTATAATTATATGAGGAAAAATGGCACCTATGGAACGAGCCTAGAGATACTTGCCCTCTCGGAAACACAAAATAGCAACTTTCATATCTTCTCAAAACAACGAAGAACAAGACATACAAAAATAACTTTTACGGACAGACCAACAATAATAAGCACGGGAAAATACAACAAAACTATTTACCTTCTACTAACAGGCAACCCAATGTCGGGACAATTTGAGCTTCTGACACCACAAAACATTGAGAACATTCCAGACAACAGCAGACCAATAAACGAAGCATTGGGCGAGCGACGTAAAGGTCGAGGACGTCGCGGGAAATGGTAGCTCGACCAAAACGATGAAGACCAGGCAACCGAAAATGGACCTGCCAAAAGTGTTGTGTCGGCGACTAAGCCGGAATCAACGAACACGCCATGCGTTGCTGTAATGAAAACACAAAACCTGACAAAGAAATCATTCGCCGCTTGGACCCACCACCATCAATCCCAAGCGCAACCGACGTAGATACGGGACAAACACAACCACCAAAGCCAGGCCAGGGCCCGTATGTTTTGCAAGGACAAAATGCAACTACCAAGGCTGGCAAACCAAGACAGCGGTTAAAGTGGACGGATGAGATGAACAGGACGGTAAAGCGTTGTTACCACACTGCCACCAAACTGGAAACAATAACATCGGGCTACAGACCCGAACTGCACAGACTTTTCTTGACCGAATATCCACATCTGCAATTATTTGTTTCAAAACAGAAAGTAATAGACCAAAAAAGAGTTATTACTAAGAACAATCGTGTCACACCTTTCGAATTGCAAACCATCAAGGACACAGTGGCTGTTGAACTGAACACAGAGCAACCAAACAATAGAAACAATAAAGCAGATACCGAACCAGCCTCACACCACCCAGGAAGAGCATAACGCAAAATAATATTGCGAGAACCGTGCCACACCATATCACAGACAACAAAATGAATCACTCGCCACCCTTAACAACATCCACACAAAAACACCCCGAATTACCTCTCATACAAACACTCAAAGAAAAAATGGAGTCACATCTAGCTCGATGGTCAGGCACCGACCCCACAACAAGAAATCCCATCCCTCGTTTAATCTTCAAACAGAGCACGCTACCAATCCTCAACACACTAAACAAGCACATAATACCTCAGTATATAACAGACTTAAGCACAATCGAAGACATTCACACAATAATATACGCAGCAGCAGTCACCACTCTAATACAAAAAATAATCAAAAACTCCCTCAACGACAAGGAAACCCCAACAGGACAAAACCAAAATTTAAATGGCAAATAAGAATAGAAAAAAATCAACAATATCAGGAGAGATCTAGGACATCTTACCCAGTTTAACGCGTCCAAACGAGTCACAGAGGGGGTAAACAAGATCAAATCTAAGTTTCCCAACAGAACACTGCCAGAAATCCTCTATACCTTGAAACAAAAACTATCTGTATATGCCGCAAGACTCCGTAGATACAAAAAATCAAACGAAAGGAAAGACACCAACAACCTCTTCCGAAGAAGCGAAAAACAGTTCTACAGGAAACTATGTACAACAAACAGACAGCAGTGACTGAACCACCAAACAAACAAGAACTCACAGATTATTGGAAAAGTATCTGGTCAGATCCCAAACTACACAATAATAACACCCCCTGGAACAAAGCCGAAAAAGACATACATAAACATGTGACAGAACAAAAAAATTCCACATTACATACACAAGAAATTACAGAAACTATCAAACACACACACAACTGGAAATGTCCTGGAATAGACAATATACAAAACTTCTGGTACAAACAGTTTACCACCACACACGAAGCACTCACACACCAAATCAACAAAGCCATTCTACAACCACACACATTTCCCACTTTCCTTACAAAGGAATAACATACGTTAAACCCAAAGGCTCAGACACCACAAACCCATCAAACTACCGACCTATCACCTGTCTTCCAACCCTACACAAGATCATCACAGCCACAATTTCCAAGAAAATAGAACAACACTTAACAGACAACAATATTCTCACAGAAGGGCAGAAGGGATGCAGGAAAAATAGTCGAGGATGCAAAGAGCAGCTGATCATAGATAGCGTGATTATGGGACAAACCAGAAAAGAACACAGAAACCTTCACATCAGTTACATAGACTACAAAAAAGCCTTCGACTCCAAACCCCACACAGCTGGTTAATCAGAGCCCTAGAAATCTATAAAATCAACCAACACCTCAGGCAATTTCTCGCGCAAATTATGAAAACATGGAAAACACAAAATACGCCTAGAAACACAAACTGAACGCATCCAAACAGAAGAGCCGTACATCAGACGGGGTATATTTCAGGGAGACTCGCTCAGTGCTCTATGGTTTTGCCTCTGTCTCAATCCACTCTCAAATATACTTAACAGAACAGAGCATGGCTTCAATATCAGACACCAAAAAGTGAATCAACATAGAATAAACCACCTCCTATATATGGATGACATAAAACTCGCTGCCACAAAAACACAGCTGAAAGAACTCCTCAAAATCACAGAAATATTCACCTTAGATGGCAATATGGAATTTGATATAAGTAAATGCAAAGTGCTCCACATCAACAAAGGCCAATGGAAGTGCCACCATGAGACAGAAACCATCAACAATGAAACGCTCGATAACATGGTCGACAAAGAAACATACAAATATCTAGGCTTCCAACAAAGCACCAAACTCAACCACACTCACATCAAAACAGACCTCAGAACCGAATTCAAAAACAGACTGACGAAACCTTTACAAACAAAACTCAACTCTAAGAATCTTACTAAAGCCATCAACATGTTCGCTATACCTATACTCACATATTCATTTGGTGTCATCAAATGGTCACAAACAGACATAAAAAATATTCACATCCTTATACGATCTCAATTCACTAAATACAGGAAATTACACCCCAACGCATGCAAAGAAAGACTTACCATAGAAAGGAAGGCAGGAGGAAGAGGAATTATAAACATCAGATCATTACACACAAAACAAATACAAGCACTTAGGAAATTCTTTCAGAGCAAGCAAACCAGCCTCCACACAGCGACAGTGAAAGCAGACAAAAACTACACACACCTCTCGACTTATCCCGGGCAGATCACTTAGCAGACATACAAAGTCACACCCAATTACAACAGGAAAAGATGAAAACGTGGACAGAGAAAACACTCCACGGAAAACACAGATACCACATAGAACAAGACCACGTAAATAAAAAACAATCATACACCTGGTTACAGAATGGGCAGCTATTCCCTGAAACAGAAGGCTTCTTACTTGCCATCCAGGATAAAGTCATATTAACCAGAAAATATCAAAAGCATATCATCAAAGACCCAACTGTTACAGAAGACAGATGCAGGAAATGCCACCAGCAGAAAGAAACGATCGAACAAATAACAGGCGGATGTAAAATATAAGCCGGAACAGAATACACAGCCAGACATGATTCAGCTGCCAAAGTAGTTCGCCAAGCACTAGCAACAACATACAAACTCATAGAAAACACAGATCCCTACTACAAATACACACCAACATTCATACTTGAAAATAAAGATTACAAGCTCTACTGGGACATCAGCAACCATACAGATAAAACAGTCTCCGCCAATAGACCCGATATTACTTTTCAGTGCAAAAGAGGAAAAGTCACATATCTAATTGACATAGCCCACCGAGTACAATTTACAGCGATTCAAGAACAACGTGAATCGCTTTTCTCCGCACTCATGCCGCTCCTGGAGCGCTTTAGGGACTTCCCTGCAGCATGTGTGTTAGACCCATAAAAAAAAAAAAAATAGCGGTCCCCAACAACACGAACATCGAAACGAAATACACAGAAAAAATTTACAAATACACATACCTTGCAATGGAAATAAAAAGGCTATGGAAACAAGAAAAAGTCATCATTGTCCCCCTCATTATATCAGCCTCAAGCCTTACACCAATAACATTCACACCACACTTAGCACAATTAGGACTCAACACAAACATACACAGAAACATTCAGAAGTCAGTGATTTTGAAAACATGTAACATTGTCAGGTCATTCCTTAATACATAATGGTAATAGCGTTTGTGCTGACTTGGCTTTGGCCCGTCAGCCAAACCTGGAACCTCATTGACCAAATGTGAGAAAGAAGAACTTTTTTGTAATAACAATAATAATAATAATAACAATAACAATAATAACAATAAAAGCATATCATCAAAGACCCGACTATTGCAGAGGACAGATGTAGGAAATGCCACCAGCAGAAAGAAACGGAACCAAATCAACAAAGCCATTCTACAACCACACACATTTCCCACTTTCCTCACACAAGGAATAACATACGTTAAACCCAAAAGCTCAGACACCACAAACCCGTCAAACTACCGACCTATCACCTGTCTTCCAACCCTATACAAGATCATCACAGCCACAATTTCGAAGAAAATAGAACAACACCTAACAGACAACAATATTCTCACAGAAGAGCAGAAGGGATGCAGGAAAAATAGTCGAGGATGCAAAGAGCAGCTGATTATAGATAGCGTGATTATGGAACAAACCAGAAAAGAGCACAGAAACCTTCACATCGGTTATATAGACTATAAAAAAGTCTTCGACTCCATACCCCACAGCTGGTTAATCAGGGCCCTAGAAATCTATAAAATCAACCAACACCTCAGGCAGTTTCTCGCGCAAATTATGAAAACATGGAAAACCAAAATACGCCTAGAAACACAAACCGAACGGATCCAAACAGAAGAGCTGTGCATCAGACGGGGTATATTTCAGGGAGACTCGCTCAGTGCTCTATGGTTTTGCCTCTGTCTCAATCCACTCTCAAATATACTAAACAGAACAGAGCATGGCTTCAATATCAGACACCAAAAAAGTGAATCAACATAAAATAAACCACCTCCTATATATGGACGACATAAAACTCTACGCTGCCACACAAACACAGCTGAAAGAACTCCTCAAAATCACAGAAATATTCACCTTAGATGTCAATATGGAATTTGGTATAAGTAAATGCAAAGTGCTCCACATCAACAAAGGCCAATGGAAGCACCACCATGAGACAGAAACCATCAACAATGAAACGCTCGATAACATGTTCGATAAAGAAACATACAAATATCTAGGCTTCCAACAAAGCACCAAACTCAACCACACTCACATCAAAACAGAGCTCAGAACCGAATTCAAAAACAGACTGACGAAACTTTTGCAAACAAAACTCAACTCTAAGAATCTCACTAAAGCCATCAACACGTTCGCTATACCTATACTCACATATTCATTTGGTATCATCAAATGGTCACAAACAGACATAGAAAATATTCACATCCTTATACGATCTCAATTCACCAAATACAGGAAATTACACCCCAACGCATGCAAAGAAAGACTTACCATCGAGAGGAAGGCAGGAGGAAGAGGAATTATAGACATCAGATCATTACACACAAAACAAATACAAACACTTAGGAAATTCTTTCACAGCAAGCAAACCAGCCTCCACACAGCGACAGTGAAAGCAGACAAAAACTACACACCTCTCGACTTAGCCCGGGCAGACCACTCAGCAGACACACACAGTCACACCCAATTACAACAGGAAAAGATGAAAACGTGGTCAGAGAAAACACTCCACGGAAAACACAGATACCACATAGAACAAGACCACGTAAATAAAAAACAATCATACACCTGGTTACGGGATGGGCAGCTATTCCCTGAGACTGAAGGCTTCTTACTTGCCATCCAGGATAAAGTCATATTAAACCAGAAACTACCAAAAGCATATCATCAAAGACCCGACTATTGCAGAGGACAGATGTAGGAAATGCCACCAGCAGAAAGAAACGATCGAACACATAACGAGCGGATGTAAAATATTGGCCGGAACGGAGTACACAGCCAGGCATGATTCAGCTGCCAAAGTGGTTCACCAAGCACTAGCCACAACATACAGACTCATAGAAAACACAGATCCCTACTACAAATACACGCCAACATCCATACTTGAAAATGAAGATTACAAGCTCTACTGGGATATCGGTATCCATACAGATAAAACAGTCTCCGCCAATAGACCCGATATTACTTTTCAGTGCAAAAAAGGAAAAGTCACCTATCTGATTGACATAGCTGTCCCCAACGACACAAACATCCAAGCGAAATACACAGAAAAAATTTCCAAATACACAGACCTTGCAACGGAAATAAAAAGGCTATGGAGACAGGAAAAAGTCATCATTGTCCCCCTCATTATATCAGCCACAGGCCTTACACCAATAACATTCACACCACATTTAGTGCAATTGGGACTCAACACGGACATACACAGAAACATTCAGAAGTCAGTGATTTTGAAAACATGTAACATTGTCAGGTCATTCCTTAATACGGAATGGTAATAGCGTTTGTGCTGACTTGGTTTTGGCCCGTCAGCCAAACATGGAACCACATTGATCAAATGTGAGAAAGAAGAACTTTTTGTAATAAACAATAATAACAATAAAAGCATATCATCAAAGACCCGACTATTGCAGAGGACAGATGTAGGAAATGCCACCAGCAGAAAGAAACGATCGAACACATAACGAGCGGATGTAAAATATTGGCCGGAACGGAGTACACAGCCAGGCATGATTCAGCTGCCAAAGTGGTTCACCAAGCACTAGCCACAACATACAGACTCGTAGAAAACACAGATCCCTACTACAAATACACGCCAACATCCATACTTGAAAATAAAGATTACAAACTCTACTGGGACATTAGTATCCATACAGACAAAACAGTCTCCGCCAATAGACCCGACGTTACTTTTCAGTGCAAAAAAGAAAAAGTCACCTATCTAATTGACATATCTGTCCCCAACGACACAAACATCTAAACGAAATACACAGAAAAAATTTCTAAATGCACAGACCTTGCAACGGAAATAAAAAGGCTATGGAAACAAGAAAAAGTCATATCGCCCTCTCATTATATCAGCCACAGGACTTACACCAATAACATTCACACCACACTTAGTACAATTAGGACTCAACACAAAAACATTCAGAAGTCAGTGATTTTGAAAACATGCAACATTGTCAGGTCATTCCTTATTACACAATGGTAATGCGTTTGTGCTGACTTGGTTTGGGCCCGTCAGCCAAACATGGAACCACATTGACCAAATGTGAGAAAGAAAAACAAAAACAATAATAATAATAATAATAATAATAATATCGAGAATGAAAGTAAAGAACTGCTGAAAGAAAAACCACTACATGGACAATTCTACCGAAATCTTGATAAAACCTTCGTCGATAAAGGAAAAAGTATGGGATGGTTGCGTACTTCAGGCCTTAAAGGGGAAACAGAAAGTCTTTTAATAGCAGCACAGGACCAGGCCCTTAGAACTAGATATTTTCAAAAGAACATCTTAAAAACAAAACGTCAACAGCAAATGAAGAATGTATAATGTAGCTGAAGAACATATAAGTCACATAATTGCGGATTGCCCGACACTCGCACGTAGTGAATATACTCATAGGCATAACAAAGTAGCTTCTTATGTACACTGGACTATATGCCGAGACATTGGGATGGGAGTGCCGAACAAATACTATGAGCATTTGCCGGAAAAAAGTTATTAATTACAATGACGTTATCATCATGTAGGATTATCCAATCCTAACCGACGGAACAATACTGGCCAATAGACCCGACATAGTTCTGCATGACAAAAAGCAAAACCAGTGCCTCCTAATAGATGTATCGTTTCCAGATGATGCAAATGTGTCAGTCAAAGAAACAGAAAAAATTAGTAAGTATAAAGGTCTAGAGAGCAGAGAGCAGAATGTGGCATACGACAACAACAAAAACAGTACCAATAGTATTAGGAGCATTGGGAATACTAAAGAGGGGACTAGACTTCAATCAGTACCAGGTCAATCAAACTTACATAAAACGCAGAAGATCGCGCTGTTAGACACCGCACATATCCTAAGGAAAGTGATGGGCTAAGCTTCTTTGATTACTTGTTGTAATCTAACTTAGTCCGATAGAAAATCAGCGTGAAATTAAAAGAAATAATAATAATAATCTTTATTGTCTAACAGATAGTATATCCATTTAGAAGACAAATGTGTAAATTACAAAAAATTAAAGAGAAAAAAAGAAAACTACAATAATTGCATAAAATAAGTATAACAACATGTATAACTACTACATACCACTCAAAGATGTGGACACGTCCACCGAGCATCAAAAATTTTCATTTTCATTAATTTAGTAAATTGAGCATATCCAATCGCTACAAACCATATTGAAAATATTCATGGACTGATACAAAGGAGTCTTCATTAAAATATTAGTTCTTGGTGTACTCAAACAAAAAACAGGAGGAAATCTGGTAAGTCAAGAAGGCACATGAAAGTTGATCTGTCTGCAGGTCAGTACAGTCAAGAAAGGATTTACCTTCTTTGACTTCGCCAGAGCAGCCAAGATCATATCATCAGTGAGGCAGGGAAGAGAGACAAGAGTAGTCAAATCGGCACTTCCCTGGAGATAATTATGCCCTGTTGACGTTGGGGCACAATACATGCCACAAAAAAAGTGTGCAAAAGCATCCGCAATCTTTTTCGAATTCGTATAAGAGCATTGGAGGTCACTGTCCGTGAAAGACTCCGGCAGCGAAGTCGTCGATTTTTTAAGTTAGATAAATTACCAGAAAGATCGAGGGTCCTCACGTATGGGAGCCTCAGTCCTCCTCAAATAATTATTGTAAGCAAGATGGAATCTCTTTTTGGTTTCCCTTCTCAGTTCATTGTATTCGTTACGGTACCAATTTGAGTTAGATCCCTTCAACCTTCTAAACACTCTCTGTTTACGTTTCACCAACTTAATTATATCAGAAGTAAACCACACGGGAAATGTTCTAGTACGCAGTAAGGATGTCGGTACACACTCATCAAATATTTTATATATAGTGCCATGGAAATTTCTGCATGCATCATTAGCATCCTGAGCTGTATGCAAAACTAGATCAATCAATCCTTAAAATCATATCGTAGAAAACAGGATAATTTGCTTCCCTAAAATTATATCTGAGCTCCGATGCGTTTGCACGGAGACTCCGTCTTTTTTCCCGAACTTCTGAGGGTGCAATGTTTAAGGATGGATTATAAGCGTCCTCAGCTGTTAAAGGGATCTGTTTTCTTGTAACACTGCAATTATTAATGTTTGACAATACCAAATCCAGGACTGAATTATGTGAATTCTGTATATCATTAAACTGCAAGACCTGAAACATATCGCAAAAATTAGCTAGAATTTTGTCTTCTTGATTGGAAATATTATTTTGATAATTGGGCATGTTGAAATCACCTAAAATAATTAAATTACTAATATAATATAGGTGACAAAGTGATTTCAAATACTCGATGAACGTGAGAAATTCACCGATAGATACACTAGGGGGTACAGAGACAACAAATGCATACAACTTTTGGTGAGCAAAATTAAGTTTACATCCCACTATATCGATTTTAGTAACATTACTTCGAAATGTTTGAAAATCCAACTGTGCAGGTGACAGTTCCCTCCTCACTGCCAGAGCCACGCCACCCCCTCTTGATAGTTCCATACCGACAAGTCTCTGTCACATCTAAACACTGTATACCGTTCATCAAATAGTTCACTCGATAGAATATTGTCATTGATCCAAGTTTCAGTGATAGCAATGATGTCATGACTTGCACCGCACATGGACAGAAAAAAGTCCACAATCTTTGTATTAAGTCGTCTTACATTCTGATAGAAACACGAGATGTCATGATCAGATCCCGATTCAGAGACAACATTACCAGACACACTGCTCAGTTTAAATCCTTGTCCAAATTAACAATTCTTGGAGATCCGTTAAAGTACTTTATCTTGAGATTAGTCTCGCCACCGGGCAATCTGGCCTTCAACTTTCCCTTTAAAACCCTGTATTCATCAATTTGTTTACGTGTTAGATCGAAGGATAAGTAGATATTATTATATAATTTAGTTCTTTAGCTCGTCTAATAATGGATTTGACCTCCGATGATGATTCTAAAATTACTTTTATAGGTCGAGGCGCTGTAGTGTTTACACGTCCAAGGCGAAATATTTTTATGTTAGAAATATTGGCTTCGGGTTATGCTCTAAGTATTATATCAGAAACTAAAGTTTTGTCTGACTCACCGGTCTCTAA
The DNA here is from genome assembly GCA_019049505.1 of Pachyrhynchus sulphureomaculatus. Taxonomy (NCBI): domain Eukaryota; kingdom Metazoa; phylum Arthropoda; class Insecta; order Coleoptera; family Curculionidae; genus Pachyrhynchus; species Pachyrhynchus sulphureomaculatus. The sequence continues at coordinate 38,011,668 of CM032452.1, forward strand.
TTCCGTTGCACCAAATATCATCAGATTCTTTTCTCGTAGCAGCCTCTCGTTGAGTTCCAGGACTGTCTCGCCCACCATCTCACCGGGCATAACGGTGCTTGTTGGATTGTCCTTGTATAATGAAAGTTCGCGTCTAACATCCGCAATTTCCTTCTTCAATTCGGCATTAATTTTCATTTGCTCTTCATAGTTGGGCAGCCAAATATCGTATTTTGAGTCAATTTTTATTAGCTTTTCCATGATATCCTCCAGTGAGACTGGACCGATCGATCGTGGTTGGGAGTTAATATGGTCATTAGTCTCAGTATATAGTAATGAAATATTACTTTATCTTCGTTAAGCAATAGTAAATTAACATGGAAAATTCACCTTTGTATTTTATAATGCAATAGTGTTATAACTTCATAATAATATTTTAGGTCTGGTTAATGTAAAACAACTGAAAACGGACCAAGTCCATATTTCAGCAGTTTTTCCACCGTTCTCTTATTCGTCAAATCCACCCTGAGACCCGTTTCGCCATATCACGGCTCGTCAGTCAGGCTACGATGGACAAATATTTTAGGTCTGTTTTCAAGTTTTTTAATCCATAAATATCTATGGAAATATTATTTAAAATTTAGCTGTATCTGTTAACTTCAAACGGCTATCCAAACAAGCAATATTATATAAAGAAGGAACATGAGGATAAGTCGAAACCTGATATTCTAATCCGTTCGGGTTTTGTAAACCTGCTGTGCCGGCAGTTATCATTCTCATTGTACAAGTTGATGGTTGCAGTCTTCCTTTCAATTTCATAGGGTAGAAGCATATACTTCGAAGATTTTAAGGGGTTGTGCTTATTTACATTGACCTCCAAATATAGAAGTTTGACCCAAGTCCAACCTGCAACAAAAAAAATAACAAATAAAATATTTAAATATTAAATTTTTAAAAAATTAGAAATAAAAATAGATATTAAAATTATTTACATGCTTCGAAGAAAATATAGCAGAAAGTTGAAAAGACATGAAAAAATAAAAAACTATAAACCTACCCGAATCCCTTTCCGTTAACTCGTTGATTTTTCTGTCAACTGTTTCATAAAATCTGGGTTATCTGAATTGCTGCAAATGATTTTGGATAGTGTGTTGAAAGACTTGACGCTGTGTGTTAAATTAGTTGGATTTAAATAAAGCCCGAAACGCTCCACATTATTCTTGATACAGGTATGTTGCTCAATTGCGCACTCCAATAAACCATTATCTTTTTGGGCAAGTTCTTCAAAAAAAATTGGCAACGTTTACATTGAAATGCAAAAAATCTTAGGAATAAAAAGATGTTTTGTTGTCGATCGCGTCAGCGTAGTTTTATGGGACGCAGTTGGCTGTGAAATTGTAGAAGCTGGTTTATCATGAGGATGAACCGATGCAATTATTATTACAGTTAGCTCACTGAAAGTTATTACTTTTTTGATGCAAGACGATAGCCCAAATGGGATTCAGAGTCAAATTAAACCAATTAAAGCAAATGTTGAAACTTATCTCGTCTAAGATAAGAAGATTGTTCAGGATCGCTTAAGAGTGGAGATCCTTGTTGTTATATTATCATACATTTTACAGAAATGCGTCGTCAGAGCACTCTGGTTAAACTATGTGGTACTGAACTTCAAATGAACAAAAATTTAAAAAAGCAGAACTTAAATATATTAAGAAAAAACAGAAAAGATAGAGAAGTAAAATTAAATATTAACATTCGCTAATTCTTCGAAGCAGAATTAGGTTCTTTCCACACGATCTCTTGAAATCTACCATAAAAATTTAATACAAAATTCAGATTTTTAAAATTGAAACTAATTTTCGAGAAGGCTTGGTATTATGATGTTTGGCCTTAACAATAAAAGAATGAGAGCGAGAGAGAGAGAGAGAGACAAAGAAAAATTTGGAACAGTTTGGGTGTCCCAATTGTAACAATGAGTTAAAATAGAATTATTAAAGAATTTAAAAGCTTTGAAATCTAAAGGGTTACTAAAACTTGGACAGAAGATTCCGAAATCCTGTCTTTGGGAGCAGCAGGAACTTGTGTAATCAAATCAACTAAGTTGAGAATGTGGAATCTTTGGCACAATGACACTACTCAGTATCTTCATCAGGAGCGATGATGAAGATAACATGGTTAGCGAAACCCGCGTCGAGTGCAAAAATAAAGTGTGTTTGATGTAGTGGTGATATATACTGAGTAGTAATCAAATCAAATTTCAAATTTAGAAGTGGTAAAGTTGGTTTAGGTTGTGTATTTGGAATTGACAGATCGGAATAGTAAGAATTATCATCGACCAAAGGCTGATACAATAATTTCATATTTTTTTCAATTACAAGAGATTTATTTTAATCGCCCTCAGTTGGCCATTAACCGTTCCTTAATGATGGCAGCAATATTGCAAGAAATGATTGTTCAGTGAGCGCAATATCATTATTATTAGGGTTCTAAATATTCATTGTAGACAGTAAAAGATTATTACATCAATCATGCAAAACTAAAGTTGACATATCAAAATTAGGCAAATCTAAATTTGGCATATCTAGCAGCCGTACAGCAGAAGTGAGTCCATCAGGGACCATTGTTATGGACAACTGAATCATAAACGAAGGTTGGAACTTATATATCTCCGACACCAACGCCAAGTCCACCTAGGTATGTTTCGTACAATGACTGGGATACCCAATCAGCTACAGTTCCAAACAGAAGAAAGTGAGACAGAAATAAAAAAAAAACCGGTCAAGTGCAAGTTGAACTTGCACAATTAGTGTTCCGTACGTTGATTGTTTTTCAAATAAAAATTTTTATTAGGATGGTATAAAATGATCAGTGACTTCACAAAACACACCCCAAATGAGTTTTCAACAAAGTTTGTTTCCAATCTTTACTGAAAACTGGTGACCTTGAATTTTTTTTTTTTTATATACCAAATAAATTATTAAAGGTAATGCACTCGTGATAATTTTCGTTCAATCTATACCCCGTGGAGAATATTCCAGACTTTTTCAAAATTTTTTGATCATTACTTTTCGAGATAAGGTAGGGGACAGCGATTTTTTTTTTAAAAGTAATACGAAGAAAAGTGTGCGCAAGTATTACATTATATACGAGTATATATATATATATATATATATATATATATATATATATATATATATATATATATATATATATATATGTATATATATATATATATATATATATATATATATATATATATATATATATATATATATATATATATATATATGTATATATATATATATATATATATATATATATATATATATATATATATATATATATATATATATTTACTCGTGTTTTTACAAGCTTTCATTGGACATCACACTCGATGACCTAGTAAAAAAAAATTTTTTTCACTTCCGATTTCACCCCTCAAAACGAACCCCTTAAGTCAAAATTTATGTTACGGTGGTATAAAATGATCAGTGACTTCACAAAACACACCCCAAATACGTTTTTAGCAAAGTTTGTTTCCAATCTTTACTGAAATCTGATGACCTTGAAATTTTTTTTTTTTTTTTATATACCATATAAATTATTAAAGGTAATGCACTCGTGATAATTTTCGTTCAATCTACACCCCGTGGAGAATATTCCAGGATTTTTTCGAAATTTTTTGATAAGTACTTTTCGAGATAAGGCCCGGGACAGCGATTTTTTTCGCGAATTTTTAAAAATAATACAAAGAAAAGTGCGCGCAAGTATAATATTACATATATATTTTTTTACTCGTGTTTTCACAAGCTTTCATTTGACACCATACTCGATGACCTAGTAAAAAAAAATTTTTTTTTCGCTTCCGACTTCACCCCCCAAAACTAACCCCTTAAGTCAAAATTTAATTCTCAAAACTACATGGCTCTGATGAGGCCATCAATTCCTATATTATTACCAAATTTCACCTTTCTATGTCAAATAGTTTCGGAGAAAATCGGGTGTGACAGACAGACGGACAGACGGACGGACGGACGGACGGACGGACGGACGGACGGACGGACGGACGGACGGACGGACGGACGGACGGACGGACGGACGGACGGACGGACGGACGGACGGACGACGGACGGACGGACGGACGGACGGACGGACGGACGGACGGACGGACGGACGGACGGACGGACGGACGGACGGACGGACGGACGGACGGACGGACGGACGGACGGACGGACGGACGGACGGACGGACGGACGGACGGACGGACGGACGGACGGACGGACGGACGGACGGACGGACGGACGGACGGACGGACGGACGGACGGACGGACGGACGGACGGACGGACGGACGGACGGACGGACGGACGGACGGACGGACGGACGGACGGACGGACGGACGGACGGACCGCCGGACGGACGGACGGACGGACGGACGGACGGACGGACGGACGGACGGACGGACGGACGGACGGACGGACGGACGGACGGACGGACGGACGGACGGACGGACGGACGGACGGACGGACGGACGGACGGACGGACGGACGGACGGACGGACGGACGGACGACGGACGACGGACGGACGGACGGACGGACGGACGGACGGACGGACGGACGGACAGACAGACAGACAGACAGACAGACAGACAGACAGACAGACAGACACCGAAGTGATCTTATAAGTGTTCCGTACGGAACACTAAAAAGAAACTGAGGCTGAAGAAGAAACTGAGGTTGAAGAAGAAGAAACAGAATAAGATAGAGAAACTGAGGGCGAGGAAAAATTCAAATTAAGCTCGAAGTAAATTGATGGGATGTGTTATAAGATTAATGTCGTTTATTTGCAGATTATAATTTAATTTTTATCTATTTTTAAGATTTTAATTTTTAAATTTCTAATTTTCAGAACAGAGATACTGTAGGGTTAGTAACGAAGTGTAGTTGCCATTTTTTCATGTTTTTGTTGTAAGTATATATGTTCAACCACAAAACTCACCTAAGAAAAGCATATGGTTCAAAATACTGAGTATAGGTGTCGATTTAGAGTGAAATGGAAATGACATTTTTGTCCTCTTTAGCGTAAATTCGGTATGGCTCTTGGTAATCCTTTAACACATTCTTAAAAATATTTTAAAAAATTATTATTTTTTCTCATAAATGGCGGTTTAAATAGAGAATTTGTGCAACGAATACCATCATAAATTGCTAATTATTTTGGGACATAACCGAAAGAACAAGTCTATCCCCGAATGCCGATAAATTGTTTCGAATCTCTCCGGATTTTTTCTTCATTTTTTAATTTTGGTGTCTCTCTGAGAGGTGAAATAGATGCTCTGAGAGGTAGAGAAAGAGGAGGGGTAACTATGGTTTATAAGGAGATTGTATTATAGGGTATAGGGTAGGGATATATATTATATATACATATATATATATATATATATATATATATATATATATATATATATATATATATATATATATATATATATATATATATATACTAGCCGTGCCCGCGGCTCCGCTCGCGTGGACTTAAGTTACCTTTATCGTCACTGCTTATTCGTTATGTTTATAATATTATACAGCTCGAGGGGCCTTAGAGGCCCATGGCTTGGTTGCATACTCGTCTCCACTTCTTTTTGTCTTCTGTTAGCTTTTCCCAGTGCGGGATTCCCATCAACTCCAGATCTTGCTTTACTGCCTGAATCCATGTAGATAGAGGTCTACCCTTGTCTCTTCTACCAACCACACCTTTTATTAGGGCTTGCTTTGCCTGTCTTTCTTCCTTCATCCTTGCCACATTCTTAATCGCTGGCTTCTTATGATTTGGCTTATAAGGGGTTTCGGCATTTTAATTCGTAGTTTGTTCTTCTTCTCCACAGTCCCTCTTCTTTCTTTCCTTCATAGATTCTTCTCAAAGCTTTCTTTTCCCACACCTCCAACGTCTCCTTTTCTCTTGCATTCAGTTTCCATGTTTCTCATCCATATGTCACCGTGGGTCTGACAACTGTCGCATATATGTTTTCTTTTGCTTTTCTTGATATATTCTTTGATTTCAATATTGGATTCATTTGACCCAAACATATCTGCCCTTTCGCTATTCTTTCTTGTATCTTCGTCATTTCTTATCCACTCTCTGTTATTGTTAATCCCAGATAATTAAATTTGTCTACTTTTTCAAACATATATCTTTTCCCTAAGTAGTTTATTATATCTAAACTTTTGTTGTTTTTATTATCCTTCTTCTTTGTAATTTCCATGTATTTTGTTTTTTCCTCATTTATCTTTAATCCTCTCATCCTTCCCCTTTCTTCTATCCTACTTATGGCTTTTTGAGGTTCTCTTTTGCTCTTGCAATCACTGCTACATCATCCGCATAGGCCAAGCATTGGCAGGTTTGTTGGTATATCGTTCCATTTGTTTTTATTTCTGACTCCAGGATAATCTTCTCTAATACCAAATTAAATAGACATGTCGATACGAGATTCCCCTGTCTTAATCTTCTCTTCACCTTAATCTTCTCTGATACTTTGCCCTCAACCATTTTCTGTGTCATTCAGGGTCATTCTCATCATGCGAATCAATTTACTTGCAATTTTTAGTTCTTCCATTATCTTGTAGAGTCTTTCTCTATTTGCAGAGTCATATGCTTCTCTGAAATCCAGAAAGACCAAGTGTAGTGCCAAATTTTGTTCTAAGGTATTATCTTGGATTTGCTTAATAGAAAATATCTGGTCTGTAACCGAACTATTTTTCCTCAATCCACACTGGTACTCTCCGAGAATAAACTCGGCTTTCTCTTCTAGTCTGTTTTTGATAGTCACCACTACTGTCTTGTACACGACATCCAGTAAGGCTATTGGTATATAATTAGCACATATACTTTTTTCTCCTTTTTTGTATATTGGACAAATGAGCGACTCTCTCCAGCTCACTGGCATCTTTTCTGTTTCCCATATTTGTTGCACCAACCGGCATATTTCATTTTCCAGATCTACTCCTCCAGCTTTTATCATTTCTACTGTTATACAATTTCCACCCGGGGCCTTATTTTTTTGGGTTCTGAGTATTTCTCTTATTTGTTTTCCCTCCTGCACTTCAGTTAATTTTGCTTCCTATTTCTCATTCAACTCCTCATTTTTATTTCCATTTAATATTTCTTTAAAGTATTCGGCCCGTCTATTCAGTCTTTCTGCCAAGCTTACTGCTAAACTTCCATCTTTTTTCCTACATATTAGCTTTTTGTCTCTGTTTATTGCCTTTGTATTTTTATAAAAAAAAACATGTAAATCGGATAAGTGGTTCTTGAGTGCTAAGCGCACTAATGGTCAGACAGACAGACAAAGAGACGTTACGTTTCATATATTACAGATTCTTTTTGATATATATTAAATTAAGAATTAAAAAAAAACACGTAAATCGGATGAGTGGTTCTCGAATGATAAGCACACTAACGGACAGACAGACAGACAGAGAGACTTTGCGTTTTATTTATATTATATAGATTATTATTATTATTATATAACCTGGCCAGAGAACATATGTATGAATTAAAAAAAAAAACACGTAAATCGGATAAGTGGTTCTCGAGTGATAAGCGCACTAACGGACAGACAGACAGACAGACAGACAAACAGACAGAGATACGATGCATTTTATATATATTATAGATGTAATAAAATGTATATCTATAACCTGGTCAGAGAAAATATGTATGAATTTAAAAAATCACGTAAATCGAATAAGTAGTTCTCGAGTGATAAACGCACTAATGGACAGGATAGATTATAGATATTCTCTGCTACATAATATTGTTCCATATTTAATGGTTTAGGCTGTGTATTGTAAGGGAACACGCTAGCGGCAAACTTTTTTCCGATTTCATTCACTATTTGACGTCACTGCTCATTCCTTACGCTACCTATCGTAGTAAAATATAGCCTATAACCTGGCCAGAGAACATATGTATGTTTTAAAAAAAAAAGTACGTAAATCGGATAAGTGGTTCTCCAGTGATAAGCGCACTAACGGACAGACAGACAGACAGAAAGACAGACAAACAGAGAGACGTTGTATT
>CM032452.1:38024724-38051012 GCA_019049505.1 Pachyrhynchus sulphureomaculatus
ACGTTGGAGGTGTGGGAAAAGAAAGCTTTGAGAAGAATCTATGAAGGAAGGAAAGAAGAGAGACTGTGGAGAAGAAGAACAAACTACGAATTAAAATGCCGAAACCCCTTATAAGCCAAATCATAAGAAGCCAGCGATTAAGAATGTGGCAAGGATGAAGGAAGAAAGACAGGCAAAGCAAGCCCTAATAAAAGGTGTGGTTGGTAGAAGAGACAAGGGTAGACCTCTATCTACATGGATTCAGGCAGTAAAGCAAGATCTGGAGTTGATGGGAATCCCGCACTGGGAAAAGCTAACAGAAGACAAAAAGAAGTGGAGACGAGTATGCAACCAAGCCATGGGCCTCTAAGGCCCCTCGAGCTGTATAATATTATAAACATAACGAATAAGCAGTGACGATAAAGGTAACTTAAGTCCACGCGAGCGGAGCCGCGGGCACGGCTAGTATATATATATATATATATATATATATATATATATATATATATATATATATATATATATATATACATATATATATATATATATATATATATATATATATATATATATATATATATATATATATATATATATGTATATATAATATATATCCCTACCCTATACCCTATAATACAATCTCCTTATAAACCATAGTTACCCCTCCTCTTTCTCTACCTCTCAGAGCATCTATTTCACCTCTCAGAGAGACACCAAAATTAAAAAATGAAGAAAAAATCCGGAGAGATTCGAAACAATTTATCGGCATTCGGGGATAGATTTGTTCTTTCGGTTATGTCCCAAAATAATTAGCAATTTATGATGGTATTCGTTGCACAAATTCTCTATTTAAACCGCCATTTATGAGAAAAAATAAATTTTTTAAAATATTTTTAAGAATGTGTTAAAGGTTTACCAAGAGCCATACCGAATTTACGCTAAAGAGGACAAAAATGTCATTTCCATTTCACTCTAAATCGACACCTATACTCAGTATTTTGAACCATATGCTTTTCTTAGGTGAGTTTTGTGGTTGAACATATATACTTACAACAAAAACATGAAAAATGGCAACTACACTTTGTTACTAACCCTACAGTATCTCTGTTCTGAAAATTAGAAATTTAAAAATTAAAATCTTAAAAATAGATAAAAATTAAATTATAATCTGCAAATAACGACATTAATCTTATAACACATCCCATCAATTTACTTCGAGCTTAATTTGAATTTTTCCTCGCCCTCAGTTTCTCTTTCTTATTCTGTTTCTTCTTCTTCAACCTCAGTTTCTTCTTCAGCCTCAGTTTCTTTTTTTATTTCTGTCTCACTTTCTTCTGTTTGGAACTGTAGCTGATTGGGTATCCCAGTCATTGTACGAAACATACCTAGGTGGACTTGGCGTTGGTGTCGGAGATATATAAGTTCCAACCTTCGTTTATGATTCAGTTGTCCATAACAATGGTCCCTGATGGACTCACTTCTGCTGTACGGCTGCTAGATATGCCAAATTTAGATTTGCCTAATTTTGATATGTCAACTTTAGTTTTGCATGATTGAGGTAATAATCTTTTATTGTCTACAATGAATATTTAGAACCCTAATACTAATGATATTGCGCTCACTGAACAATCATTTCTTGCAATATTGCTGCCATCATTAAGGAACGGTTAATGGCCAACTGAGGGCGATTAAAATAAATCTCTTGTAATTGAAAAAAAATATGAAATTATTGTATCAGCCTTTGGTCGATGATAATTCTTACTATTCCGATCTGTCAATTCCAAATACACAACCTAAACCAACTTTACCACTTCTAAATTTGAAATTTGATTTGATTACTACTCAGTATATATCACCACTACACCAAACACTTTATTTTTGCACTCGACGCGGGTTTCGCTAACCATGTTATCTTCATCATCGCTCCTGATGAAGCTAACATGGTTAGCGAAATGGGCGTCGAGTGCAAAAATAAAGTGTTTGGTGTAGTGGTGATATATACTGAGTAGTGTCATTGTGCCAAAGATTCCACATTCTCAACTTAGTTGATTTGATTACACAAGTTCCTGCTGCTCCCAAAGACAGGATTTCGGAATCTTCTGTCCAAGTTTTAGTAACCCTTTAGATTTCAAAGCTTTTAAATTCTTTAATAATTCTATTTTAACTCATTGTTACAATTGGGACACCCAAACTGTTCCAAATTTTTCTTTGTCTCTCTCTCTCTCTCTCGCTCTCATTCTTTTATTGTTAAGGCCAAACATCATAATACCAAGCCTTCTCGAAAATTAGTTTCAATTTTAAAAATCTGAATTTTGTATTAAATTTTTATGGTAGATTTCAAGAGATCGTGTGGAAAGAACCTAATTCTGCTTCGAAGAATTAGCGAATGTTAATATTTAATTTTACTTCTCTATCTTTTCTGTTTTTTCTTAATATATTTAAGTTCTGCTTTTTTAAATTTTTGTTCATTTGAAGTTCAGTACCACATAGTTTAACCAGAGTGCTCTGACGACGCATTTCTGTAAAATGTATGATAATATAACAACAAGGATCTCCACTCTTAAGCGATCCTGAACAATCTTCTTATCTTAGACGAGATAAGTTTCAACATTTGCTTTAATTGGTTTAATTTGACTCTGAATCCCATTTGGTCTATCGTCTTGCATCAAAAAAGTAATAACTTTCAGTGAGCTAACTGTAATAATAATTGCATCGGTTCATCCTCATGATAAACCAGCTTCTACAATTTCACAGCCAACTGCGTCCCATAAAACTACGCTGACGCGATCGACAACAAAACATCTTTTATGATATATATGAGGCTGGTTTGAAAGGTCCGTGCAAAGTCCGAGAGATGGCCCAACCGGCGCGTATCGAGGTCATGTTTAGTTAGTAGCATCTCTTGAATGAACGTACACCAAGTTTCAGCCATAATGGTCTATTTCTTTGTGTTTGGCATTCGTGTGAATCAAGGAAGTCGAGTGATTTTCAAGAAATGGACGAAAAAGAATTTCGTGTGGTGATTAAACATTACTTTATGAAAGGCAAAACGCCTCAGGAGACTAAAGAGAACCTTGATAAACATTATGGTGAATCTGCACCTTCGATTACAACAGTTTATAAGTGGTTTCAAAATTTTCGGACTGGCCATATGGGCACAAGTGACGCTGAACGTTCTGGACGGCCTGTGGAGGTTACGACTTCAGAAATCATTGATCAAATCCATGATATGGTGATGGATGACAGAAGAGTTAAGGTGCGTGAGATTGCTAGTGCTGTGGGCATCTCGACTGAACGGGTACATAATATTTTGCATAAACATTTGGACATGAGAAAGCTATCCGCAAGATGGGTGCCGTGATTGCTCACGCTTGACCAAAAACGGAATCGTGTGAAGTGTTGCAAGGATGGTTTGCAGCTGTTCCAGAAGAATCCGGAGGACTTTAAGCGTCGTTTCGTCACTCTGGATGAAACATGGATACATTACTATACTCCTGAGACCAAACAACAATCTAAACAATGGGTTACCAAGGGGAAATCTGCACCAAAAAAGGCGAAGACCGTTCCTTCGACCGGAAAGGTTATGGCGACTGTCTTTTGGGTTTCGCAAGGGCTAATCCTCATCGACTATCTGGAAAAGGGTAAAACTATTACAGGTGAATATTATTCATCGTTATTGGACCGTTTGAAAACCAAGCTGCAAGAAAAACGCACGCGATTGGTCCACAAGAAAGTCCTTTTCCATCACGACAACGCCCCAGCACACACCTCAGCAGTTGTGGTCGCAAAATTAATGGAAATAGGATTCCAACTCGTTTCACATCCCCCCTATTCTCCAGACTTGGCTCCCTCGGACTACTAGTTGTTCCCCAATTTCAAGAAATGGCTGGCGGGACAAAGATTTTATTCAAACGAGGAGGTGATTGCAGACACTAATGGATATTTTGCAGACTTGGACAAATCCTATTATTCAGAAGGGATCAACAAACTAGAACATCGTTGGACGAAGTGTATAAGCCTAAAAGGAGACTATGTCGAAAAATAAAAAAGGTTTACCCCAAACACATAAGTAGTTTTTATTTTTGCACGGACTTTTCAAACCAGCCTCATATATATATATATATATATATATATATATATATATATATATATATATATATATATTCGTTAGAGATGACAATGAAACCTCTTAACACAGATTTGATTTGGAGTAAAAAATTGAGGCTCAGTAAGTAATAAAGAAGTGTGGTCTGGATTGCAATGTTCATATCGATTACAATGCATTATACTCATCAAAAGTTTCAATACTCCCGACTAATACTCGGCACTAACAGTTTGATCAGCTGAAATAAATCCACGATTAATTTTACCTTAGCAATCGCAGGAAAAATCCACATTATTTTGATTTTCAAATATATTTTTTTTTTTGCATGCATTGATCATATTGATTTCCATTCTGTATATTGACGCTTTGCTTGAATGTAAAATTGAAAACACAATATTTTCCCAGCAGGATTTCATTCAATACATCAATCATCATCATTTAAAATGTATTGTATGTATTGTATGAATTGTTTCTCTGTGGATATTTAACGCTTGAAACATAATTTACAATGATGGCTTTTGATTACTTGCTACGAATTCGTAAGGTCTTTGAATCATTTCTGGTATTAGACTTGATATTGCGTCCTTAATAAGCAAGTATTGCTATATACCTTTTTTTTATCATTTTAAATATTTCTGAAGCATTTGGGCCAAGTTTTGCGTCAATTTTATTTACAGCTGTTTACTTAAAACTATAGATCCTAGGTCAAGTATATAGATAAACTCCTTTCATTTGGTGGTCAATCCGGCAAAATACAGATCGTCGGAAACTGACAATTATATTTTGTTGTAATCACTACCACTATTACTATAAGCCCATAGCCATCCACTGCTGGATGTTGGCCGTTTTTCTCCGCTTCCATTCCTTTCTGTCGGCGGCCATTGTCATCCATTGTATGTTTTCACTATGTCGTCTCGCCATCGTCATTTTTCTGTCGCTAGGTCTCCACTCTAATTTTCTGCGGGTTCATCTTCCATCGCTCGTTCGAGCCAGGTGCCCCGCCCACTGCCACTTCGATTGTGCAACTCGTTGTACAACATCTCTCAACTTTGTCTGCTGTCGCTTCGTGTGCTCTTTGTGTACGTGCTAGTTTCTGGGCGTTTTTCTTTGTCAAGCTCCATGTTTCCGCTCCATAAGTTAATGTTGGGAGCATACACTCTTTGTATACCTTAGATTTTAGTGTGTTTGAAATATCTGATTTAAAGATGTAGTTTAGCTTCCCAAATGTGCTCCAAGCTAATCTGATTCTTCTCACAGCTCATGTTGTCTTTCTCCGTTAAAATCTTTTGGCCTAGGTACTTGTAATTTTCCACTTGCTCTAGTGTTTCTCCTTCCAGTGTTATTTGAATATTGTTTTATATGTTTGCCATTATTTTTGTTTTTGACATATTTATTTTTAGTCCTACTTCCTTTGACCGTTCGTTCAGTTCCATGATCACCTCTTGTAATTCTAGCTAATCTTGGCTGATTATTATTATATCATCCGCGAATCTTAAATGATTTAGATAGAGTCCATCTATCTTTATTCCTTTTTCTTCCCAGTCCATATAGACGAAAATGCTTTGTAGAGCTGCAGTGAATAGTTTGGGAGAAATGGTATCCCCTTGCCTCACCCCTCTGTTGTTGGGGATTTGATTTGTTTCGCTATATACTTTCACGTACATTTTTGCATTGGAGTAGATGTTCTTAATTAAGTTTATATATCTGCTATCGATTCCACATTTAGCCAATGCATTTATGACGGCCCATATCTCGATAGAGTCGAACGCCTTCAGATAGTCTATGAAAGCCATGTATAGTTCATAGTTATATTAATTGCCTTTTTCTATCTGAGTTCTTATAGTTTGTATGTGGTCGCAAGTACTATATCCGGACCTGAATCCGGCTTGTTCACATGGTTGATGGTAATCCAACTTGTTGGTTAGTCTGTTTGTTATTATACGTGTAAAAAGTTTTTAGATCTGAGACAGAAGGCTAATTGGTCTGTAGTTCTCCAATTTTAATAGATTTCCCTTTTTGTGTAAAATATAACTTCTACTACATGCCATGACTCAGGGATTGCGGTTTCTTCTATGGACCTGTTACATTGTTTCGCCACCTCTCGTTTTAATGCATCCTCAGACTCTTTCAGTAACTCAGCTAATATATTATCTGGTCCAGAAGCCTTATTTGGTTTTGTCTTTCTTAATACATTATTGACTTCAGCTATATTTACTTCCGTAATATCTTCTGATCCCACACTTTAGATTTGCCTTCTACCTTTTTCTTGTTGTATTTCACTTGGTTGCACTTTTGAATTGTATAATTCTGTGTAGTAGATTGTTATTTCTTTCAAAATTTCATCTCTATCCGTTATGGTTTTTAACTCTTTATTCTATATTTTCAGTATTTCTTTCTTTCCTGTATTTAATTGTTTCTTTATTACTTTTGGACCTCTATTTGCTTCAATTGTTTTCAGTATTGTTTGTGTATTATATCTTCTGGTGTCTTTCCATAGTTCTTTTCGAATCTTTAGTTTTTATTGAAACGTTATTTGCTGTGTGCAATATTACTGTGGTCAGACTGTCTGCATGTTTGTTTAGGTCTATTCTGGTTCCAGTTTAGTCTTTTTATCTCACTTTCTAGTTCTTTTTTATATTCGAGTTTATTTTTGGGAAAGTTTTTCAGTGTCTATTGGTTTGGATTTATTTCTGTACATCTTTGCTCTTTCTGATTGTTGGTTGATGTATAGTTGGGCCCTAACAATTCTTTGATCACTTCCTATTGAAATTTTGTTCAGTACGTCTATATTTTGTGTCATTTCTCTGTTACTTGATATGATAAAATCGATCTCATGTTTTTTTTTGTTTATTAGGACTTATCCATGTCCACTTACGTTCCTTTCTTTTTTTTGAAAAAGGTGTTCATGATGTACATGTTAGTCATTTCGGTGAATTTATTAACAAACTCTCCTTTGGTTTCATTCATTATTCCATATTGGCCAATAGTGAACTCCCTTTCTTCCTGTCTAATGCCAACTTTGGCATTAAAGTCACCGATTATTAATGTGGGCTTTGTTGGGTTGTTCGTATTTGTTTCAGTTAATTCTTCGTAAAACTGCTCTATTTCTTCCTCTTCGCATTCACTCGTTGGTGCGTATACTTTTATGATTTTTATTCCTATCTTATTCGTCAATTTCATCATAATGTAAGCTATTCTGTCAGAGACCCCTACAAACTGCTTGATATTCTGGATGTGGTTTTTGTGTATTAGGAATCCCACTCCATTAGCCTTCCTTCCTTCCTGTCCTTTGTGGTATAATACGTGTCCTGATTTGAGTTTCGTGATTTCTTTCCCTTGACGCCTTACCTCGCTCTAACTTATAATATCCCATCTTATAACACTAATTTCATTTTCTAGTTCCTGTAATCTTTTCTCAGTTGTATTTTATGTTGCTTTTTGTAAAGTTCTTTTCCTTGCCTTGTCGTTTTTCCTATGGCGGCCGCGTCTAACCCAGGTATTCTTCGCACCCTCCGCCTCTCTCTTAGTCCGATCGCTGCCGTGATCGGAGAGTGTAAGGCTGCTGGGGACTCAGGGTCTTCTTTCATGTTGTGTCATATTCAATGGGGAGAGTTTTTAGCATCAATGTACCACGCTGACCGGACGTCTTGGTACATGGAAGTAGGTCTCTCTAACGGTAACTGTGCCTGCCGCCGTTGATCTTACTGGATTCTTCCGCCGCCAGACTAAGTCATTGCGCTTCCATCGCAATGCCTAATGGTTCTTCCGCCCTTCAGATTCAACTTTTCGTTTTATCCTCAGGCCGTTGACCGATTGTCGCCTATAGCCCTATGTAGGGGCCCTTACTGGATGCTATCAACCAGGCCAGTTGAACACAGGTTTTTTTTCGAGGTTGGTACTCCTCCTCCTCCTCACTTTCTCATCCGGGCTTGGGACAGGCATTGGCGGAATTTTTTTTATTAATAGTAAATAACTAAATAGGTGAAAAAAAATTATTGATCCTTTACTTTAAATGTTCCAATTTCTTCATAAACTTTATATTTCCAGTATAAAATGTTGACCAACAATATTTCTAAATATGCGAAGACGGGAAAAAATGTGTCGAGAAACACATTAATATAACATCACAGTAATAATCCAATAAATACGGTTATAGAAACTCGTAAGAATGTATAAACTGAGTAAATTCTCAATTTCAAATTTAATTTCGAAGATTTAATGTTAGTTTAACGGCTATATGCTACATCACCACTGAATAGGTGAATATTAGTCCATTCAAAAGTCACGGTTCTTTATAAATTTATAGTCGAAAGTGAATGGCTTTTTAAATGAAATATATTTCTCCTCTTATGAAATGATTTGAATATTTATTTTCATGTTCTATACTTATTCAACTCTAAATATGTTTCATAGTTTTGAGCCAAATAAGAAAACATATTTCTTGTTATTATCTAGAAAATTCGAAGACCATTCGATTTATAGACTTTCAAGATTTCACGAGGCCTCTGTGTCACTTCATCTAATCATCAGTGCAATAGTTTTAGCAACATATAAAATAAGTAGTGCAAGCAAGTAAATGCGGTTGCTACAGTAGTCGTTTAATATTTAGTAAATACATACACAAAGTTTGGTAGTCCAGATTTGATTGTGCTATTTATAGTGAATTTTTGAAAAAGGTGTGAGTGACAAAAACTTGAAATTTAGAAAAATCTAATATCGATCAATAATAGTGGCGGCCGACGGATTTCTTTCTAACACCTTCACTATCAACGCCGTTGTGTGCCCCAAGGCTCCATACTGTCTCCTACTCTCTTTCTCATTTACATTAACGATCTGCTGGAAAAGATCGGGAATCAAATCTACAGCAATGCAGATGACAGTACGCTTATCTCTTCATTCAATTTGAACGCTCGGACATCAGCTACTCAGGCGAATATCCGCAGACAGCAGGAGGTCGTTTAACTTAACAAAGACCTGGAAGAAATTCTATCTTGGGGTGACAGTAACCAAGTAGAATTTAATGCTACAAAAACCCAGGCGGCAGTTTTTTTTAAAAAAGTTAACGTTGCTGAACCCGACATAGTCATGTCGGGACACTCCATTCCCCTAGCATCGTCACTCAATTTGTTGGGCGTTAATTTGGGAGCAAATATGTCCTGGCATAAACGTGTTGCAGATATATCAAGGAGAGCTTCTCAAAAGTTGGGAATATTATTTCGAACCAGAAAGCTTTACACTCCACTACAACTGTTAATTCTTTACAAAGCTTAAATTCGACCAACTATGGAATACTGCCCCCATGTTTGGGGCTCTGCTCCCAAACACAGACTGCTTTTGTTGGATTCTGTTCAGAGAGAAGAGTTGTTAATCTGATTGGAGACCCGGAACTGACCGGCGGCGTTGATTCGCTTGAACATCGAAGAACGGTTGGCGACTTGAGTCTGTTCTACAAGTATTTTCATGGAAAGTGTTCGAGGGATGTAGTCCGCTTAACTCCTCCCAGAGCGGTGCATGTTAGAAATACACGTCTCACTAATATTTCACATCCGTATGAGGTTCAGCGTGTTACTCCGCGTACAAGCAGTCTTTTATATGGAGAACATTATCCCTTTGGAATAATTTGCCCAGGGCTGTGTTTTCCACCAAGTACAATTCGAGATTCAAGAGCAACGTGAATTGTTTTTCGGCACACATGCCGCTCCTGAAGCGCTTTAGGGACTTCCTTGTAGCACGTGTGCTAGACCCATAAAAAGAAAGAAAAAAAAATAAAATCAATCTTTCTGAAATGACTGGTCGCTTCAGAGATTTACAACGACATGAAACATTGAATATCCTTTCTACGTCACTATCATGTTGGCAGATTTGAAGAGTTGAAGAACCGATATCAGTGGTGAACACTGTTTTGGAAGAACCATTTTTTGTCTACCAGAGAGAATGTTGAGGCAATACATGACATGATTTTGGACAATCGACAAATTAGACTGAAACTTATAGCAGAGATACTGATCATTTTGTACGAATAATGGGGGGCAGCGATTTTTTTCGCAATTTTTAAAAAATAATACAAAGAAAAGTGTGCGCAAGTATTACATTATATATATTTTAGAACTCGTGTTTTTACAAGCTTTCATTTGACACCCCAGTCGATGACCCGATATTTTTTTTCACTTCTAATTTTACCCCAAAAACTAACCCCTTAAGTTAAAATTTAACTTTCAAAATTACACGGCATCAATTCCTATATTAGTGCCAAATTTTAACTTTCTACGTTAAATAGTTCGGAGAAAATCGGGTGTGACAAGCAGACAGACGGATAAATACCGAAGTGATCTTATAAGTGTTCCCTACGGAACACTGAAAAGAAAAGAAACATTACAACAGGATGGTCGCATCTCTCGGGTCTCCTTTGTCTGTGGAATACTTAAAAAAAGGCACAAATCAGTGGCAAAAGGCGAGTGGGTCGCCTACGTACCTATCGGATATGGCACTTTGAGAACAAGAAATAATCCGCTCTTTGTTTATTGATAGGTTGCAAATATTAAAGCCTTAATTTTATTAATCTTTGGGATTCCGGCATGTTTTTGTTTTGTTCATTCACCGATTTAAAACCCATCTTAAGCAGGACTATTGTAGAGGCTATTTCTGCAACATTTTATATTGGCTTCGTCGATAATTAAACAAAGTTTTAAAGCAATGGAGGAGTATTATTTTTTTTGACATTTGATACACTGTTCTTCTAATGAGATCTGCCTCTTTCACCTACATCTTATCGAACTTTTTTCTTCAAACATGCATTTTTAAAAATATCGCGCACCGTGGATATAGTTTTTTGTCATGTCATTTGTTTGTTTCACGGCACTTACATTATTACAGTTCCTTTGTTTGTGGCAGGCGATAACCATTCTAAATATCACGCTCGATAAAAGTTAGTGAGTAGATATTATTTAATTCTCGTGTGTCATACCTAAATGTGTAAACTC
The DNA here is from genome assembly GCA_019049505.1 of Pachyrhynchus sulphureomaculatus. Lineage (NCBI taxonomy): Eukaryota > Metazoa > Arthropoda > Insecta > Coleoptera > Curculionidae > Pachyrhynchus > Pachyrhynchus sulphureomaculatus. The sequence goes on from CM032452.1 coordinate 38,035,789, forward strand.
TATTGAATTTTTTATAAAACTGAAATCAACTTCTTCAAACCCCTTCGAATTTTACAAGGTGTGAAGGTGCTAGATTCTGGTTTTGCCGGCCTGAGCAGGTAGAGAAGTCCTCATTGGATTGGATCAACTCTTATACAAGATAATAATAAACATCTACCAGTAGATAATTCGATTATGCCTTACATACATTGTACTACAAAACAAAATAGTCAAATTAATTAAATAGTTCAACAATCACATAATTTTCAACATTTGTAAGACAACTGGACAATACTTGAGATCGCCAAACATAGTTTCTTTATAAACTAAAGGGCGTTTACGTAACTTTTAGTTTTTTCATTAGGATATATGTGTTAGAAACCGGGACATTATTATCAGGTAGAATTAAAATACTCTAAATGCTTTATAAAGAAACAAATTGTATAATCAGCTGTAACTGAACCCTCTGCATGAAACACTATTAATGTAAAAGAAACACCCTAACAATATTATAAGCTATGAATTAGAATATTCTATCTAAGATTTTCTAAGAAGCGTTCTATAATTTTAGGTGGGACAAGTTTTATCCCAAAAAATATGATTCCTCATTTCCACTCTACCACATATACCACAAGATTAAAATCTAATAAATAATTTCACCAAATTTTCAAAAAAATACTCTAAAATTTTACTTAGTCCAGGCTGTAAGTAATCCAGTCAAAATAGACATTTAACTTTACAAAAATTCGCATAGAGCTGAAAATTTGTATAGGTCTTAAATAAACTATTATAAATAAAATATCAAAAGTCCCTACCGATCCTACGTCTGCTGCGCATTTTTCTCGTAAACGGTAAATGCTATCGTAAAAATAGGTTAGATAAAAGTTATAGATCATAAAATTACGGATCACCATTTCTGAAATATCGCAATTCCAAAAGTTGGAGAAGTCGTATTCTACGTAATACGCACACATTTCCGCACCACCTATGAGGCAGTGTACTTGGCGCATTTTTTTTAACGTGGTTTCCCCAGTAGACATGATCTAGACAGTATCCTAATGATTGAAAAAATGGTACTATTGGTAATGATTAAAGTAGAACGGATTTTCGTTGATTTCGGGAAAATTTTAGTCTGATTGATAATCTTCAAATGCTTATTCTTCTTCCTGCTGGATTTCTATAACTTTGTATAGATAATGCTGATTGTCAGTAAAAAAAAATAAATGTTAAACTTCCTTGTTTCTCAGTTATAATAATTTTATTACCATACTTTAACTTTAATGTCATCTTAATTGTTCTATTATCTATAGCGGGATTTTTGCAAATTTTTTTTAATTTTTCCAATGAAAACTGACGATCATCACTATTTTCAATGTATGCAATCATCTTCAGGACGATCGATTTTACCCCCTTGGTGGGTCTCTAAAAGGAATTATAACAGTCATTATGGTTCTTAGCCTCAGCAGCAAGTAAATCATATCATACTCAATGCGTGCAATAACAGCTTTTACTATATCATCAGAACGAGTCCGAGCTACCTTCAGAATAGAATCTTTAAATGGAAGTGTAGAAACATGATAAATTTTACGCTTACATTCTGCGCTTTTTTCTTTTGAGCCTCTTCATTTGCTTCACCACCGCAAAATAAGCAATAAGTTTTGAAACCAAAACTGACTCACTTACTCGCACTCTAGTACGAGCTGGACTAATTGTAGATGTACTGGCTTGTTCCATCTCGTGCTGTCTTTTGGCTGCAGCAATACTACTCGTCCGAGTGTACATTTTACTACACTGCCCATGGATTGTCACAAATTGCTTGTCTTTCAGGTATTCAAGAAACCCATCATTTCTTTCGACACTTGAATCAATCAAAGTCTTTATTCCATGATCAGCAAAGGTTTACTACAAATAAAGCAAAAGTGTGACATTTTTTAAAAATTATTTAACGGCACAAATTGAAATCAAAAATATTATGAATAAGCAGGTCTGTTCATTACAAAGAAACGTTCACTATTAAAAGTAGTTATTTCCTTTACGTCCTTCAAAAAAGGGCAGGTATAGACCGTCGTCACTCAAACAATGGAGTAGCTGACAGTTGGTTCTCAAGGTAATACGGGCGAACAGAATTAGGGACAGAGTGTATATTCATTCAGAATCATATAATTTGTAGGTATTTTAGTGTATGAGTCACACAAACCAATATTTCCAAATTTTTACTTACATTGAACGTCCAATGATGTACACAGGCCGCGTAAGAGTGCATATTAGTATTTTCGATGTTGGAAATCGCGATATCTCAGGAATGGTGATCCGTAGGAAAAAAAGTATAAGAGCAATTTTTGTAGAGAATTGCATGCAATTGCAGATTTTTGTCTGACCTATTTTTACGATAGCACTTACCGTTTACGAGAAAAATGCGAAAAACCGATATTTTTTACCTTTGACCTTCAATAAAATTTTTAGCAAACGTAGGATCGGTGGGGACTTTTGATATTTTATTTATAATAGTGTATTTAAGGCCTATACCAATTTTCAGCTCTATGCGAATTATTGCAAAGCACTTTTTTTCGTCTCTTTTCACAGGATTAAAGCGCAACGATGGTTATGTGTAGAGTCGAAAAATCAAAATAGTAAGGAATCACTTTTCCCATTGCAGCCACAACTTAATATATCTGAAGTACTTCATCAACCAGTCCTTCTAAATCCACTGCAGGATATAGGCCTCCCCTAAGTTTTTCCACCTCTCTCTGTCTTGCGCAGACTGCATCCAGTTTGTGGAGATTCTCCTTATTTCGTCCGTCCAGCGTGTTGGTCGTCTACCTCTGCTGCGTGTGGCTGTTCTATGTCTCCATTCTAGGAGTATACGGGTCCACCTAGCTTTCTTTAGTTTGGTCACGTGCCCTGCCTAACTCCACTTTATTTTGGTGATATGGCTTACAATATCTGTTACACCTGTCCTACCTCTCAGCTCTTCATTTCAGATCCTATCTGTTAGTATGACTCCCAGCACTGACCTTTCCATACGTCTTTGGGTTACTCTTAGTTTATAGGCTGATTTTTTTGTAAGCGTTGATGTTTCTGCTCCATAAGTCATAACTGGGAGCACGCATTGATTAAACACTTTACGCTTTAAACTCATTGGTACGTCGCTCTTGAATACATCCCTTAGAGCTCCATATGCCGCCCAAGCTAGAGTTATTCTTCTCTCGATTTCGCATGTTTGATTATCCCCGCTTATTCTCAATTCAAGATATATGTATCTTTCTACCATTTTTATGTTTTTGCCTCGTATTGTTAATTGTTCACTAGGGACGAGATTTGTTATATACTTGGTTTTACTTGAATTCATTTTAGGCCGATTTTTGTGCATGTTATATTGAGTTCATTTAACATTTCCTTTATTTCATCTAGTTTGTCGGTTATTAGGACCACATCATCTGCGAAACGGAGATGACTGAGATATTCCCCGTCTATTACTATACCTTTGCTTTCCCAGTCTAGCTTCTTGAAAGAATATTCTAACGCTGTAATGAAAAGTTTGGGGGATAGGGTATCTCCTTGCCTTACGCCGCATTCGATTTGTATGGGTTTACTAGTATCATGTAATTTTATTGTTGCTGTTGGATTTTTGTATATATTGTATTTAAGTTTTGTATTACGACTATCAATGCGACTATCGTTCAAGGCTTCTATTATGCTGTCCAGTTTTACAGAGTCATTGGCCTTATGAAAGTCCACAAAGGCCATTACTAGAGGTCTATTGTATTCCACAGTCTTCTCTATAAGTAGCTTTACTGTTTGGAGGTGGTCATTTGTTCCAAATTTTGAGCGGAACCCAGCCTGCTCTTTGGGCTGATATATGTCTAGTTTATTTTCCAATCTCGTTGTTATGATGCGGATAAAGAGTTTATATAGATGGTATAATAAGCTTATAGGCCGGTAGTTTTCGAGGTCCGTTTTATCACCTTTCTTATGTAGTATGATAGTTATAGCGTTTTTTTTTTATGGGTCTAGCACACGTGCTACAGGGAAGTCCCTAAAGCGCTACAGGAGCGGCACGTGTTCGGAGAAACACAGTCCTGGGCAAATTATTCCAAAGGGATGATGTTCTCCATATTGTTGTTCCATGTAGTTGGTATAGGCTCTTCGTATTGGCATAAGTTAAATAGATGTTTTAATTTTCTTTTCAGTAATTTTCCTCCATTTCTTATAACTTTTATTACTATGCTGTCCTTACCAGGTGCTTTATTTTGTTTCATTTTTTTTCATTCCATGGTCTATTTCGTTGATGGTTATGTTCTGAACCCTGGTTGTTACCACTTTTTTCGTCTATTTTGACTGGATTAAAGCACAACGATGGTTATTGTGTAGAGTTCAATTGTATAAAACAAAAATCCAAATAGTAAGGAATCACTTTTCCCATTACAAACTCAACTTAATATATCTGAAGTACTTAGCATATCTTAATTAGCTTATTTTTACTCTAGTGGAAAAATATTCCGAAAAAGTATATGATTTCATAACATTTTATGACTCGGTCAACTTATAACACTTATGTTTTCAAATTCTTAAATGCCTTCCCAGTTTACTTTTTTTTATGGGGTCTAGCACACGTGCTACAGGTAAGTCCCTAAAGCGCTACAAGAGCGACGTGTATACGGAGCAAGCGATTAAAGTTATTCTTGAATCCATGACTTTCGATATTATTGAAAGCAGTGCGATTGGTCGGTAGTTATTTGGCAAGGTCTTCTTGCCTTTTTTAGGTATCGGCTGAACTGGGGCACATTTCCAGCAGAAAGAAAATATTCCCTTTCTGTAGGATAGGTTGAAAAAATCTACAGACAACTGGTTTTTGTTCCCTCGCACATTTTTAAGAACTATGGCAGGTATTCCGTCAGCGCCAGAAGCCTTTTTGGTGTTTAAGCTTCATCAAAATACGTTTTATGATACACTGTCTGAAGACAATATCGGGCATCCTTGACTGCACTATGGGAATAGTAGGTGGTGTTTTTCCTTGGAAATCGACAGTAGAATGTGAAGCAAAGAGTTCAGCCAACAAGTTCGCTTTCTCAACAGGTGTCGTTGCAATAGAATTACGCACGAACAAAGGTGTTAGGATTTATGGTGGATTTTCAAGCCATTGTCGGTATGCAAGATGTTTAAAAGCAACAGCTTCTTTGCATTTTCGGTCAAACCAAGGCTTGCCGCTGGAAGGACATTTCTTCGAAAAAGGGATGTAATCCGGCCAAAATAACATCGGAAACCTCCCTGACGCAGTCAGATGGGTCGTCCGATCGAAAACAAACGTCTAACCAAGGGAAAGTTCGAAAATATTCCATGAGATCTTCCCATTTAGCAGATTTGTAATGCCAAATCTTGCGCGGTTTAGGCGTCTCTCTGTCACTGATTGGTAGAATACTCGATGTCGAAAGTAGTTTATAGTGGGAAGAACCTAACGGCGGATTCACGCTAACCGTGTAAATCTCCGGCTTGGTGGTTAAAAACAGATCCAGAGACTGAGGAACTTCCCCTCTCGATCAGGGATCCGTGTTGGTTCGTCAATAAGCTGAGTTAAGCCACAATTGATTCAAATTGATTCGGTTTCACTACCTGGTTCGTCGGAGGTATTTGAATATTTACTTATTTTACTTAAAAACCAATTAAAATATTTATTAGTTAAGTACCATTAGTACATTTAGCAGTACTTTTAAGAAAAAATTTGTCGAGAGTTTATGAGTAATAAATACAGTATCTGGAGTGGGCTATTTATTTCATAAACAATTCTTTACCTTAATATTAATATCACCTTAAAAGTAAATAAATGAACCTAATTAAGTTTTAAAATCTGTAAAATTTTTGTTTTGATTTTTGGAATTTATCAAAAATATCGAACACATCTAGCTACAAAAATAGCATTGCCAACATGCTTCATCTGTATCCTGTATCGACCACCAAGTGATAACAATTTTCGAACACTTTTCGCTTCTCTTGCAGACACCATCGATCATTTACAAAGTAACTATCCAAGTGCCGAAATTGCCATCCTGGGCGACTTTAATGTCCACAATATCAACTGGCTTAAATATTCAAATACTACCGACGAACAAGGTCGTGAAGCTGAATCATTCTCAATCAGTTATGGCTTAACTCAGCTTATTGACGAACCAACACGGATCCCTGATCGAGACGGGGAGTTCGCCAATCTTCTTGATCTGTTTTTAACCACCAATCCGGAGATATACACGGTCACCGTAAATCCGCCGTTAGGTTCTTCCGACCATAAACTGCTTTCGACATCGAGTATCCTGCCAATCAGTGACAGAGAGGCGCCTAGGCCGCGCAAGATTTGGCCCTACAAATCTGCTAAATGGGAAGATCTCATGGAATACTTTCGAACTTTCCCTTGGATGGACATTTGTTTTCGATCCGATAACCCATCTGACTGCGCCAGGGAGGTCTCCAATGTTATTTTGGCTGGTATGGAAGCTTACATCCCTTTTTCGAAGAAATACTCCTCCAACGGCAAGCCTTGGTTCGACCGAAAATGCAAAGAAGCTGTTGCTTCTAAACATATTGCCTACCGACAATGGCCTGAAAATCCTAACACCGTAAATCGTAACATCTTTGTTCATGCCCGGAACAGATGCAAGGGAATTATCGACGAAATCCAAGGAGGCACACAACAACGAATTAGAAACAAACTTCTCGCTTGTCCCAACAATTCCAGGTCCTTTTGGGCAGTCGCTAAGGCAGTTAGTCAAAGTTTTACCAAATCCACCATACCACCACTTACACGGCCCGATAATTCCATTGTAACCACACCTGTTGAGAGAGCGAACTTGTTGGCTGAACTCTTTGCTTCACATTCTACTGTCGATTTCCAAGGAAAAACACCACCTACTATTCCCATATTGCAGTCAAGGATGCCCGATGTTGTCTTCAGGCAGCGCATCATAAAGCGTATTTTAATGAAGCTAGACACCAAGAAGGCTTCTGGCGCTGACGGAATACCTACCATAGTTCTCAAAAACTGTGCAAGGGAACTAACACCAGTTTTCTGTAGACTTTTTAACCTATCCTACAGAAAGGGAATATTTCCGTCCTGCTGGAAATGTGCCACGGTTCAGCCGATACCTAAAAAAGGTAAGAAGACCTTGCCAAATAACTACCGACCAGTTGCACTGCTTTCAATAATATCGAAAGTCATGGAAAAGGTTATCAATGAGCATCTTCTAAAATATCTTGAACGATTCAATATTATTAGCGATCACCAATATGGTTTTCGTAAACATAGATCAACAGGAGATCTTCTGACTTATGTAACACATGTTTGGAACAACGCAATTGAACACTTTGGAGAATCTCGAGCGGTCGCTCTTGACATATCCAAGGCATTCGACCGTGTTTGGCACGATGGACTGTTGGCTAAGTTACGTTCTTATGGTATATCTGAAAGGTTCTGTTTGTGGCTCTCATGTTTCCTCAGAGAGCGTTCTTTACGAGTGGCGGTCGACGGATTTCTTTCTAACACCCTCACTATCAACGCCGGTGTGCCCCAGGGCTCCGTACTGTCTCCTACTCTCTTTCTCATTTACATTAACGATCTGCTGGAAAAGACCGGGAATCCAATCTATAGCTTTGCAGATGACAGTACGCTTGTCTCTTCATTCACCTTGAACGCTCGGACATCGGCTGCTCAGGCGAATATCCGCAGACAGCAGGAGGTCGTTCAACTTAACAAAGACCTGGAAGAAATTCTATCTTGGGGTGACAGTAACGAAGTGGAATTTAACGCTACAAAAACCCAAGCGGCAGTTTTTTCTAAAAAAGTTAACGTTGCTGAACCCGACATAGTTATGTCGGGACACTCCATTCCCCTAGCATCGTCGCTCAATTTGTTGGGCGTTAGTTTGGGAGCAAATATGTCTTGGCATGAACATGTTGCAGGCATAGCAAGGAGAGCTTCTCAAAAGTTGGGAATATTATTTAAAACCAGAAAGCTTTACACCCCACAGCAACTGTTAATTCTTTACAAAGCCCAAATTCGACCAACTATGGAATACTGCTCCCACGTTTGGGGCTCCGCTCCCAAACATACACTGCATTTGTTGGATTCTGTTCAGAGAAGAGCGGTCCGTCTGATTGGGGACCCGGAATTGACCGGCGGCCTTGATTCGCTGGAACATCGAAGAACGGTTGGCGACTTGAGTCTGTTCTACAAGTATTTTCATGGAAAGTGTTCGAAGGATGTAGCCCGCTTAATTCCTCCCAAAGCGGTGCATGTTAGAAATACACGTCGCGCTGGTGCTTCGCATCCGTATGAGGTTCAGCTTGTTACTCCGCGTACAACGCTTTTCCTTGAATTAAGATTTTCAACCTGGCTTCCGTTGTTGATGCTCTTTAAAATAATAGTGCTACTTTCTCACTGTAGAATATAAAATGTGTAGCACCTCGGCTTAGGCTGTTTTTTAAAGTACTCAATCCACTCTCCCAAGTGAGCCAAACCCACGATAAACTTAATTTAGGAAGCCTTTGTTGAGAAATATATTTTGGGAAATTTTAACAAGATCACAGTATTGAGCAGCAGCAATAGCAAGAGCACTTGAAAATTCCAAATGAGATTTTGGCGAAACGTCGTGAATGTGAATGAGTATGTCTGAATAGTTCTGTTTGTGGCTCTCATTTTTCATCGAAGAGCGTTCTTTACGAGTAGCAGTTGACGGATTTCTTTCTAACACCTTCACTATCAACGTCTGTGACAGTAACCAAGTGGAATTAACGCTACAAAATCCCAGGCGGCAGTTTTTTCTAAAAAAGTTAACGTTGCTGAACCCGACATAGTTATGTCGGGGCACTCCAACAACTGTTAATTCTTTACAAAGCTCAAATTCGACCAACTATGGAATGCTGCTCCCATGTTTGGAGCTCCGCTTCCAAACATACACTGCATTTGTTGAATTCTTTTCAGAGAAGGGCTGTTCGTCTGATTGGAGACCCGGAACTGACCGGCGGCCTTGATTCGCTGGAACATCGAAGAACGGTTGGCGACTTGAGCCTATTCTACAAGTATTTTCAACGAAAATGTTCGAAGGATGTGGCCCGCTTAATTGCTCCCAGAGCGGTGGATGTTAGAAGTACACGTAGCGCTAATACTTCACATCCGTATGAGGTTCAGCTTGTTACTCCTCGTACAACGCTTTTCAAGCAGTCCTTTATATGGGCAACATCATCCCTTTGGGATAAATTGCCACCAAGTACAATTTACAGCGATTCAAGAACAACGTGAATCGCTTTCTCCGCACACGTGTCGCTCCTGTAGCGCTTTAGGAACTTCCTTGTAGCACGTGTGTTAGACCCATAAAAAAAAGTTAAAAAAATTATATATACACATTCACTAATTTTCGTCTTCAGCTTCCTTTTGCGCTGACCGTAACGTAGATTAAAATTAGCTAGTTAGACGATCAAGTGCAAGTTGAACTTGCGCAATTAATGTTCCATACGCTGATTGCTTTTAAAATTAAAATTTGTGTTGCGGACTTATAAACTAATCAAAACTTCACAAAACACACCCCAAATGAGTTTTCTAGAAAGTTTTTCCCGAACTTTACCGATAATTGATGACCTTGAAATTTTTGTTTTTTATGTACCAGATAAGTTATTAAAGGTAATGCATTCGTGATAATTTTCGTTCAATCTACACAATTTAGAGAATATTCCAGAATTGGGGGGGCAGCGATTTTTCACACTTATTTAAAAATAATACAAAGAAAATTGTGCGCAAGTATTACACTATATATATTTTTGAACACGTCGTTGACAAGCTTTCATTTGACACCCCACTCGATGATCTGGTAAAAACCATTTTTTTTTCACTTCCGATTTTACCCCCCAAAACTAACCCCATAAGTCAAAATTTAACTTTCAAAACTACACGGCTCTGATGAGGCCATCAGTTTCTATATTAGTGCCAAATTTCAACTTTCTATGTCAAGTAGTTTCGGAGACAGACAGACGAACAGACAGACAGACGGACATATGGACACCGAAGTGATCTTATAAGTGGAGCACTAAAAATGTATTTCTCACAACTTCCATTTTTTCACTTTTCTTTTGCATTACAACTGTGAAGTGTTTCGTACGGAACACTTATAAGATCACTTCGATATCTGTCCGTCTGTCTGTCACACTCGATCTTCTTCGAAACTAATAACAAAGAAAGTTGAAATTTGGCAGTAATATAGAAATTGATAGCCCCATCAGCGCCGTCTAGTTTTGAAAGTTAAATTTTGACCTTAGTTCTGGGGATGAAATCGGAAGTGAAAAATTTTTTTTACCAGGTCATCAAGTGAGGTGCGCACACTTTTCTTTGTATTATTTTTAAAGAATTGCCAAAAATCGCTGTCCCCCCTTATTTAGAAAAGTACTGATCACTAAATTTTGAAAAACCTCTGGAATATTCACCACAGGGTGTAGATTGAACAAAATTATCTTCTTTAATAATTAATCTGGTATATATAAAAAAAAATTCAGGGTTATCAGTTTTCAACAAAGATCGGAAACAAACTTTGCTGAAAATTCATTTGGGGTGTGTTTTGTGAAGTCATTGATCATTTTATACCTCCGTAACAAAAATTTTTATTTTAAAAACAATCAACGTACGGAACACTATTGCGCAAGTCCGACTTGCACTTGGCCGATTATTTAATATTGGTTATATAAAAAGTATCCTTTTACTACACAAATTGTAAACCAAGCCTTAACGGTACCAAGAATTTTTCGGATTCATTTATAAACAAGTAAATAACAAAATCGAAAGGGCATTCTCTTTAATTCTCTGTAATTTAACTTGTGTATAATAGGTACTACGTGAAATGAATTTTTTAAGTGAGTACTAAATTGTTTTAAAGGAGACTTAAAGAAGATATTGACAAGATTATTTAATACTGTGGCGCACACTGATTTGTGAACATTTTTACCATAAGGCCCTTTTACACACTTGCCAAGTCTTGACAAGCGTCCGCAAACACAAGCGTGTGAACGGCTTGTTTGGCTTGGCTTGCGTGAGCTTGAAGGAGCTTGTCACCATTCCGATCGAGTATCGGATTTTATTAACAGATCAAAGGACGTTTGTGACAAGCGCTTGCGCGTTTAGTTTCACTTGTAATCTCGCGACGGATGGACGTTTTTCAGAACGATCGCAAAATGAGTGGCTGGTCGAACGAGGAAACTTTATCCTTTTTGGAATATTACCAGAGTGAATCATATATTTGGAATCCTAAGGATGCAAATCATAAAGACAAAAAGAAAGTGGCAGATGCCTGGAGTCGTCTTGCATGGAAAAACCAGAAAAGAATTGAAAGCAAAAAATGAGATCTTGATAACGATTTTTCGCAAACATTTAAAGAAAAAACTAGAATCTTTTCGTTCTGGCGCAGGTACGTATTAGGTATATACTCCCTTTCAATAAAAAAGAAACAAAAGTTAAACAAACCCACGACTTACCTAATTTGGCAAATTATTCATTATACATACTCTTTTTACGAACACTACTTTAAATATTTATTGATTTCACTGTACTGTATATTATATTTGCAAAGAAAATTCATTTTTTCAATTTTTTGAGGTTAGGTCGACCATTCTAAGAATTATGATACCTTTGGATAAAAAAGAAAACTAGTGATGAAATAATATTAGCAAACATTTAAGTGAATGACTGAACATTTAATAATAAATAAATCATACAGAAAAACCGAATTATAAAGGTGCAATGCAGTTTGTGTGTTTACTTTTTGTTTTTTTTTTATTGAAACGGAATGTAACATGAAAGTGAGAAGCGTTGTTGTAATTATCTGTCCTTTGTTTTAGGTGCCGAAGACATATATAAACCAGTTTGGTTCGCATACGAAATCATGGAAAAATTTCTATTGCCAGTATATTACAGGTATACTTTACCACAAATACGGAAACGGTAAGTTAAAAGGAGCTTTATCGATGTCAATAAAACTATCACCTTACTTTGTTTATATGATTCATTTATTTTCAATTTGAATGGCCTTACACACATATATACAAGCTTATAAATAAGATTATAATTTCTTAAGAGTTTCTATAAAAATATGAGGTGAAATCTTCCCTGATTTGTCTGGCATTCAGCAGAGATCTTAGCGGTATAGACGGCAAATTTTGCATTGTTACATTTGCGCCATGAACCAGGTGTTATCAAATTGTCACTACTGTCGTATACATCAAACGATCCCGGAGGAGTTATCTATTTGAAGAACTTTTACTCGTTCTCAAATAGTTATGTAGTAATACAAGTCATCGTAATTTCCGACACAATTTTTGGATCGAAATCAATAGGGCGTCGAAAAAGTTCTGAAAACTGAGGTTAAAATTCCAAACGTATTTTCTACTACTACCCGGAATCTGGATAAGTTTTGGTTAAATATCCTCTTTGATGAACCGATGTCTTGGTTTCCAGGGTAGGGCTTCATTACGTGCGTACTCAGTGCAAAAGCACCGTCAGCCAAAAATATGTATGTCACATCAATATCCGATACTGGAAGTGGACATGGCGGAGGAAAATCTATGTCGTTTCTGCAGATTTTTTGCCATAATAATGAATTGTTAAAAACCGTGATCCCCTATGTCTATAAATATAAATTTATATTGGCTATCCACTAATGCCAAAAGAACAATGCTGAACGTTTTCTTGTAATTGAAATACTCTGACCCACTATGAGATGGGCTTTCTATAACTATATGCTTGCCGTCCAGTGCAAATACGCAACGTGGAAATTTGCTCCTAGATCCTTTTTCTATAGTCAGCCATTCTTCTGCTGTTGCGGGTATCAGTAAGAAAATAAAAAAACTGTTACAATAAACTTAAATAATTAATGTTTTTTTCAGCATCAACACAATATGGAGTACTTGAAGAAACGGAGGAGGCAGAAAATGATTCTTTGCTAAGAGACGATAACGATACGATCAATACACCCTCCCTACCACAGACGTCTACTCAGAGATCTCGTCGTCACCCTTACTCTGAAATTACTGAAAAGCATATGGCCGCAGCATTCGAACAACTTACAAATGTTATAGATCAAAGGCAAACTGAACGTAGACCAGCTGAAGAAGAAGATGATTGCTATTTCTATTCTAAGCTGTTGGCTAAAAAGCTACGCGAACTGCCAAGTAATGAACGTAAAATTATGATGTACCAAATAGATGGATTATTTATAAACAGGATCAACAAAAGTTCAATTATACGTCATACACCATCTCCTCAATATTATTCAGGAGCCCCATCAATGCCTAGATTTATGTCAAACCGCCCTTCATCTGTTAATACCGTATACTCGGAGCCGATCACAAATACTCAACGCAGACCTTCATCAACGCTAACCTCTTTTTCGTATCCATGTACACAAACCTCTGATTCCGAGACTATCGAAAACATAGTAATAAAAACACATCGCGTTATTGAATGCACATGAAGATTTTGATTCATACAATTCTTAAATTTAAATATTATATTAATAAAAGTACTCAGATCAGAATTTTAAAATGGATTTTTTGCAACATACGAGGTTTTAAACTCGAACATAAATTCAGTGCACCAACACCTGCAATCAAATAAACCTCATGTACTCGCTCTCTGTGAAACCAAGGTCAGTTCATCGACCAGCACAATTAACTATCTTTATCCGGGGTACGACTTCTATTCACGATTTAGGCGTAACTTTGGAATCTGTCTTTTTGTCAGAAGCGACCTCTCTTGCCAACGAGAAGAGGCTCTGGAGCCCCCAAACATTGATGTTATGTGGTTAAAAATAACGACTCAACCAACCACAAGGTTTATCTGTATCCTATATCGACCACCAAGCGATACTAACTTGAGAGCACTCTTCGCTTCTCTTGCAGACACCATCGATCATTTACAAATTAACTATCCAAATGCCGAAATTGCCATCCTGGGCGACTTTAATGTCCACAACATCAACTGGCTTAAATATTCCAATACTACCGATGAACAAGGTCGTGAAGCCGAATGATTTTCAATCAGCTGTGGCTTAACTCAGCTTATTGACGAACCAACACGGATCCCTGATCGAGACGGGGAGTTCGCCAGTCTTCTTGATCTGTCTTTAACCACCAACCGGAGATTTACACAGTCAGCGTAAATCCGCCATTAGGTTCTTCCGACCATAAACTATTATCGACATCGAGTATCCTACCAATCAGCGACAGAGACGCGCCTAAACCGCGCAAGATTTGGCATTACAAATCTGCTAAATGGGAAGATCTCATGGAATATTCTCGATCTTTCCCTTGGTTAGACGTTTGCTTTCGATCCAATGACCCATCTGACTGCGCCAAGGAGGTTTCCGATGTTATTTTGGCCGGTATAGAGGCTTACATCCCTTTTTTGAAGAAATGCTCTTCCAACGGCAAGCCTTGGTTTGACCGAAAATGCAAAGAAGCTGTTACTTCTAAACATCTTGCATATCGACATTAGCGCGAAAATCCTAACACCATAAATCGTAACACCTTTGTTCGTGCCAGGAACAGATGCAAAGAAATTATCGACGAAACCAAGGAGGCACACAATCAACGGATTAGAAACAAACTTCTCTCAACAATTCCAAGTCCTTTTGGTCATCATCAAATTCCACCAAATCCACCAAATACTACCACCACTCACACGGCCAGATAATTCTATTGCAAAGACACCTGTTGAGAAAGCGAACTTGTTCGCTGAACTCTTTGTTTCACATTCTACTGTCGATCTCCAAGGATAAACACCACCTAATATTCCCATAGTGCAGTCAAGGATGCCCGAAACTGTCTTCAGGCAGCGTATCATAAAACGTATTTTGATGAAGCTAGACACCAAAAAGGCTTCTGGCGCTGACGGAATACCTGCCATGGTTCTCAAAAACTGTGCGAGGGAACTAACACCAGTTTTCTGTAGACTTTTCAACCTATCTTACAGAAAGGGAATATTTCCTTCCTGCTGGAAATGTGCCACAGTTCAGTCAATACCTAAAAAAGGCAAGAAGACCTTGCCAAATAACTACCGACCAATCGCACTGCTTTCAATAATATCGAAAGTCATGGAAAAGGCTATCAATCAGCATCTTCTAAAATATCTTGAAGGATTCAACATTATTAGCGATCAGCAATATGGCTTTCGTAAAAATAGATCAACAGAAGATCGCCTGACTTATGTAACACATGTTTGG
>CM032452.1:38051112-38071112 GCA_019049505.1 Pachyrhynchus sulphureomaculatus
CTTGCAGGCCATTCTACAGCACCTCTTCTGCCTATCAAACGATTAGGTAAAATTGCATCCAAATATCTACAAACATTGATTTCATAGTGAGGATGTGCTCCGTCCTGTTGATACCACAGATTCCTGCTAAAGTATCCAAATTATTTTCATCGGGAAAAAGACCTGCACAAGTTGGAATAACTTACTCTTAGGTTATCTGTAAATACCTCTGTCCTGTAAAATTTCCATCAATAAAAAAGAGACCAATGATAATCGTCCACAAATCCGTGCCCACACGTTTATCACTTGTGGTCTTTGAGAATAACTGTCGATTATCTAGTGGTGATTCTCAGTAGACCAGTACCGGCAGTTATGCCTATTAGCTCTTCCGTTAAGACAAAATCTGTCCTCGTCAGAAGAAACAATATTTTGAATTAGATTAAGTTCATTATTGATTCGTTCCAGCATAATCTCGCAAAATGCAACGCATCTATCGTAATCATCCTCAGATAATTCTTGCAACAGAATGGGTTTGTATGGATTCAATTTTTCTTTATTCAGTATACGACTTAAGGTACCTTTACTTATGTTGTGGTCTAGGCAAAGCTGACGAGTGGCTTTATGGCGATATTCTGTAATTTCCAATAAAACATTTAACTTTTTATCATCGCTTGTGTTAACTTTTGGAGGTCCAGATTTAGAACGATCCTTAACATGACCTGATTGTCTAATGTTGTGCTAACTACGGATTGGGTGATAGGTTCTCGATTCGGATATTCTGCATTAAAAAGATCATACATCCCCAGTTGTGTTCTCCTACAGTCTCTGTAACCAACCATCATTAACAAAGTGATTCTTTCAGTTGCTGTTAAATGTACCATTACATTTCGCTCCAATTGCAGTTTCACAAAATGCAAAATAAACGTTTTTGCCCATAAATCTTTTTTGACACGCTAAGTGACAGTAAATGTTTGACACAAGCTAGCTTAAATTTTTTTTTAATTTGATCTCCTTAATTTCAAATATCAATAATGGTATGTTAGACAAATAATATCTAGAATTTTTAGTAGGACTCAAAAATAAAATAATATACAGGGCTTTCCATTAAAAAAAATTTAAGATGGCGTAATTTCTTCGAACTGACAGTTCAAAACATTTTATTGTCGAAGTAAACATATGCACCGTACGACACCCTATAACTTTTATTTAAATACTTTTTTGATATACTGATTAATAAATGCTATGGAATCATTATTCAGTACATATTGGGCACCCTGTATATATATATATATATATATATATATATATATATATATATATATATATATATATATATATATAAAGCTATATATATCTCCGAACAGCGTGGAATTTATCCATTATTGTTATACCACAAAGAAAAATTTTATGAACTTTTATCAGAAAAAAACTTTTCAAATACCCTTTTCATACTAGAACACCAAAATTGTCCACTGTACTAGGTTTTTTTTGTTAATTTTTAATAACAAAACAATTGATGTAGGCACTTGTAAGTACTCCGTTATTACCGAATCTCAACTTTGTGTTTCAGATCGGTTCTGCTGAAGCGGCCTATTTCCGTAAATCTGGACATCTTGTTGAACTTTCTAAACAACAGTTGCTAAACTGTATTACCAACTATCGTGAAGGTTGCGGTGGTGGTTTATATACTGGTCTATTGGGAAGTTTAGTAGATGCTTTTCCATACATTCTTAAAAATGGGCTTCAAAGTGAAGAAAGTTACCCTTATACTGGTAAGTTACAAGGAAGGATAAATTTGCATTTCTTGTTCATGAAACGTTAAAATTGACAGATTTTATTTATTATTTTTTATTATTCTAAATGGAATACTTTTTTGTCTTTTAATTATATAAAAAATAATTCGAGACTAGCCTAGAATTCCTAATTAAGTTTTTTAATGGCTAACGGTTGCGTTCAAAGAGAATTTAAAAGTATTTTTCTTTGAATGACTTGAAGCATTTCTTCTTACGACGCCATCTCCTCACGAAGGGTGGCGATCCATATAGCTAAACGAACTTTAGAAACCGCTGCTCGAAAAATATAACTCGTAGCACATCCAAACCACCTTCTCATGTCCTTCAGCTAAGAATTCCGTCATCTTTCGATCGTTCGTTTGCCCTTTATTTTACCTTCAATAATTTGAGGTAGCAAGTCGTACTTTGGGCACCTCATTATATGTCCGAAGTATTAAGTTTTTCTTATTTTTGTGGTTGCTGGTAATTCCTTCGTTTTGTTCATTCTTTTCAGTACTTCTGTGTTTTTTATTTTCTGTACCCAGAAGATGGGAAGAAGGCGTCTTTAAATGTACATTTCAAAAGATTCCAGTTGTTTCTCTGAGCCAAGGATAAGGGACTAGCACTCACGTCCATACAATAGTAAGGAGAATATATACGCTCTCACCATTCTCATTCGGAGTCCGAGATTGAGACTTGTACGATGGAAAAATTTATTCTTCTTCGGACTTATAGCTAGGCACTATTGCCTGTTTTCTCTATTCCCTGCTCTATATATCATTGATCTTCTTCCATTCGGCGACTTGTCTCTTGCTACCCATACTATCCGTACTATCAGTGGCTGGCCGTAGCTCGGTGGTGTAGTACTTTGCTATTGTGCAGAAAGTCGAGATTTCATTCCCGCAGGTCGGTATACTTATTTATTCATTTATTTAAGTATATTTGGCCTGGCCACGTACATAAGTAATAGTTGTTTGCAGAAATACAAATAACGTCTGTGGCAGCCCTACTGCGTTGTTTAAAAGGTGCCGCGAAATACAAAAATGTATGTTTCGGCACTTGAACAACGTTGACGGGTATTACGACATCCTCATCGATATCCTTGGGACATGGAAAAAAAGTAAAATCTATACTGAGGCAGGGAGGTGAGCGATAAAAAAAAACTCCTGTTGTTTGCCATTCTTCCTATGTGTTGATCACATTCCACTTTTCTTCCTCTTATCCACTGGTTGATATTTTTTATATTACATGTGCCTCTTATATCTCCACTTCTTTCTCTATCCCTCAGTATCTTGTTTGTACATGTCCTAAGTATTCTCATTTCGGTTAATTCCAGCATCCTCTATGTTATACTTATATCGGGTCTTGTTTCAGATGTTATTACTGGTCGTATTACGCTCTTGTATATTCTTGTTTTGGAATTTATTTCTAAATATGGTATCATTGATGCATCCCGCTATCCTATTAGCCTTGTTAACTTGATATTTTACTTCTTTCTAGATTTTTCCGATAGTAGACATTTTGATGTCCAGATAGTCGACCTCCATCACCTGTTCTATTGCTTTATCTTGCACCACCGGCTTGCACCTAATCGGCTCTTTTACTATTACCTCGGTTTTTTTCAATTGAGATTGACATATCGTCATCTGCATAACCTATAATTTTAAGTTCTCTGTTATCCATTCTATATCCCTTTTTTCTTTTGACATTCTTTATAATTTCATCCATGAAAATATTAACTAAAAGAGGACTTAAAGAATCACCCTGCCTGATTCGAGATTCATAGTTGATTGGTTATGTCATTCCTTCTGCTAATCTTGCGGCTACTCTATCCTCCTGAGTACCAGACATCCTTTTTTTTTGGAATATCTTTTCGAAACTCTTTTAGAATACTCATTAATAACGACCTATTTTAAGAAAAATAGTTTCATGCACTGGAAAATCTGATTTTTCACTATATCCTACTCAAAGAATAAGAGGATAGTACTAATATGTCATTTCTAAAGGACATAAACAATTATTGTGCCTGAATCAAGGCACAGCTAAAGCTTAGGGGCAATAATTAAACAGAGAGACAGTTTTAGAAATATTATTTTTATAAAAGTTTTCATAATCAACACAAATATTTTGTTTTTTTCAACAAAATTATAAATAAATAAGTTATTCTACATAATTATCAAAAAACAAGTTATGCTTATATAATTACGGTACGGTAGCATATTTAAGTAGTAATAAAATAGGAACATTAGAGATCAATCAGTTATTCTTAACCCTAAAACTTAAGAGTCTTCCTGAAAATTTGTGAAACAATTACGATTAGGCGTAAAATACAAGTAAATTTCGCATTTCTTGCAAAACACTGTGGTTTTTTTGTTACAGCCACTTTTTCTGCAGCGCCACTGTTTTGTACCATACTCACTGCACTTTTGGTACGATTCTCTTTGGAAGGTACTAGTTTTATTAGAATTTTACGTTTTTTATGCTTATATGTTCTTCATATTCAATTTCGCTTTCATTTTCACTTACTTTCTCTTGATCTTTAATGAGTTTAGTGCCCAGATTCAGTTTATATTCACCCATTTGAACAATATTTTTTTTGCAGTACCCTTTTTTGCTTCTACTACTGCGTTTTACTACACATAAGTCAAAAAGGTATGATATCATGCGAATCGTACATTTCTTCGTTCGGTAACGTGATGGGCATACTGATAGCATCCGATCAGCAAGATCGACGCTACCCATATTTTCATTATACTTTTTAATAACTTCTGGCCTCCTCAGACTTACATATCTTTTATCTTTCTTCGACCATCGGTCACATTCATTGTGGTTCTCATCGCAGTAAACAGTGGACATCATCAAAACTGGCGTATTATCCAACCACATTGTTACAGCTAGTTTACGGTCAGAAGCACGTCGCTGCTGCCTCTTGCTTTCTTCCGGAACGTTTTTTCTTCAGTCAACACACAGTTTTTTGGGACTCTATTTTTCATAATGGTGCCTGTGCCATGAAAACCATGTTTTATTAACTCTTCGCAAAATTTAGCGGTTGTAAAGAATCGACCAAAAAACAGCAGATGTCCAGGAACCAGAGTTCTTGTCAAAAGAATTTCCTCTCCTCTCCCAAACCAAATCCTTAGCGAGTCAAATGGGGGAATGTAGTGTCTCCCTCATACACTACCATGTGACAAACTACGCCTTGTGGTGAATCTAAGATGAAGACTTTCAGGCCGACAGGATTCAGTTTATTAGGGCAATACTGGCGCATAGGACATTTTCCTGTAAAACGGATAATCATTTCCTCAATACTCAATTCCTGTGGCCGATCTTGTCCGTGACATCCATTTAAAATGCGATCAAATAACGACTGGATTTTCCATATTTTTCGTAATTTTTGTTCCGGTGTGACATCGGGATCATATACGGATTTCAGCCGTAGCCTTATGAAAAATAATCTATTGCGGATCATGACCATTGCTATTATTGGAACTCGCCATTTTTCAGACCAGTATATAGATATTTGTGTGGATACTGTAATGCAGCCATATAATCATAGTAATACCAATATATACTTTGAGCTCTTTTAATGTAAGTCCCATAGATTTTCCGGTCTTTAAAACATGTGTTCTATTAGTACAATCAACTATCTGGTTAAGAATACCGTCATCTATGTATTGGTCATAAAATTGGTACCACCTCCACTCTTCTGTATTTTTCTGAATGTACGCTGGTTGCATTAAGTTATTTATTTCTGATTCTAGAGTATCATGCACCCAAGTATCTTGAATACCACCTGCTGAGTGGATAGCGTCGCTCTTCCACCTCGACTACGACCGCGTCCTCTTGCGCGTCCTCTCGATCGTGAAGATGCTAAATCTGAGTTGTCTGACAATGCTGGAGAAGGTACTGGAGTAACCAATGTGTTCTCATCCTTATCCGAACTACTTGATTCACTATTCCGATGGTTACTGGCCCTTTGGTCGAAGAGTTATTCAAAGCTTCCACGATGTCATTGTCCGTTATTGCTGAAACAAATATGAAAATTAATTGAAACTACTAAATGTACTTTACATAGTACAAGGGTACACAGTCTAAGAAAACATGAATTGAATACTGTTGTACTTTGCCTAGAATATAAGAAATAGAATCAAAGTTACAAGTCAATCATTTAGTTTTTCGTGAAAATAATGTTTCATTGCAATAGTGTGTAAGTATACTATGTTATTTATAACAAAAAAAAATCAGTTCATGAATAAATACTTGGATGAAAAAGATATACTTACTTTTGCGCTTACGCACACCAACACGTATGCCCATGGACGCCATTTTTAATAAAATGACAGATGACATTTGGCGTTATATTTTTTTAACATAACCTACAAGGCCACTAGATGGCACTGATAAAATATTTTCGTCTTACCATTTTAAAGGCAGACTTCAGAATTTTTCTTTCTTACGTACTATGTATAGTACAAATGTACAACAGGATGTTCCTGTTGTATAATAGATAAATAACGTCTTTTATTTGCACATTATCGAAACCATTTTTTAAGTCTATCAGGCACAAGTATGCTGGAATGTTGTATTCTATGGATTTTTCTTTTACCTGTCTCACAATGAATACGGCATAGGTGCATGAGCACCCACTTCTGAATCCTTGCTATTCTTCTTCCAGTTGTATTCTCGGATTCATTTTTGTTGTGATAATTTTTGCTGTTAATTTCAGTAGATTTATGCCTCTATAGTTTTCTGGATTTTCTTTTTCTCCCTTCTTGGGCATTAATATAACTGTCGCTGTTCTCCATTCATCTGGGATTCTATTCGATCTTATAATCCTCTGTATAAGTGTCTGAAGATGCTTAATCAGAGAGCGTCACTCATATTTTAGTAGTTCATTAGCTAGTTGGTCTTCGCCAGGAGATTTACGGTTTTTTAATTTTTCTAGTGCTTCTATTACGTCTTCTTCCGTTATATATGTTTCTACGTTTATCGTTATCTCTGGTGTTTGTGGTGATGTGGTACTCTGTTCTCTTTTATATATTTGTGTAAGATATGTTATCCACATTCCTTTCTTCGTGTGTGTACTCTATTAGTTCTTTTATCTCAGCTCTCTGCTGTTTTATGAATCTTCAAATTTGTTTTTGTTGACCATAGAAGTCAGTATTCCGTTTTTGTTCTTCTTACTAATTCATATTCATATAGGTTACTCGGGCCTGTTCAATTCGGGAATATATTTCCTTTCTTGGATTCCACTTGTCATTTATTTTGGTTCCCAAATATTTAAATGTGGAGACCTGCTTAACTGTGTTTTCCCCGATTTCTAGGGATTCTGGTGATAGATTTTTCTTTGTTATTACCATTCACTTGATTTATCTTAAACTTATTGTTAGTCCAAATCTTTCGCTGGCTGTTACGACTCGATGGATCAGTTGCTGGTGATCTCTGATATCATTTACTAATAGAACAGTGTCATCGGCATACCGTATGTTGGTCAGTGTTTTTTCATTAACCGTTATTCCTTCAATGGATTCATAGATGACCTCATTAAACACAGCATCAGAATAAAGGTTGAACAAAAGTAGTGAGAGAATGCATCCATGTCTTACACCTTGGGTTATTTTTATTTTTTTGAACTTTTTTCAGCCCAATTTTAGCTTCCACTGATGGATTCTAGTACAGATTTTTAATAATATTTAGATCTCTTTTGTCTATATTCGCTGTTTCTATTATTTTTTTTTAAATTTTTCGCACATCACACAATCAAAAACTTTATTGTAATCTATAAAACATGCATATACATCTACATTCATATCTTTACAACGCTGAACCAGTACATTTAATGAGAATAACGCTTCCAGTGTACCCATACCTTTTCGGAATCCGAATTGTTTGTTATCTATTTTTGCTTCACATTTGTCTTGGTACGGATGATTCTCAGGAATATCTTGTGGCATTAAGCTTCATTGATTTTGACTTTTTGAGAATTGGGATGAAAGTCAACTTTAGCGAGTCAAGAGGGTTTATCCAGTTTCATAGATCTTGTTAAATAGGATTACCAGTCGATTATTAAATGGACTTTCACTCGAAAATATTTTAAGAATTTCTCCTTTTATTTTATCTGGACCAACTTCTTTTCCATGCCTCTGTAGTTGTATAGCATGTATAACTTCTCTTCTTGTTATTTCTGGTCCTGCCTCATTATCTCTATTGAAGCACTAGGAGAATGTAATAGAAACTAACAAAATTACAGACATAACAAGACATTATGGAAATGAAATGATTTGCTTAGTACCTCTTTGAACCAACAAGCAGTTATAAAATAAACAATAATTTTGACTTTTTTAAACTAAAGAATAAAGTAATGAAAGGTACTTGATAATGAGATATTAATTAAAAAAACTGAGATGAGAAGGAGCTTCTAATAAAATTAAAAACTTTTAAAAATTATGCAATTTTTATCGTAAACTCCAAAAACCTTAAAATAGACGTATATTACGGTATATAACCAACCACTCCTCTAACCTACCCTATTTCTTAAACATCATATATCTTTTAATACAAATAATCATGTTCTGCAATATTACAACCAAAAACAAGGAAAATTTCTATAATATTTGACCAACCTTTGAAAGTAACGTGTAGCATGATATATTTGAACACATCTTAACCTACTACATGCTTTACTATGTAATGTTATATATTTATGCTGCGAATTTGTCCATTATATAGCAACCACCGGAAGAATTTCTCATGATACTATTGAAACTCTGCAATATTTAACGACTTCCACCTCTGTCACTCTATTCTCCTGTTGCCATTGAAAATAACCTAAAAATTAATCGTGAAAATTCCTAGATTCTGAGAAGAATGAAAAGGACCAATAACGTGACGATAAATATGGAGTCACTCGCCTAACTTCCCTCCTCACCTCTTGAATTATATAAGAATTTACTATAAATAATGATGGCGATATATTTAACAACTTGGAAAGTTCCTTATAATACTATTGAAACTATATAAAATATGTACGGCCCTTCCATTCCATCCACTGAAAACGAAATTAGTAAAAAGATAACTTAATTTTCTCTTTAAATTTCTCTGCTATAAATATTCTTCTTCTTCTTCTTCTTCACGTGCCATGTCCGTTGCGAACGCTGGCTATTAACATGGCTATTCTGACTTTATTTGTGGCAGATTTGAACAGTTGGGCAGATGACAGCCCGAACCAATGGCGCTAGTTCTGGAGCCAAGAGTGTCTTCTTTTTTCGGCTCCCCTCCTCCCTCCTTAGTCTATCTTTCCTTGGACCCGATATTTACTCTGCTTCATAAGATGTCCGACGTATTCCAGCTTTCTTCTCTTAATAGTTATTCCCACATCTCTTTCCTTACCGATCCGATGCAATACCTCCTCGTTAGTGATGTGTTTCGTCCACGCCCACATTTCAAAAGCCTCAACCTTTTTCATGAGGGTTTCGGTCATTGTCCTCGCTTCTACTCCGTACAGCAGGCTGATTTTAAGAGGCAGGAGTTTAATATGCTCTTTCAATTCCCACTCGTATTTCTGTTGCCTGGTCCCATCCTGAGTTAATTCTTGTTCCCATATAACTATAACATTCTACGTGTTCATTTCTCTGGTTGTTTAGTATTAATTGTCTTGCTGGTTATTGGGTTTTACTTATAAGCAACCATTTGGTTTTCGGGAGGTTTAAGCATAAAATCTTCACTTGTTCTTTGTAACCTTTCCATCAGGCTATTTAGCTCATCTATGCTGCTAATGAGTACTACTCTATCGTAAGCATATCTTCTGTTATTAAGTGTTTCTACATTTATCTTAATGGCTTCAGTACTTCTTCTAACGCTATTTTGAATATTTCTTCGGAGTAGATGTTAAACAGGAGAGGAAACAAAATGCAGCCCTGGCCCATACCTTTCTTGATATCAATATTCTTGGTTAACGCAGACCCTACTTTCACTCTAGCCGACTGTCCCCAATAGAGATTCGCTATAGTCCGGGTGTCTCTGGAATAGATTCTGATCTGTATTGTATTGTATTGTATTGACTTCAAAATTGCATGCCACTGGGTTATGATCTGATGCAGCGTTCGCCCCTGGGTAAGTTTTTGCTGATTTAATCGAGTTCCTAAATCTAATAGGCAAAGCGATGTAATCTATTTGATTTCTTATTACCTTTTTTGGTGCATCTGCTGGGGATTTCCAGATGTAAAGTCTGCGGTACTGAAGCTTAAAAAAAGTGTTAGTCAATGCCAAGTCATTTTCCTGGCAGAACCTTTACCACTTTTCATTTGCCCATTTTGGCGTTGAAGTCTCTTCGTTTTTGCTTTGATCAGGGCATCAAGCTGTTCGTAGTAGTCTTCTATTAACTTCTCTTCTTTATCGGCGGTAGGTGCGTATGCTTGTATTATATTAAGGTCAAATATCCTAAAAAGGACATATAATACGATATATACGAAGCAACCCTCACCTATCTCTTTAACTCCCTATGTGTTAATAATACATTTTTTTTCCAACATTTCAATAAGAGACCAGGCAAAATTATAATATCAACATATTTATCGACATCTAACATTTTTATCTACTTCCCTTGAAGCGATATCGGTAAAAACATATGGGTTTCATTCCATCGTTAAATTTTATATGTGTTCCAAATTTGAAATTGATATTTCATTTCATTTGAAAATTATTGTGCCAACAGACCGACGCATAGACCGACGGAAATCAGTAACTTTACTTTTCGTAATCTAGAATCCTTAAAATGGGAAGAAAGGCAAAAATCTCTGAAAGTAATCTTTTTACAAATACAATAAAATACACTAGGAAAGTAAAAAGGAAGCTTACCTAGATTATTTGACAGGAGAAGCTGCAGATTAGGATTCGAGGGCAAAATAACTTTTTTTGAGGGAGACCGACCGAACTCACAAACCTAAAATATAATGTTATAAAAATGCGATGCCATTACTCATAATTACTAATTGCGCAGAAGTATCAGAACTTGAGTTACATAATTCAGGTATTTTCAGAACCAGAAGCTTTTAGGCTTCCATCCCCGTAGTTTGAAGCACATTAAAAATTAAAGTTATACCAGCAGCTTACTCATTATAACTCAACACAATATGTAGGAGATGTCTCTGTAATTACAGTATCCTTAGTATTTATTATACCTAATAATAAATGTCGCTATATTTATAATAGCTAATACGCAGCATACCATTAATTAACTTAGCAAACCTATCGATGCGTTTAATAAACAAGTAATATTTCACTTTATAAAGATTTAGAATAATACTTATTCTCTACATATAGTCTATTAGATTTAGAATAATACTTATTCTCTACATATGTTGATCTATATTTAAAACCTTTTTAACCAGGCACAAGTTTTAAGTGATCTTATTGACTTATATGATAGTCAACGGGAAAGATAATAGTCTGCTTTTTATCAGATCATTTATTCTTTCTGTAATACAATTACTGCTTGCCTTGCTTTAGTTTGGCAAAACAACTTTTGGGCAGCCATGTCGCTGAAATATCTCTATTGGAGACGTTTGAAAGACTTTAGTAGTAGCAGATAGCTGTCAATTAATAGCCCATATAAAATAGATTCACACCAAGGGCTATATCGAATATAGGGGTGCTCTGGGAAAGTCCATTTTTGAATTTAATAACATACTCGGAACTTTCTACGGATAGCTAAAATTATCTAACCATCCACCCTGAGGAGATACTAAATGAATCACTATTAAGGGGAAATAATAGGGATATTCTAAAAAACAAACTACCTCAACCTAATGTTTATTGTCACCTAAGCACCTTGTTTGCCTAAAATTCATATCTTAAATTTTATCCTAATGTATGTCTGCCTCATCTGATTTTCTACGAAACTGGTTGACGTAGAAAGTTAAAATTTGGCACCCATAAAGGAATCGATGGCCCAATCAGAACCGTGTCACCTTGAAATTAAATTTTGACTTAAGTGGTTAATTTTGATGAGTGAAATCGAAAGTGAAAAAAAATTGACCATCCAGTGGGGTGTCAAATGAAAATGACCGACAAAGTGGTGACAGCTTATTTTGTCAAAAATTGTGAATTGAATCGGGGCTCTAGCTACTGCTTTAAGCATTATATACCGAAACGAAATATTTTTATTTTATTTGTTTATAATTAAGCAAATATTTAGGTAGTAAATATTTGTTGTAACCTTTTACCACTAGATTCTACATTGAGTTAAATTAATTTATTGGCTATTAGGTAGCTAAGATGCATATAATTACTATGCATTACACAGGTCTGCAACAAAAATGCTGTCTGGATGTTTTCAACTGATTTCTATGTATTTAGGTGTTCTGAAAACTAAAAAAATACTCAAAAAATTCCAGAATGCCAGGTTATTTTGCAAAACGCAAAATTTTATTATAAAAAAGGGTTTTTTTGGGCTAAGTCATAAATAAATAGATACAATTTTATTTTGATTACTGTTTTTATATGTATACAGGCCATAACTATCATTACTTTCTAAATAAAGAACTCACTGTGTGAGCTAAATTAACAAACATAAACGTTGTAACCAGAACGTGCGCGCTCCGATAGTGTAGAAAGTGGCGCGGTACAATTACGTGTTAACTCGTCATTGTTTTATGTATCTTAGTTCAATATATGTAGTGCAATGTCATCTGTGCGGAAGTGTGTGAATTCGTCTGACAGTTTCTGTTATATTTGTGGCGAATATATGGTATTAAAGCAACAATTTAATATTACAGACTTTGTAAAAAAAGTATACTTCACATATTTTGGCTTAAAACTTGGAGATCAGGATAAAGTTTGGGCACCTCATAAAGTCTGCAAACGATGTGTTGAAGACCTTCGAAATTGGTTTAAGGGCAAGAAAAAAGCTTTCTGATATGTGATTCCTATGGTATGGCGCGAGCAAAAGAACCATAGTGATGATTGTTACTTTTGTTTGTGTAATGTGAAAGGGTATAATTCAAAATGGAAGCAGTCCATTTCATACCCCAATCTGCAATCAGCTATTCGTCCCATCCCTCATGGGACCGAAATACCAGTGCCCAAGGCCCCTGCTACCTTGGAAGAGATTCCAAGTTCTGACGAAGATGGTGCTGTACCTAAACCCGATGACAAGTCAAGTTTTCAATTTGAAGATGACAGCGGTCCGAAATTGTTTTCCCAGGGTGAGCTAAATGATTTGGTAAGAGACTTGAATCTTCCCAAAAACGCTGCTGAGTTTCTTGGATCAAGGCTCAAAAGCAGGAACTTTCTTTTGCCGGGAGTGTCTTCCTCCTGGTTTAGATATCGTGAGAAGCAGTTCACTTCCTACTTTGCCCAAGAGGGCGAGTTGGTTTATTGTACCAATATTGAAAGTTTGATGGATACATTTAACAAGTGTGCTGGGTCATACGACCCAGCACAGTGGCGTATTTTCATAGATTCTTCAAAAAGAAGCCTTAAAGCAGTTCTGCTTCACAATGGCGATTTCTATGCGTTCATTCCTGTCGGTCATTCCGTACACCCGAAGGAAACCTACAAGAACTTGGAATTGGTTCTTTGCAAATTAGAATGTAAAGACCACGGTTGGCAAGTGTGCAGTGATTTAAAAATCTTGGGCATGTTGCTCGAACAACAATCTGGGTTTACCAAATTCCCTTGCTTTTTGTGTCTATGGTATAGTAGAGACCGAGCAAATCACTGGACCAAAAAGTGTTGGCCTCCGAGGGAGCTTAAAGTTGACGAAAAGAACGTCCTGCATGAAACTTTGGTGCCTCCTCATAAAGTTCTTCTACCGCCGCTTCACATAAAGCTGGGATTGATGAAGCAATTTGTAAAGTCAATTCCAAGAGATTGAAATTGCTTCAAATACTTAATATCAAAGTTTCCAGGCCTCTCGGAGGCAAAGTTGAAGGAAGGTGTTTTCGTTGGACCAGATATTAGACGGCTTATGGCTGATCCACAATTCATCAGAACCATGACGGATCCTCAAAGAGAAGGGTGAATTGCCTTTAAAGAGGTCATAGAGAAATTTTTAGGCAATAACAAAGACCCTAACTACAAACAAATCGTCAAAAGAATGTTAAAAGCATTTCAAGCTTTAGGTTGCCTAATGAGTTTAAAAGTACATTTTCTTCATTCCCACCTCTACTACTTTCCAAAAAATTTAGGAGATCTGAGTGAAGAGCAAGGTGAACGATTTCACCAAGATATTAAGGAGATGGAGAAAAGATACTAGGGAAGATGGAGCGTCTAAATGATGGCAGACTACTGTCGGACGCTTCAGAGAGACCTTCCAGATGCTTCCTACAAGCGAAAATGTACCAAAAGGAGTCTCACTGGGAAAAAGAAATGTGTTTAGTGCTTACTAATGAATATATTTTAGATAAAAAAATAAGTTTTGTTACGCAATTATAAATTAAAAAAAATTTTTTTAGTCTTTTATCTTTTATTTTAAGATGATAACTTGTTTAACATAGATACCTACATTGTCAGAAAACGTGACGTTCTATGACAAAATGAAAGTCATTTTCGGATTCAGTACACCCAAAAACTTAAGAATTACGCAAAAAAAACCAAAACAGCTCTCAATTTTTTTTTTGCAGACTAAGAGAAAACGTAAAAATACACATTGCATTTTAAGATATATACATGTCAGGAATTGTTTCTCTTATTCTGAGTAGTGTGATTAGCCTGCTGAGTCAGTATCTGACTAGACATGTTTGTAATCTGAGCTCTTAAATCTTTTATTGAAAACTCACTTGATCCAACTTGCAACTGGCCGGTTTATTTTTAAATAATAGTTTAGTTAAAATAAGTAAAATATATACATTTACATATATGTTGTAAAAGTTGGTTTAATTAAGAACTCAAGCGATGGATAACGCGATGTATTCACAGAGTATCAGGGGCTTTACTATGAACAATTCTCTATAACAACCAGATATAGAAAGAGCGCCACTACATTTACCTATTGAGTCCACTTTAAATTATATTTGAATAAATCTTACATTAGTTGCGATACTTGTATATAGGTCTATCTATGTTTCCTTATATATTATTTTTTTTTTTAAATTTCTTTTCATCATTTAATGATGTCTAATGGACATATGTTCTCATTTTCTGTATTTACCTCTAAAAAAAAAACTCTAATCGCATTGCTCTAGAGGGTATTCACAGCCTCCTTTTTTGTTGTTGTTTTGAGACATACGGGAGTTGACATTTCTCATCAACTGCTCGTATTCTGTGTTTATTTGTTATTTTTATCATGCAACTCATAAAAATAAGGTAATTTTGTCTCTAAAATTATCCAAATTACATTGTTCTTATTAGGCCCCATAATATTTGAATTTATTTAGAACGTAGTTTGGATATCCGGCGATATTGTATAATATCTGAAAGTAAGGAGATAATGCAATAAAATAAAAAAAAAAATTTAGCTGAAAATGACGGGTGCCTTTATAATTCTTCTAATGTTATAACCCAAGTCAACAACTATACTGTCGTTGGATCTGAAGATGACATTCTCGATGCCGTTGCTAATATAGGGCCAGTAGCAGCATCTCTGGATGCTTCTGACTTGTACCATTATAAAGCAGGTAAGAACTATCTACTATATTTACCACCGTTTAGTAAAATATAAATTAAGACTCTGTAAACAAAGTAATGTTTTATGCGTTTCCTTAAGTCATATCAGAACTGTAGGGACTTCTTATTAATTGCCTCAGGAGTTTTGAATTTTATTAGGTAATTTAAGTATTTGATCGCGAGAAGCAGTTTGAAAGTACCTCCCAAACATCCTTGAATAGCCGTTATTGCTGTAATTTCTGCAACCAGTAAATGGAATTTAATAAACTTTTACCATTTACAGAGCATCTTTACATCATCCAGAGATATTAACCTCCTTATTTTGTTATCTGTTGGAAAATGATTGTAATACTTTATATCCTATTTTTTTTCTCATAATAAGAACCTGATAAGTAATTTTCCAAATCATCTCTCCTAAAGAAATAATACATCTGTCATTCATAGATGTTCTTTGTAGAAAAACATTTTATTTCTCCGAAAGTAGAATTAGTTAAATGCCGGTGTTCATTCTTTATCACAACGAAACCAGCTTTCAATCACTCTAAAACTAATTTATATTTACTTATTTACAGTATAATAAAACTTCTAAATTTCTTCCACACTTGATTGCGTAGACGGGTTAAAAGTGAAGCGTTACCGTTCTTACGTTACAACACTCCCTGAGTGCATACACCTTGTAATAGAATATACTTAGATGTACGTTTTATATATCCAAAACCGTACCTATGTTAAATAACGGATCAAAATATGTAATACTCCGTAACCACGAGTTGGTTTTCTTCAAGCAACTACCGATTAGTTTGACCAAAAATAAGATCAGGTAATATATATTTCTGAAATTTACGATTTACAACTGTAAAAAACTGATATACTTGTAACTTTCCCCTAATCATTTTTTCCGTTAAAAATTTCAAATTCTTCAGAGTTGAGTGAAATAACATTGACAATTAATCCCAGTGGCCAGTGGTTTTATGCTCTCATTAAATGTTAACAGACTACATTTTGGCATACAGGTAGTTTTTTGGACGCAGAATACCAGAAAAAAAAGTTTGCTAAAGTTTACGCTACGCTAATCCCGCAAAATCAAAAATAAAATAAGTAATTTGGTTTTTCGGTAATACCTCGAAAAATAAAAAAGATATAAAAAAACTAGTAGAACCGCGTGAAAGAGCGGAAAATTTTCCAAAAAAATGGTATTTTGATTTTTTTTTTTTTTTCCAGATTTTTTTTTAATAGCGTGAAAATTTATTAAAAATTCGGATAGGTGATTCAAAAAGTGTAACGCGCAAAACAGGTTAATTTGTTTCAGTTTTCCAATGACACTAATAGTTTTTCTGTGCTTTATAATTTAACTGTTACAAGTATTTAATAAAATGTAGTATTGAAAAAAAAATGTACAAGGGTACACATATCATTATTATACCTTTAGTTTCCATATAAGAATAATTTAAAATACCCACATTGTGTGTGTTATTTAAAAATTGAGTTTTAAAATATGGAAATATATTTTCTGTAGTGCGCCACCGGCAAGACTGTATGAAATTGTTAAAAAAAGTCGGATAATTTTTTTTTTTGTTACAGTTAAAAATATACTCGTTATTAGAAAATCATTAAAGATAAAAAACTTTCTATTTTTTGCTAATTTTGCTTTTAAAAAAGTGTTCATGATAAAGGTAATACTTGCTTATTATTTGTCATAAAATAAAAAAATATATATTTATTATATTTATTTTAAATGAAAGATAAGAGTTTAAGCTTTAAGTACAAAGTATTTATATTTCATTTAAACATGCAGATACAAAGAAAACAGTTATTGAAAACACAAAACTTCTAAATTTCTCGAGAATGAGTTACCTACTCCATTTTGAATTTTTAAAATATCATCGTATTTTTAATAAGCACCCCGAGAATCCCCTTAATAGCCAATTTCAAAATATTTAACGTTATACAGAAACGTTAATTTAATCATAAATGAGGTTAAAAGTATGATCTATCACCTCTATTTACCATTTTTTTGTAAAGTTTCCCTTTCTTTCACGTTATGCTATTAGTTTTTTTTTTATATGCTTTTACTTTTAGAGATATTTGTGAAAAACCGAATTTTTCATTTTAAGTTGGATTTTGTAGGCTTAGCGTACATTTATCGGATTCTACGTCCAAAAAAATACTTATATGTATTTAATTAGAGCTTTTCGTGAAAATTTGCTTCTGATGACGGGGTTATATACAAAATAAAGCTTTTCTATGGGTAACAAGCTACACATATAAGTTTTGCTCTTAAATTAACGTATACATGCATACATATATATATATATATATATATATATATATATATATATATATATATATATATGTATATATACATATATATATATATATATATATATATATATATATATATATATATATATCTATATATACATATGTATATATATATATATATATATATATATATATATATATAATATATATATATATATATATATATATATATATATATATATATATATATATATATATATCTATATCTATATATATATATATATATATATATATATATATATATATATATATATATATATATATATATATATATATATTTATATATATATATATATATATATATATATATATATCTATATATACATATGTATATATATATATATATATATATATATATATATATATATATATATATAAATATATATACATATTGTTTGTTATTTTCCCATTTGGAGTATCAAAAAAAATTCTTTTACTAGTATGACAACTTAAGATTTGTCACTTGTCAAATTTCACAGTTTTCAAAGCCAACGGCGAGCACCACTAAATTAAATACTAGTTTTCAGTCCAATCACAAACATACATAAAACTTGATATTTATTTTCAGTCGTTACCGACATCCAGTTTATTCAAGTTATTGATGATTTTAGGCTTAATAGGCTTACTCAATTTACTCTCTTCCTATTTGGCACAACAAAAATTCGTTTACTAGCGACCTTAGTTTTCATGAGGAAACCAAATATAACAGCAAAAAAATTATCGCTTTTCTAATCATATGTGAAGGACAACATTTTTAAAAAATCTAGTTGTTTTTGGTCAAATATAGCTTCCTCAGAAATGAACTAAGCTTGGCAGTGAAAGAATTTTTTTTGATATGCTAAATAGGAAAATAGTAAATCAAGTGTACCACTTAAGAGTTAAAATTCGGTTCAATAATTTAAATAAACATAAAAAAATTAATTAGTACTGAAAGAATTTTCATATTATGAACATGAAAAATTCAAGATCACCAGGACCAGGTAATATACCTATAGAGCTAGTAAAATATGGAGAAAAAGAAATTTTAACCCGAATAACGAAGTTAATAAATCAATATGTTAGATCAGTACAGTTCCCCCAGGAATGGAAAAGAGCCTATATAACACTGATTTTTAAAAGGGGAAATAGAAAGAACCTTAGTTGCGACAGAGGCATTAGTGTTACTGGTAGTATCAGTAGGTCGTTTGAAAAAGTACTCCAGGAAAAAGTAAGAGCAAATATTGGCTACAGCATAAGTGAAGATCAGAGTGGCTTTGTACCGGGTCGCTCCTGTATCGATAATCTCTTTACACTACAACAAATCTTAGAAAAAAAGATCTCAACGGGAGAGGAAATACATTTCGCCTTCATTGTTCTTAAAAAGGCATATGATTTTATACCACAAAGTAAACTTTGGAAAACTCTGACTGAACTAAACATGAATACCCATCTGACAGCTATCATAAAGGAACTTTATAACAACAATATAATCTATGTAAAAAGAGGAAAACAATTATCAACACAGATATTAATAACCAAAGGACTCCGCCAAGGCTGTAGTTTATCATCAATACTATTTAATCTCTATGTAGAACTAGCATTAAGAAAATGGAAAAGAAAATGCGTAGGAATGGGTATACCAATAAATGAAAACTATCTCTTTACATGAAGTTTTGCGGATGATCAAGTACTTATGGCGCAGGATTCATTAGATCTGGAATTTATGCTCAAGAGACTCTACACCGAATACCAGAATTAAGAATTGCAAATAAGCCTACAGAAAACAGAGTATCTGGTAGTCAATAGTGAGACACAATTTCAAGTTCTCATAAATAATGATACACTTGTAAAACAATTTGAAGAATTTAAATACTTTGGGGACATTGTAGATCGAAAAGGGCTACGGGAAGGAGAAAATAAAACACATAATTCAAAATAGCAGAAAAGTAATGGGCTGTCTCAACTCGGTAAGGAGGGATCCAAAAAGACAAAGAAAAGAATAGGTGGAGTCTGTTCGGTAAGATACAACGAATTGTACCAAATACGCACACCTAGTACTCAATCGGAGGCTAACACAGCAGCCACAAGCCTGTGGTGGGTAGACTGCTTAAATATGGGCTTTTTGCATATTTTAAGTTGTTTTACGTTAAACCACATGGAGTCTGTTCTCTGTTATGGAAGTGAGATCTGAGTGGTAAGCGCAGGAATGAAGCG
Source organism: Pachyrhynchus sulphureomaculatus (assembly GCA_019049505.1). Lineage (NCBI taxonomy): Eukaryota > Metazoa > Arthropoda > Insecta > Coleoptera > Curculionidae > Pachyrhynchus > Pachyrhynchus sulphureomaculatus. The sequence goes on from CM032452.1 coordinate 38,070,984, forward strand.
CAGATTACAAGGAGTAGAAATGGATTATCTGAGACTTAGTGCCGGGATATCTAAGTTTCAACACATACCCAATGACGAAATAAGACGACGGATGAAGGTAGAAGAGACAGTTGTTGATAGAATTGAGAT
>CM032452.1:38076112-38121112 GCA_019049505.1 Pachyrhynchus sulphureomaculatus
TCTTTTTCCCTGGAGGTGGCCAGCGAAATATTCTCTGTGGCCATCTATTTTCCGGCATTCTCATTAAATGTCCAAATCAGCACAAACCGAGCATCTCAATTCTATCAACAACTGTCTCTTCTACCTTCATCCGTCGTCTTATTTCGTCATTGGGTATGTGTTGAAACTTAGATATCCCGGCACTAAGTCTCAGATAATCCATTTCTACTCCTTGTAATCTGCGCTTCATTCCTGCGCTTACCACTCAGATCTCACTTCCATAACAGAGAACAGACTCCACCTATTCTTTTCTTTGTCTTTTTGGATCCCTCCTTACCGAGTTGAGACAGCCCATTACTTTTCTGCTATTTTGAATTATGTGTTTTATTTCTCCTTCCCGTAGCCCTTTTCGATCTACAATGTCCCCAAAGTATTTAAAATTCTTCAAATTGTTTTACAAGTGTATCATTATTTATGAGAACTTGAAATTGTGTCTCACTATTGACTACCAGATACTCTGTTTTCTGTAGGCTTATTTGCAATCCTTAATTCTGGTATTCGGTGTAGAGTCTCTTGAGCATAAATTCCAGATCTAATGAATCCTGCGCCATAAGTACTTGATCATCCGCAAAACTTCATGTAAAGAGATAGTTTTCATTTATTGGTATATACCCATTCCTACGCATTTTCTTTTCCATTTTCTTAATGCTAGTTCTACATAGAGATTAAATAGTATTGATGATAAACTACAGCCTTGGCGGAGTCCTTTGGTTATTAATATCTGTGTTGATAATTGTTTTCCTCTTTTTACATAGATTATATTATTGTTATAAAGTTCCTTTATGATAGCTGTCAGATGGGTATTCATGTTTAGTTCAGTCAGAGTTTTCCAAAGTTTACTTTGTGGTATAAAATCATATGCCTTTTTAAGAACAATGAAGGCGAAATGTATTTCCTCTCCCGTTGAGATCTTTTTTTCTAAGATTTGTTGTAGTGTAAAGAGATTATCGATACAGGAGCGACCCGGTACAAAGCCACTCTGATCTTCACTTATGCTGTAGCCAATATTTGCTCTTACTTTTTCCTGGAGTACTTTTTCAAACGACCTACTGATACTACCAGTAACACTAATGCCTCTGTCGCAACTAAGGTTCTTTCTATTTCCCCTTTTAAAAATCAGTGTTATATAGGCTCTTTTCCATTCCTGGGGGAACTGTACTGATCTAACATATTGATCTATTAACTTCGTTATTCGGGTTAAAATTTCTTTTTCTCCATATTTTACTAGCTCTATAGGTATATTACCTGGTCCTGGTGATCTTGAATTTTTCATGTTCATAATATGAAAATTCTTTCAGTACTAATTAATTTTTTTATGTTTATTTAAATTATTGAACCGAATTTTAACTCTTAAGTGGTACACTTGATTTACTATTTTCCTATTTAGCATATCAAAAAAAATTCTTTCACTGCCAAGCTTAGTTCATTTCTGAGGAAGCTATATTTGACCAAAAACAACTAGATTTATTAAAAATGTTGTCCTTCACATATGATTAGAAAAGCGATAATTTTTTTGCTGTTATATTTGGTTTCCTCATGAAAACTAAGGTCGCTAGTAAACGAATTTTTGTTGTGCCAAATAGGAAGAGAGTAAATTGAGTAAGCCTATTAAGCCTAAAATCATCAATAACTTGAATAAACTGGATGTCGGTAACGACTGAAAATAAATATCAAGTTTTATGTATGTTTGTGATTGGACTGAAAACTAGTATTTAATTTAGTGGTGCTCGCCGTTGGCTTTGAAAACTGTGAAATTTGACAAGTGACAAATCTTAAGTTGTCATACTAGTAAAAGAATTTTTTTTGATACTCCAAATGGGAAAATAACAAATCGGTGAGCCACTTAAAAGTTAAAATTCAGTTCAATATCTTGAATTCCCTGTTATCGGTAACGACTGAAAATAACTATCAAGTATTATATATTTTCAAACACGCACTGAAAAATGCTATAAAATGGTGCTCATATGTAAAGGACGCCTTTTAAAATATCTTAGTTGGCTTTGTAAATTGTCAAATTTAACAAGTGACAAATCTTGTGTTATCATATTTGGCTGACTCACAAAAATTTTTTTCATACCAAAATTAGAAAAATAGTAAATTGCATGAGCCAATTAAAAGATAAAATTTAGCTAATTTGAATACCTTGTATATTAGTAATGTCTGAAAATAAATATCAATTATTATATATTTTTTTGTAAAAGGCTAAAAAGGCCACTTAATGGTATGCTTATATGTAGCGGGTGCGATATATATATATTTTCATAAATGGACTGAAAAATGTTCTTTTATGGTGTGCTAATGTATAGAAGGTCTCATTTTAAAAAATCCTATTTAGCTTTGTAATCTGTCCAATTTGACAAATGGCAATTTTCTTCTATCATATTTGGCTTTTTCATCAAAAACTAAGTTTTTTTTGGTATGTAGAATAAGAAAGTAGTAGATTAGGTGAAACACACTTTAAAAAATATAGTATAGTTTTCGCGATACAATATATCTAGTTTCTGTGTTTTAATAAATTAATCGTTTATTTAAGGTATTTATACTTGTGAAATTGCCAACTACCCTACACAAACTGCCCTTATCGTTGGTTATGGAACTGAAAATGGCACAGATTACTGGATCGTCAAAAATTCTTGGGGACCAAAATGGGGTGAAAATGGTTATTTTAGATTACGTCGGGGTACCTCTGAATGCTATATATTTATTGATGCATTGTATGTAGATATCAACTAGTAACTTCATAAAGAGATAATGGAAATATCTTGTTTTATTTTAGTAGTATTTTCTAGTCTGATCTAAACGTGAATATATTTAAGTTGTTTCCTGAATGTAATAACCAATATTTGAAAAACCAATATAAAATGGTGTATTAACTAAAAGAGTAATAATCTGAAATTCATTACTTCGATTGTATTCAGAGTATTCAATAAGTCTCCAGGCGAAACCCATAATCTACATTATACATATACACACACATATATATATATATATATATATATATATATATATATATATACATATATATATATATATATATATATATATATATATATATATAGAAATTAAATTTAAATTAAAAGTAAATTAAATCAAACGGAATTCAATTCTATTGTTTCAGCAATCGTTTACCGCCCTTTTTCTTAATATCAAATTATATACATATATATATATATATATATATATATATATATATATATATATATATATGTGTGTATATATATATATATACAGAAACTGAACATCATCAGAGGACTAAAGAACAGAATAGATAAGATTTGCCACCCCTCATTTAAAGAAAAAAATGTAAAACTGTTGGAAGACATTTTGTTGGACAATTACTATCCTAAAGCTCTAATTAGAAAGAATTTTCAAAGACCCCTCCTTCCAATTAATCCAACTGTCACCACTAATGTCGATATTAAGGTAGGAAAGTTACAATACATTGAAGGCCTTTCCCAGTCCTTGTCTTCTCTTTTCAAAAATACAAACATTAAAATTGCCAACTACAACATAAAAAGAATGAATTGTTTTTATACCAATTTAAAAGATAAAACCGATACTTTACAAAGATCTAATATAATCTATGGCATTCCCTGCCAATGTGGTTTGGTCTATGTTGGACAAACTTCACAAAAGCTCTCTAAGAGATTAGCGTTGCACAAAAGTGATAGTAAACACAAACCTAACGCAACTAGCTTGAACTTACACGTAAATAATACAGATCACAGAGTACAATATAACAACAGCTTCATTCTGGATGTTGAGACTAATTATTTCAGAAGAAGTTTCTTGGAAATGTGTTACATAAAAACCTGTAAAAATAATCTCAACCACAAAAAAGACATAGAAGGATTGAGCTCCATGTATACTTATTTGCTAACACAAAACTATACCAAACCAATAAAAAAGAACGATCTTTATGAAAAAATTAGTTTCTAGTAAAGTTGACGTTTCTGATCTCTTTCTGTCATTTTTTGCTATTTATTACCAGTTACTTTTCTATATTTTCTTGTTAAAATTACATAATAAAAAATTAAATATGACTAATAATAAATAACGTCCAGTATTAATTTTCGATTTCAAATTTTTAAATTTTTAAATTAGCCTATGAATCTCTTGATTATAAAATTAAAGAATTAATATAATTAATAATAAATAATTCGTCGAAGAGTAACATTCATCAAATTTAAGTCCCCCTTTTTTTATAAAATTAAAACTAAAAAATAGATATCATTAATAATAAATAATTTATCTAAAATTAGCATCTACCTAAAAAAATTTACCACATCCCTAACTTTAATGCTTTTTTTGTCGACCTGATGACGACATAGACTACCAACAATATCCGTTTCGGACTCAAATATCACTAAATAGTTACTAAACTCGACGTCACAAAATTTTAAAATGGAGTACCATTTCAACATCATGGTTTCTTGCAGTTGTGTTTCTGTCTTTAAAAAAAGTGTTTTAACTAATGTTTACTGACAAAGTTTTATTTTCAATATTTGTGTAACTCTCTAAGTGTCTTTTAATCATGTTTTGTGTAATCATGCATACTACCTGGCCAACAAAAATGCAAATTTCATTGTCTTCACCAGAGATGAACTAACTGCTAAATTTTTGTAAGTAATTTCACATTCAGTCGTACAATTCATTTAATCACGTTTTAAAAAACCAACGTTTTAGTTTATTTTCTGTACCTGGTTTGCATTTTTAGAATCCAGAAGAAGCTACCATCAGGCAGCGAAAGCTCGATAATAAAAATAAAAAGCAGATACTAGAGCCTTTAGATCTTTGATTGCTCATCTCTTCTCCTTATAAGGGCGTTTCCCAGCAGTTAAACTTAGGATTGTTTGTTGCCAGTGCCCTGTTACTGTCCTTCCTCTTTCTTATATATATATATATATATATATATATATATATATATATATATATATATATATATATATATATATATATTGTATATCAGTGTGTGACAATTTAAGTCCGCATCATATGGGATTTTTTTAAATAATCACTTTAGCCCAGATCTGGTTATGGCATCTATTTGTGCTTCAAATAATATCAGAAATAAAGTATTTAAGTCATTTTTACGCATGGTGTCACCTGTCAAAAGTGACATTTTCGTAAAAATTTTTGAAAAAAACGTATAATTTGGCCAAATTTTAAAAAAAGAATCACAAAATGGTTTACGATTTTGAATTTTGGGCAGTTTTTTGACATTTCGGTAATTGTTTTTCATCTTGATTTATTGCAACCTTAATTTGTCAAAAACTAGGCACCTATAATCTATTTAAGAACAAAATAAAGTCGTGTCCAAAATTTTTTTATAGAATATTAAAATTCACACATTATCATGAATCATATTTGATGCAAAGTTCTATTAGCTTTTGTTTTTAAATAGAAAGATGTTTATCGCTTACGTATTTTGATAGTGAACACACTTAAACGTTTGTAAATTGACACAAATCTTACATTTTGATCTTTTTAGTAATACATTTACATTTTTAACAATGTAATGTAATAAGCAGTGACGATAATAGTGAATCAAGTCAGGCCGCTAGCGCGTTCTCTTGCAATCCACTGCCTAAACCATTAAATATGGAACAATATCATGTAGCAAAGAATATAATATATATAAAATAAAATGTCTCTCTGTCTGCCTGTATGTCCATTGGTGCGCTTAAGATGAGAACCACTTATCCGATTAACTTTTTTTTAAAATTTATACATTTGTTCTCTGGTCAGGTTATCTATAATCTTCTCTAATATATAGATTTATATATATATATATATATATATATATATATATATATATATATATATATATATATATATATATATATATATATATATATATATAAATATATATATATATATATATATATATATATATATATATATATATATATATAATGAAACATCTCTGTCTGTCTGTCTGTCTGTCTGTCTGTCCGTCCGTTAGTGCGCTTATCACTCGAGAACCACTTATCCGATTTACGAGCTTTTTTTTTAAACATACATATATTCTCTGGCCAGGTTATAGGCTCTATTTTATTACGATAGATAACATAAGGAATAAGCAGTGACGATAATAGTGAATCAAGTCGGAAAAAAAGTTTGCTGCTAGCGCTTTCTCTTGCAATCCACTGCCTAAACCATTAAATATGGAACAATATCATGTAGCTAAGAATATAATATATATAAAATGCAATGTCTATCTCTCTCTGTCTATCTGTCCGTCAGTGCGCTTATCATTCGAGAAACACTTATCCGATTTACGTGTTTTTTTTTTAAACCTTAACATTTATCAAAGAAAAATCTATAATATATATATAAAACGCAACGTCTCTCTGTCCATTAGTGCGCTTAGCGCTCAAGAACCACTTATCCGATTTACGTGTTTTTTATAAAATACATACGTTCTATGTTACGTTAAGTAACATAAAGACTAAGCATTGACGATAGTCGTGAATCAAGTCCACCCGAGCGGAGCTGCGGGCACGGCTAGTATTGACATAAATATCAAAATATACCTGAACATCTATTTCCTACCTTGACATTAACCTTCCTTGGTCCTGAACAAATCATTCCAAAGGGATTATGTTCTCCATATAAAAGACTGCTTGAAAAGCATTGTACGAGGAATAACAAGCTGAACCTCATATGGCTACGATACGATCATACGATAACGATAAATGTCAAGGATATATAAAAACAAGGAGCAAACAAATAAACTAAATTTTCCAAGAAGAATAATTTACAGTGTTGGAATAGTTGCTACCTTCAGTACTGGTCGAATACATCCAAATATGATGAGAATGTTATTATAGTATTTCCCTCACCACTATCCCCCCTTCCCCCAAACTGAAACTAAAAAATCCTTATTTCCAATATCTATAATTGAACTCTTGTTAAGGTAAGGAGCAACAAAACATAAATGAATATAAAAATATTTAAAATTTAAGATGGAAAACAATGTATATTTTTATTGCTCGCAATAGTTTCGTAGTTTGAGGAAAATTTAAAGGTTTTCTTATTTGCTGCAATAAAATTATTCAACATTCTATTGCCATTATTTTTGTACAATTTATCATATGAAAATTTTCTATCCAGTTTGTTTCAAAAATGATGTTATCATAGTAATATAAAATTTTGAAAATTGTGTTATATTGCTTTAAACTAAAAATACATGAAAGTACGAAGGCCTTGTATTTATTAATGTTTTTAAACATCACATTACACCATACTGAATGGGTTGCAAGAACACAATAATTTGAAAACCATATCATACTTTGTCTTGTATGAAATGCGTTATGTACATATAATGTACAGGGTGGTCCAAACTGGACACTTTTAAAGATAAACTCCTTTATCTAAAGAAGATAGACGAAAACTGATGTCGGTGTCTGGGGCTCAATTTTTATGATAAACTCAATGGTGAAAATCATTTTTCAAAAATCTGCATTTTGGAGAAATGTTTGTAATTCTTTTCCTATTGAAAATTTTTGATTTCTGTAAAAACATTCTCAAACCACTTTTTCTCTTGGATTTCAACAGTGTAAGTTACAACTAATATTTTATTAGTTATTAACGCAAAAATATATTTTTTTTATGGGATACCCTGTATATTTTTCCTTATCCGAATAGAGCTTTAAATTACCATTCTAAAAATGTAGCACACTTTATATTTTGCTTAAATCTATTTCAAAATATAAAGGTTTTCAGTTTTTACGCGAGTTTAAATGCACATTTTAAGAAGTAGGCTTTGGACGAAGCGGCAATATCAATTGTTTACCAATAGCAGTTAAATCGTAAAAAAAAAAATCCCAGAAGTAACTCTAAGAGTCATAACTACAATGAAATTTACTAAATGCTATAGTACTTTAAACTATGTAGAAAATAAAACAGCAATAAAACAATTTATTCTGAGTAGAGCAGACCAAAACAAAACAATTTTCTCTAAGACATGTTCGAAATGTCGACCAGTTTCATTTACCCATAGGCTTCACCTTTTCTGAACACTTCTTACCGAAGTGATTAATTCAAGAGGAGTGAGAACTGCAAAACTTTGTATCGCTGCGACTTCTAACTCTTGCCTGATGTTTGTCGGCAATTTAAAAATGAAGTATTTCAATCTTCCCCAGAGATAGAAGTCCATGGGTTTTAAATCCGGGACCTTGCTGGCCAACGGTTCGGACCTTGGTTGACTATCCAGTTATTGTCGAAATTGGCTTATAAAAATTAGTGATAACTACAGCTTTATGAGGGGATGCCCCGTCGTGTTGAAAAAATATATTTCTAAGGTCCATTAACGGCAGTTCATCAACAAGAGGTTCTGTTTGCTGCCTTAAAATTTCTTAATATCTCTGAGAGGTGAGGGTTTCTTCGTAAATAAATGGACCTATAACTCTGCCTCTAAAAATTCTTGCCCACACATTAAATCCAAATCTGCCTTAATTTCTTTGCTCCACAACTAAATGATGATTTTCTTATGCCCACGTATAATAATTGTAACGGTTAAAAATACCTACTTTGCTTACTTAAGCTTCGTCTGTCCAAATTCAATTTAATGAAAAATTCGGAAATTCTCAAGAAACCATTGGCAAAAATCCATACGCCGTTGAAAATCTCTATCTCTAAGGTGATGAACTTTTCTTGTTCTATATGGCCTGAATTTGTGCTTCTTCAAAGTACGACTTACGTTAGTTCTTGGAATCTTTGAACCTTTGGGGTCGAAGTGTTGGGATTATTTCCGATAGTTCCTAAAACTACTATTTCTTCTAACTCATTATCCCTGTTTGATGCACAATTTTTGGGTCGTTTCTTTTCAAACTGGCCACTAGTAACTGGGTTATGTTGCAATCGTGCGAATATATCCTTGAAGGGTTGACGCCTCTCCGGATACCATTCGTGGTACAAATTACTCGCCGCTTCCGAATTTTGTTTGTATGAAACACACTATCATATTCCATTTTTCGTAATTTTCAAACTTCATTGCGATTTATTTGACAATTCAATAAGTGATCCTGAAGTAAAATTTGACAACTACGAATAAACAATTGAATTAAACCATATGGCCGCTCCGTCCAAAGCCTACTTCACAAAATGTACATTTAAAACTCGTGTAAAAACTGAAAACCTTTATATTTTGAAGTAGATTTAAACAAAATATAAAATGTGCTATATTTTTAGAATGGTAATTTAAAGCTCTATTCGGATAAGGAAAAATATACAGGATGTCCCATTTAAAAAAATTTATTATTTTTGCCTTAATAACTATTAAAATATTAGTTGTAAAACAATATAACTTACATTGTTGAAATCCATGTGAAAATGTGCTTTGAGAATGTTTTTACATAAATAAAAAATTTTCAGTAGGAAAAGAATTACAGACATTTTTCCAAAATGCAGATTTTTGAATAACACGCAGTATATCTGAAACGATACTAGATATCGATATGAGGTTTTCACCATTGGGTTTATCATCAAAATTGAACCTCAGACACCAACATCAGTTTTCGTCTACCTCCTTTAGATAAAGGGGGTTAAATTTAAAATTGTCCAGTTTGAACCACACTGTACACTTTTATTACAATCACCAAGAGTTTAATAAGAATATACAAATTCTTCTATTATTTATATATATTAAGATAGATATTTGCAGTTTGTCTAAACAGCTTATGAATATATAAATAAAAATTGTTTTTATAATAATTTGTAACTTGTAATACTTTAACCCCATATTTTTAAATTTATGTTTTCGCAAACATTCTACTAAATCACATGTTCATCAACGTATCATATATATTGCTCATTAATAGGAGAATCTTTAGAAATCCATTGAAATATTTCAACACCACAATAATAACATTTACAAATATTTTTCTTCATAAAATAATAAAAGCCGGAATTAACCTTTTTTTCATAAGTTATATTATCAATTCTCTTTTTAAAGATTTTAAATACATTTCTAACTTTTAGACCACACAATGCAAGATAAAATTGAAAGCTAAAATACCTTCCAGTGTTATATGTATCAAACAGATAAAGTTGATGGTGTACAGTAAAGATTAAAAAATTCATCATTTTTTCCAACCCATTGATAAAGTGGAATCTCGTGATGTTCCCAAGCACGTGTATGGTAACACTTTTGAAATTTTAAATATTTTATATCATCAGCTGAGGAGAAAGCTAACTTATTAACTGATTCCATATATATATATATATATATATATATATATATATATATATATATATATATATATATAATATATATATATATTACTAGCAGTGCCAGCGGCTACACTCGCGTGGACTTGATTCACTACCATCGTCACTGCTTATTCCTAATGTTACCTAACGTAATAAAATATCTGCCATTAATTCCCCTTATCCCCCATTATTTCTCCCTATCTCCGATTATTTCCCCTTATCTTCCATTATCTCACCTTATCTCCCATTATCTAGGCTTATCTCGACTTATCTCACAATATTTCTCCTTATTTCCCATTATCTCACCATAACTCCCATTATCTAGACTTATCTCTGCTTATCTTCCATTATTTCTCCTTATCTCCCATTATTTATACTTATCTCCCATTACCTCACCTTATCTCCCATTGTCTAGGCTTATGTCGAATTATATAGAACATATGTATAAATTTACAAAAACACGTAAAATCGGATAAATGATTCTAAAGTGATAAGCGCACTAACGGACAGACAGACAGAGAGACGTTGCACTTTATATATATTATATTCTTTGCAACATGATATTGTTCCATATTTAATGGTTTAGGCAGTGTATTGCAAGAGAACGCGCTAGCGGCAAACTTCTCTCCGGCTTGATTCACTATTATCGTCACTGCTTATTCCTTATGTCATCTAACGCAATAAAATATATCCTATAACCTTGCCAGAAAACATATGTATGTTTAAAAAAAACTAGCACGTAAATCGAATAAGTGATTCTCCAGTGATAATAACTCATAAACAGGCAAACAGACAGCGAGACGTTCCATTTTATATATATTATAGATATCCTTTGCTACATGATATTGTTCCATATTTAGTGGTTTAGGCAGTGTATTGCAAGAGAACGCGCTAGAGGCAGACTTTTTTTTCCGATTTGATTCACTATTATCATCACTGCTTATTCCTCATGTTACCTAACATTATAAAATATAGCCTATAACCTGGTCAGAACACATATGTATGTTTAAAAAAAAAGCACGTAAATCGGATAAGTGGTTCTCCAGTATAAACGCATTAATGGACAAACAGACAGAGAGAGACATTGCAATTTATATATATTATAGATTATAGATATTATATGCTACATAATATTGTTTCATATTTAATGGTTTAGGCAGTCTATTGCAAGAGAACGCGCCAGCGACAAACTTTTTTTCCGACTTCATTCAATATTATCGTCACTGCTCATTAATTATGCTACCTATCGTAATAAAATATAGCCTATAACCTGGCCATAGAACATATGTATGTTTAAAAAAAAGGATGTAAATCGGATAAGTGGTTCTCCAGTGATAAGTGCACTAACCAACAGACAGACAGATAGACAGGCAGAGATACGTTGCATTTTGTATATATTATAGGTGTAATAAAATATATATCTATAACCTGGTCAGAGAACATAGGTATGAATTTAAAAAATCACGTAAATCGGATAGGTGGTTCTCGAGGGATAAGTGTACTAACGGACAGAGAGACAGACAGACAGGCAGCGAGACGTTGCATTTTATATATATTATAGATATAGATTATTATTATTATTATATAACCTGTCCAAAGAATACATGTATGAATTTAAAAAATCACGTAAATCGGATAAGTGGTTCTCTCGTGATAAACGCACTAATGGACAGATAGATAGACAGAGAGACATTGCATTTTATATATATATTATAGATTATAGATAATCTCTGCTACATAATATTGTTCTATATTTAATGGCTGGTATTGCAAGGGAGCGCGCTATCGGCAAACTTTTTACCGACTTCATTCACTATTATCGTCACTGCTCATTCCTTATGCTACCTCTCGTAATAAAATATAGCCTATAACCTGACCAGAGAACATATGTATGTTTAAAAAAAAAGTACGTAAATCGGATAAGTGGTTCTCCAGTGATAAGCGCACTAACGGATAGACAGACAGACAGAGACACGTTGCATTTTTATATATTATAGATGCATTCTAGATTGAAAGACATACAGGAATCAGCACATTTATCTTTAAGTTTACCTACGACGGATTTAGTTATTGGAATAAAGTGAATATCCTTAATTCTGTAATTAGAGGTGTCAAAATAATTAATATAATTTTTTATATCTTCATAAACATTATCTGTTTCCAAAATCAAATGTCTTAATATAAAGATTTTAACGAATCATTAACGAAATCATACATAATAGTCCTAGAAACAGCTAAAATGGAAAATCCATCATGAACAGAGTTGTCATATTTAACTAGTATTTTTTTCATTTGAATAGTAAATAAATTTTCATTAAAAATGATTGATTCTTTAAAATGTGGTTTTGCAATTAAATTTCCATCACCATCTTTCTTAGCATTTTTTTCCCATTAGGTAACCAACCTGGTCTCTGTTCGTCTGTTAACTGTTTCGATATATACCGTCAAAATGGGGTGACTTCGGACAGTAGAGGTGACTTTGGACAATCGGTAGTTCGCTACTTCTTATTCGTATTTTACCGAATGTATGCATTTTATCGTCACTGTTTTAATTCAAGCTCATATTTGCCAGTATTCTTTCATACACGGTGGCGGTGGGTCGCGCTGCAAGTTAAACTTCACCACATGCTACGCTTTTACTGGAAAACTGAATTTAGTGATTACAAAAATAGTAAAAAAGTAAGTATTCTGCACAGAACTGACTTTGGACAATGCCACGTAAGTATAGAAAAGTGTTAGGCGGCCATAGTTATCAGAACTACAATCAAGATAACCTAAAAAAAGCTATAGAAGAAGTTAAAAACCGAACAAAGTCTTTAACAAAAACCGTCAGAATTCTATGGTGTTCCGAAATCGATCATAAGTAACGGTGTCAATGAAAAACATACAAAAAAAAACAGGAGGTCAAAGTCTTCTTAATGTTGTCGAAGAAAATCGTCTAGTTTTGTTAATACAAAGTGCCTGGGAATGGAGATTTCCACTAACTGAGTATGATATCAGAGAAATAGTAAAACAATACTTGAATACGAAAGGTGTTAATATTGAAAAATTCAATGACAATATGCCCGGACGCGAACTGTAAGATTAAGCCAAAATATAAAACGGCTTCGTGCTCAAGTTTCTGTCCAAACTATAACTGAATATATATACTAGAGAACTAGAGAATATTGATGCAGCAAACATTGTTAACTATGACGAGACCAACTTAAGCGATGATACTGGTAAAGCCAATGTCGTTTGTAAACAATGCGACAGAATTATGGATTCAACAAAGACAAGCATAAGTGTGATGATGTCTGCTTCAGCAAATGAAGAACTTTTACCACCTTTTGTTGTATACAAGACTAAGCATCGATATTAAGAATGGGAGGATAATGGTCCTCCTGACTGTAAATATAGCATTAGTAAGTCGGACTGTTTCGAGGCAGCAACGTTTTACGAGTGGTTTAGTAAAATACTATTGCCATATTTTCGAAACAAGGAAGGAACCAAGCTACTGATTGGAGATAACCTTTCCAGCCATTTAACCACAAAAGTTAAAGAGGAATGTCATGAAAATGATATAAAATTCATTTCGTTGCCACCAAACTCGACACATCTGTGTCAAACCCTTGATGTGTCGTTTTTTGGGCCTTTAAAGAAGTGTTGGCGAAAAATATTGACGGAACGGAAATACCAAAGGAAAAGTGCTTTTCAGAAATCAGACTTTCCACAGCTATTGCAAAGAACACTATAGTTCATTCAAGATAAGTCCGAAGCAAATATTCTTTCTGGATTTCGAGGATGTGGAATAGTTCCGTTCAATCTGCAAGAAGTCACCAAATGTTTACCAAATCATATGAGGAGTGATGAAGAAACAGGTACTACTATGCTTGATCAATCTTTATTGGATTTCTTAAAAGAAAACGGAAACCCTCAGGAAAATAACAAAAAAGGAAAACGAAAGCGGATAAATGTACCACCTGGTCGAGAAATTAGTAAAGAGGATATAAATGCAGCTCTAGCATGACCTTCAACATCAGGTTGTCAAAAACCTAGAAAATCTTCAGAATCTATTGCTTTCGAGAGCGATCCTTCATGTGATTCGGATTCGGAGTCAGTGCCATTGAAAACACTCATACTAAATCAAAAAAAGGCGAAAACAACAGAAAACTGCAGAACTACAAGTTAACGAATTTGGGATCATTGCTATTCCTGTAGCTCCACGAAGAAAAAATATTATGTAGGAAAAATTATTAGTAAACAAGGAAATCATATATATGTGAAGTTTCTAAGAAAGAGAACACCGGAGAAGGTTGTGTTTTTGTATTTCCAATCATAGATGATGAAAGCGACATTGTAGCAGAAGATATTTTTCAAAAATTAATCATACTCGAGCAACTCAGAGACCGTTATACTTTTGAAAAATTGCCTGTAAATATTAATATTGAATAACTACAGTTCTTATTAAACGCATTTGTTTTGTATATAAAAATATGTGTTATGTGTATAAAAATATGTTTTCGAAGTCATCCCAGCGGTGCGGACACATCGAAATCTGTACGATTTACATATGTGTCCTAAGTCACCCCACCCTATGAGGTAACTTCGGGCACTTTTAAAATAAAAATTTCCAATGGCATAAAATAAAATCTGTGCTAGTATTTGGATTCTACGATAATTGAACTACACTTGGTAAAACATATAGTCTGGGTATTATTTTAGTTTGGAAGAAATATGAAGAAAACTCTAAAAACTGTCCGAAGTCACCCAGTTTGAAGTTACTGTCATTAGTAAGTTTATAATTGTTTCTATTAATCTAATGTTCAGATTCATTTCTTAAATTAGTTTTTAAATCTATATTGATCTTTAATCATGGAGATTGTGTAATCTGCAAGATTTCATGAATTTTGTCTATTTTAAGTCCAATTCGAACACATTGTTTTAATAAAGTATGACTGAGGACATGTCGCTGTTTATAAATTTGGGCTAAATTTTGCGTGTTTAGAATTAGGTAGCTTATAATTTTCAGGGCAAAAAGAAAATTAGTTGTATATTTTATGTATAACAGTAGGATATATTAGGTCAGCTTCTAAAACATATCCTTTTTCAGACATGTCTGAAATGTTTGAAATTTTACAACTACTAACATATTTTCAAGAGAGCCAAACAAAATCCTTCTGTGGAAGATATTGAGACATTGCATAACCACATAAGTTAGTTGCAACAACATATCATAAATATTTATTAGGCTTGGATGAGTCGAAATTTTCAAGAAACTTATTGTTTGCGATGCGTTTTCTAATAACACAAATATTTAACTTCTCGTCTGATATTATCTTGAAAAAAATGAAAAAACATTTCAGCATCAGTTAAAAGCTCTAAGTATACTCTGTGCATTTTAAATAAGCCTCAAAATTTAATCCTGGGAAAGTATAGTAATGTGTAGGATTTAGCTTATATTTATTTAACAGGTTTTTTTAAATTTTGGAAAATCGATGCTAAAAGCAATACATCTGACTTTAAATAAATATCAGAATATTCTCCTATTGCATTACAATTGAACAAATTCCACACAACTTGATCATTATATGCATGTTCAGTAATATGTTCCCCTATTAGATCGTTACAAAACTGTTTCTTTTTTGACAACATGTTTTCATCTAATTTTGTATAATTATAGATATAACTATCAGGAAAAACCCTTTTGATTAGTCAAATCAAACTTTTCCTTTTCATTGAAAAATTTTTAATGGGAAAAGTTGAAAGGAGGTTATAAATCTTTCATAAAATTGTTTCTTTTTTAGCTTACCTGATTGCCTATCAAAGTATGTGTCTGCATTGATATATTTTTCAAATGAAATATATTTTTCTTTATTCTGTGCAATAATTTTCAGTTCTTCATTATGTAGATATAAATTTTTAATTAATAAATGAGCATCATAATTTGTTTAAGTTGTATAACATAACCGGAATATAATTTGGTAATTTAAGGTTTAAGATACATCTGCAACTATATCATCTTCATCAATAATAATCTTATTGCAAATATGACATTCGTAAGCATAATTATGATACATCCTATTCAAATCGTACAACTTACGCATAGGCTTACTTAATTTTAAATATTTATTACAGATATCAAACACATCTCGTTCTATTAACTTAATAAAAACCTTACCGTAATTAGAACCTTTCAACCTTTATAAATTTCATATCTAGATGCACTGTCATCCAAAGAATTTTTTTTTTTTTGAAAAGTAGAAGAATATGGAATATGAACTGGTAATACCAAAATCACTTACGTTGCTAATTAATGGTTTAAGAATACAATCAAAATCAGCATATATAACGCAAGGAACTTTTATTTGTTTTTAAATATTATTAAATTTGAAAATATTGCAAGGTACTATTTTACCAAGCTTATCAATTTTGGGTTCGGTTGATGTTGGTAAATTGATTCTAACATGATCACAATCATAAGTATTACCAATTGCAGGGAAACGTTTTTCCATGATGCTTTGATAGTTGATTAGACACTAACCTAGATAAATCTTAAATGTAACAATAAGGAAAATTCTCTTCATCATCGCTAATCAAGAGTATATTAATATGACGAATGCACTTTTATATTGTATAATGCAATGGTCCTATAACAACAATATTTTATGTCTGTTTTCAAGGTTTTTGATCCATAAATGCAGCATTTAAATTTTTAGCTGCATCTAGGGCTATCCAAACAAGCAATGTTACATAAAGAAGAAAACTGAGGGTAAGTTGAAACCTGATATTCTCATCCGTTTGGGTTGTGTAAAACTGCTGTAACGGACTATAAGAAGCAGTTATCATCCTTATTGAGCAATATGATGGTTGCAGCATTCCTTTTAATTTCATAGGGTAGAGGCCTATACTTCGAAGCTCTTAGGGGGTTATGCTTTATACATTGACCTCCAATCATAGACGTTTGACTCAAGTCCAACCTACAACAAAGAAAATAACCATTAAAGTATTTATATTATATTAAATTTTTGAAAAAGTTTGTAATAAAAATAGATATTAAAATTATTTACATGCTTATAGCGGAATTATAGCAGAAAGTTGAAAAGACATAAAAAAAAATTTATAAACGTCGGTTTTTCAGTCAACTGTTTCGTAAAACCCTAAATCTGGGATATTTGAATTGCTGTAAATGATTTTGGGTAGTGTGTTGAAAAACTTGACGCTGTGTGTTAAATTAGCTGGATTTAAATGAAGCCCGAAAGGCTTTACATTAGTCTTCATACAGGCATGGCGCTCGATTGTGCACTCCAATAAACCATTATATTTTTGGGCAAGTTCTTCAAACAATTGGCAACATTTACATTGGAATGCAAACAAGCTTAGAAATAAAAAGAAGCGCCAGACTAGTTTTATGGGTTGATATTATTATGTTTGGCCTTAACAATGAAGGAGTTATTATTTGACAAAGAAGAAAGAGTTTGGAAAAGTTTGGGTGCTCCGATTGTTAGAATTAATATTAACTGATAAAATGGAATTATTAAAGAATTTAAAAGCTTTCGAATCAAGAGGTTTGTTAAAATTTGGTAAACTATATAGGCATGTCAAAAGTGGTAAGGTTTCTGCACAGCTTGGTCGCTTCCGTCAAGAATCAAGAAGGTGACTTAATGGAATATATTAAAGACATGGATGAAGTCTTCTTTGGGCTCACTCCCGGCGAATTGGAGAGTTTAGCATTTGTGTACGCAAAGGAAAATGAATTGGAATATCCCAAAAATTGGGACAATACCAAAAAGCTAGCGATGATTGATTCCATAGCTTCTTATCCCGTCATGCTGACATATCCCTTAGAACTCCAGAAGCAACGCGTATTACTAGGGTGAGGATTTAACCATCGCGAAGTCAACAGTTTCTATGATCATCTTAAAGCTCAAATTGACCAACACAACATTAACGCCTCCAGATTGTATAATATGGATGAAATCGGAATATCCACAACAACCAATAAGCCTCGAAAAGTGCTTACCTCAAAGGAGAAAAAAACAGGTGGATATAATTGCCAGTGCAGATCCTGGTCAACTGACAACGATTATAGGTTGTTGTAGTGCTTCTGGTTCATTCCCTTCACCCTTAATGATTTTCGTTAGATAAAAGATGCAACCTCGACTCCTCCGCCAGGAACCCAAGGCACTTGTACTCCAAATGGTTGGACGACAGGTGAAGTTTATTTTTAATTGGATGACTTTTTTTGTAGAGCATGTACGTCCAGCTACTGACAGAAAAGTCCTACTCTTACTGGATAATCATGGAAGTCACAAGTTTTATCCTGTGTTAGAATATGCAAGCAAGAACTACGTGGTAATAGTATCTTTAGCTCCCCATACTACTCATAAAATGCAGCCTATGGACTCTTCTGTCTAGGGCCCACTGAAAATATACTTTAAAAGGGAAGTTAATGCTTTCCAAAAATCTCATCCTGGCCACATTATTAACCAGTATGATATTGCCTGGTTATTACCACCAGCTTATCTGAAAACCGCAGTAGCTCTAAATGCAGTTTATGGTTTGGCTAGTAACCAGATATACTTTTGGTGATGAAAATTTTGAGCAGGCTGCTTTAATTGCAGGCAGATCTGATATGTACACCAATACAGCAATAATGCCTCCAACAGAAAGTATAAATTTACTTGAATCCCGTATTGAGGCATCATCTACTCCAAACAAATCAACCAGACACTTGTCTAGTCTCCTAGAAATAGTACAAGAAGGAAATTTTGTTGTTGTTGCAGACACATCTAATACTGAGGCATCATTTACTATAAACGAATCTACTGAGAACGTACCTGAACAATTAAAGAGAGTCCAATTCGTCACACCAACTCCTGAACCCTCTAAGATCATAAACTCTTCAACACACAACAAATTCTACCCTTGAAGACTCTTTGGAAACTGATCTAGTTTATGAGTTACGACTAAAAACACCTGAAGAGACACAAAGCAATGGCCGCGATACTCCACCAAAACCTATATGTACCAAGACCTATTTTAGTCCTTTAGCTTTGAGACCTATACCATAACTGGCTATATCAAATACCACACGGAAAAAGAAGGTACAAAAGTCTGAAATTTTGACCAACACCCTCACAAAAGAAGACCAGAGGGAAAGGTTTGACGAAAACAAAGTTAAAGTTAAAAATGTTATTAAGAAACTAGTTACTAAAGACAATAAAAAGACTGCTAAAGAAACAAAAAAGACTGCTAAAGAAGCCAAAAAGAAAAAGAAAGTTGAGAAATTCAACGATATATTGTGCTTTTTCTGTGGCGAAACATATATTGAAGAAGACGGGGATCCAACTAAAGACTGGATTCGTTGGATTTGTTGCAATATGTGCTAATAACGGCGTGATGAGGAATGCTCAGCTTTTGAAGGGACTGATGACTATATTTGCGATAACTGTACATAAACAGTAAAACATATTTTCTTGTTTTCACAAATTATTTTTGTATTATGTTAGATTAGGGTAGATAGTTTTATCATTTCTTGATCTGTATTCACTATGCCAATATGATGTATTTACTTTACCCAGAAATCAGGACAAAGTGGATACTACAGAAATTTTTGTTTTTTATTATATAGTTCTTTAATGGCCAAATAATATTGATAAATGTCGATTGATCTTCAAAGATTACTGAATAAAGACTAATTCGAGATAACTTTAATTCTCTATCCATTACTATTCCTGCAATGACCGCATAATATTTAAGGTATTCACTTTGCCCGGGTTTGCCCTGTATATATATATATATATATATATATATATATATATATATATATATATATATATATATATATATATATATATATATATACAGTAATACCCCGCTTAGCGCGACCCCGTTACGCGCGGTTTCACTATAACGCGAAATACAAAATGCACTTTCAAAAATTTATTCAGGTTTGGACATATTGCAGAGTATAGACAATAATGATGATCGTGTCTTGACCGTGTGTCAAACAATTAAAAACAGTGTTGGGTGTTATGAACGTATTTTACAAGAACGTAAACAAAACGTTACCCAAAAGACAAAAGACAATAGATGTATTTTTCCGTAAAAAATAAGAGTATGTATTGCATAAAGTGTTCTTAGAATTAAAGTGATTGATTAAAATGATTTGTATTTTTTTGTATTAAATTTTGACTATGTTTAATCATAAACCTCGATATACGCGAATTTCAGTTAACGCGATTTTTTTCGGAACGTATCCCTCGCGTAAAGCGGGGTATTACTGTATATATATATATATATATATATATATATATATATATATATATATATATATATATATATATATATATATATTAATACTCGCCATTACTCTACAATCTCATCAACTCAATTTCTGACTTTGCAATCACAAAAACCAAATCGAGACTATTTATACAACGGTTCAAAAAATTAAAGATATTCTATAAACGCCAAAAGACATTATAGCCTTAAAAGACCCAGGTGTACATGAAATTCCGTGTCAGGACTGCGGCCTTTCATACTTAGGCCAATCAAATAGAAAAATCAGCCCTAGAAGAGACAAGCACAAAAACGCCGTAAAACAAAAATCCAGCACCTCTTCTCTAGCATAACATGTACACAATACCGGCCACGAAATCGATTTTGAAGAAACCAGAACCCTATAAAAAAAGAAAAACGAAAACCTATATACTAGGATAATTAAAGAAGCCATAGAAATAGAGAAGAGGCCCAACAACTTCAATAATCGGGATGATAGTCAACATTTACCAAACTCATGGCAATACCAAGTCAAACTTAGAGATACAACAATTCAACCATATGTTACTCCTCCAACATAAACTTCACAAAGAATCACAGAACCGAAAACACAGTCAAAACCGAGTCTTCACTGGCAATATATTATATACATATATACATATATATATATATATATATATATATATATATATATATATATATATATATATATATATATATATATAAATCCTAAGTTATGACACTAGTTGGGGAACTCGGCAAAAAGGGCATCAACAGATGTTCATACTATATTCATTTAGCCAATATTTCGGTCCTAGGTTGGGACCTTCATCAGGGCACAAAATGTAGTATACAAATGAATCTAACAAGAATGACTATAAATAACAATTGCCATAGCAAAGACCAACACTAAAATAAAACAGTCACTATTCACTAACATATTAATATAAAAATATGGCATTTACAGCAAGGATGCCATTAGAAACCTTGGATGCTGAAAATATATATATATATGTATATATATATATATATATATATATATATATATATATATATATATATATATATATATATATATATATATATATATATATATATATATATATATGTATATATGTATATATATTTGAACTCTATTCCATTTGACATCCCATTTGATGTCCTGGTAAAAAAAAAATTTCGCTTCCGATTTCACTCCCCAAAACTAACGCCTTAAGTCAGAATTTAAGTTTCAAGATTACTTGGCTCTGACTGGGCCACTAATTTCTATATTTATTACAAATTTCAACTTTCTATGTCAAACAGTTTCAGAGAAAATCGGGTGTGACAGACAAACCGATGGACTGACACTGCAGTGATTCCATAGGTGTAGCTTGCAGAACCCTAAAAAGCATAACCTGTGGTTAAACCATGCAAAATTGACTTTCCAATCTTTCACCTACGATCGCGTGAGATATTCTTTAATGATTAGAACATTATTCGGTTTACGGCAGGATTTCTGTTTTTTAATCCACAACTTCTTAAGAACTCAGCCTTCAGAAGTTGTAGGCGCTTCTCTCAGTACCACAGTATGACTTTAAAAGTTGAGTAGCTTTTAATCTCAGACATGCATTCCGAATAGTGCAGGTATATTTCTGAGAAACTAAACTAACGAAAAATATTTTTTTCTGAGCTTCAAACTAAGATACCCGCCTAATTTAGGCCTCTAAGCCATTATAAACCTTCTTAAATTAGCTTTACTTTTTCTTCGCTATGCAAATAACTGAAATATTTTCTTGGAGCAGTGTTTTTACAGGGGAAAATAAAGAGGAGATATTTGTTTAAATCCTTAAAATTGTGTGGATACTGCAAAAATTTGAATATAGTACCAAGAATACATTTTTCCTCTTGTTCTTACGAACGGTTTAATATTTAGGTTAGGTTCTCAATTAAAATGTTCGACAAACAAATAAAATATTTATGGTTAAAAAGAAAATGAGATATAAAAAATCCTCTATTGTGTATCGAACTAAGAGTATTGGAAAATTATGTCTAAAAAATAATAATACTAGTAATAACAAACAAGAAGAAAAGAATTTCTGGCTAAGCAAGTCAGCTTCCAATGAAGTACCAAGTACGAGGTATGCATTATATCTTACAATATTTTTTTTATGGGTCTAGCACATGTGCTGCAGGGAAGTCCCTAAGCTGCTACAGGAGCGGCACGTGTGCGGAAAAAGCGACTCACGTTGTTCTTGAATGGCTGTGTAAATTGTAACTCGGTGGGAAACACACTCCAGGCCATTCCAAAGGGATGATGTTCTCCATATAAAAGACTGCTTGAAAAGCGTTGTACGAGGAGAAACAAGCTGAACCTCATACGGATGTGAAGTATCAGCGCGACGTGTACTTCTAACATGCACCGCTCTGGAAGGAATTAAACGGGCTACATCCTTCGAACACTTTCCATGAAAATACTTGTAGAATAGACTTAAGTCGCCAACCGTTTTTCGATGTTTCAGCTTATCAAGACCGCCGGTCAGTTCTGGGTCTCCAATCAGACGAACAGCCCTTCTCTGAACAGAATCCAACAAATGCAGTGTATGTTTGGGAGCGGAGCCCCAAACATGAGAGCAGTATTCCATAGTTGATCGAATTTGAGCTTTGTAAAGAATTAACAGTTGTTGTGAAGTGTAAAGCTTACTGGTTCGAAATAATATTCCCAACTTTTGAGAAGCTCTCCTTGCTATGCCTGCAACATGTTCATGCCAGGACATAATTGCTCCCAAATTAACGCTCAACATAATAACTATATCGGGTGCAGCATTTTTAAGAAAACACTGCCGCCTGGGTTTTTGTAGCGTTAAATTCCACTTGGTTACTGTTACCCCAAGATAGAGTTTCTTCCTGGTCTTTGTTAAGTTGAATGACTTCCTGCTGTCTGCGGATATTCGCCTGAGCAGCCGATGTCTGAGCGTTCAAAGTGAATGAAGAGATAAGCGTACTGTCATCTGCAAAGCTGTAGATTGGATTCCCGGTCTTTTCGAGCAGATCGTTAATGTAAATGAGAAAGAGAGTAGG
Source organism: Pachyrhynchus sulphureomaculatus (assembly GCA_019049505.1). NCBI lineage: Eukaryota > Metazoa > Arthropoda > Insecta > Coleoptera > Curculionidae > Pachyrhynchus > Pachyrhynchus sulphureomaculatus. The sequence continues at coordinate 38,099,690 of CM032452.1, forward strand.
AGACAGTATGGAGCCTTGGGGCGTTGATAGTGAAGGTGTTAGAAAGAAATCCGTCGTAATCTTACCATATATATATATATATATATATATATATATATATATATATATATATATATATATATATATATATATATATATACATATATATATATATATATATATATATATATATATATATATATATATATATATATATATATATATATATATATATATAGATATATTTGCCTCCTAAAGTGTTACGGCGCTTTATTCTTTCGAGCATCAGGAAGTCTTATCTGAAATTTACTTACAAATAAACTAGTTTATTGAATCTTCTATACCTACTTTAGCGGTGTGTAAATAATTTTAATTCTCAAATTTTTGTCACATGGTATTCACAGAATTGTCCAAGGAAACATCCACAGCCCTGGTGAAACGCTTCATTGCTAATAAATTCCAAAGAACTCGAGTTACCCCTCCCGCCGTGTTTCGTTAGCAGAACAAGCTAAATAAAATTGAACTTATTTAAAAGAATATCCGTATATGCTTTAAATTTCATTGACTCTAGCACAATCAAAAATAAGAAGCAAAATAAAACTTTGTAACAAGTTTATTAAAACAGTAACTCAGTTCTGTGCTCCGCTTAATCTAAGCCGCTTTTTCAATCAGTAATGAATAGAACAAATAATACTTTAAACGATTTTTATTATCAGTATTGCCGAACTTGCATAACAGATACGAAATTGAAAGTTCGAATGAATTCAATCCAATTTTATCTTATCTCCTTTTAGAAGTTTACCTTCGTATTTTTATGGCAGAATAGATAAAAGACCAATTCAATCTGTCCGTTGTAGATATTATCAATTTCTTCCATAGAAGAATAAGTCTTTATTTAATAGAATAAAAGAAAAATGTATATCATTGTTTTCGACCTAAGTAATTTTAGGCCATCAATTATAGCTGGGTGAATAATTCGCGGTTGGCTGAACATTTATTTATTGAATTTAATTTCTGACTAACAAAAAAGATTTTTGTTATATAATATATATACATTGTTGTAGTACCAGTTTTTTTGTCCAGGTAATCTTGCCCATGATTTTAATATTAGTAATTTTATTTATTCAGAATTTATTATATGATTTAGCTAATATGTGCCAGAAACTTCATCCGAACGATTATACGACTTGCGTTACTGAAGTAATAAACGGCATAAAAAAGGTCATCTCAGACGTCCCATTACCTAGTTCTTAATTAAGTATGATTAACTATGTACCATATCTTTATATTTTTGTTTCAATATCTAAACTGATATTCTTCACTTTCACAATGGCTTAATGTACGTCACAGTGACCACGGAAAAATTAAGGGGAGTGTATGCCCACACCCGTAGCTATGGTTGAATAAAATAACAGGCGTTTTTCATTGTGGACGTTTTCAATTATTTATTAAACATTTACAATTGTAAAAAATCTGTAGCCCTGGTAATCCTATCACTACTATACTGGTGATGCCAAAAGTTCTTTGTATCTCTTGTCGATTAATTATCCTATAACTATAACTGAAAACTAAAGTAATCTAATTTATGACAGTTTAAAATTAAAAAAAAAAAACAAATATGACAGCAAACAGCAAAAGCATAAAAGGACAAGTAAGAACAAGAAATTGTAAATAAACAGAAAGTACAAAAGAAAACAGGAATTGTCTTTAAAAACTACCAAGTACAAAGTTACTATAAAAAGCATATTCCAGATATACTGGTGTAAGTATTTTTAGTTATTTCATTAATTCATTAATGAAATTGTTTGCATTTTTTACCATAAGGTATTTTAATTGGGCCTTAAATTGGTTCACACTCAAGTTTTTGATGAATATCGATAATTTAGTGTATATTATTATGGTATTATAGTCCTGTGGCTTTCCAAAAATAGTAATTCTGTGTCTTGGAACCTATACAACATTAACGTGTCGGATTTTATAGTTATGATTTATGGTTAAAACACTATATTTGCTAATGCTCGATTTAATATATACTAGAAACTTATAAATATAAATAGAAGGTAGAGTTAAAATTTTAAAATTTACACTTTTGCATGATTCACGTGCGCGATAAAAAATGAGTTATAAAATTCGTTTGTGAAGTATAAAAATTCCAGACGCTTCACTGTATTCTCCCAAAGCGAAAACTTTGAGAAATATGGGAATACATAGTACTAATTTATAGTAAATATTTAGTAAAGCATTTAAATCAAACACTCTTTTCAATTGAAAGATGACACACTAAGCATTACTTAGCTTTTTGGAGAGAAAATCAGTATTTGCTTTTAATGAAAACTTGTTGGTTATATAAGTTGCCAGAAACTTTTCACTAATACGAGGCATGTTTTTTAAGTAAGTACCGTTTTTGGAATTAAAAAAAGACGTGCAAAGATATCGCTATAATTTTATTTTTACATGAAAGCCTGTACCTTAATCTACTTTTCTACATAATTTTCGTGAATATTGAGGCACTTGTCATAACGTGGCACCAGTTTTTGAATACCCTCCTCATAAAATTCTGCCGCCTGACTTGTTAACCACTGTATCACAAATGTTTTGACTTCGTTATCGTCTTGAAGACGCGTCTGTTTTCTCTCACCTTTTCGTCCACTTTCTGCACCAAATCTTCATTAACGACCGAAGGACGCCCACTCCCCGTTCTTCATTATGCACATTTGTGCGGCCATCTTTAAATGCTCTCACCCATTTCCTTACCATTCCATCACTCATAATGTTTTGTCCGTAAACTTCACAGATCTCACGATGAATATCGATCGGTTTTACGCCTTTAGCACTAAGAAAATCGTATAACAGCCCGTACTTCACAATCGGCGGGGACTCACGATTGTCGGAGGCATCTTAAACACTCAGTAAACAACGTATACAATGAAGAATCAGACTGTAATGGCGTCAGTGCGTAGACATGAGATGTAGGTTACCAGCGCGCATGCGCGGAACGCCGACCGTATCGCTGCGGCGGCGGAATCGCAAAACGGTACTTACTTAAAAAACATGCCTCGTATTTAAAATTATTGACGTAAGTTCATCAGAAGTTGAAATTCAAATACACTGTTTTTTTTTTCATTTAAAATTGGCTACATAAAACACTAACTAATAATCCTATTCATTGCTAGCCTCATTTTTTCATTGACATCCTCTGTTGTAAGAGTAAGTAATACTGTATGTAAGGGTTCTTTTTTTCTCAAATATCTTCCCGTTGAGTTGTAAATTTTAAGTTTACTGTGTTAGGAAAAGTCCAAGTTTTTGAAGTTTGAGTGCAGGAGGGGCTATATATATATATATATATATATATATATATATATATATATATATATATATATATATATATATATATACATATATATATATATATATATATATATATATATATATATACATATATATATATATATATATATATTATATATATATATATAAATATATATATATATATATATATATATATATATATATATATATATATATATATATATACATATATATATATGTATATGAATATATATATACATATATATATATATATATATATATATATATATATATATATATATATATATATATATATATATATATATATAGTTGTAAATTATGTCTATTTAAATGAAAAATGTTAGAAAAATAAGAACAATGACATAAAAATATATTGAGGCATACTTTAAATCACTCTACCTCATCCCTTTCGCCCCGTAAATATTTTACTGAGGAAAAATTATTTTCTATTCAACATGCAATATCCCAGTCAAAAGCCAGAAGAAATTCTCATAATACTATTGAAAGGATATAGACCCCCACTCCTTGAAATCTCTTCCCCTGTTAACGGTGAAGATAATGAAAAAAATAGTTTGGATTTCTTAACTGAAAAGATCTACAAGTCACTCTTTTACTTTATTTCTGCATTGCACCTTACATGTTATATTGTAAATGATTATGCATAAAATTTGCCCATTCTACAATCCAAAAAAAAGGTGGAGAAGTTCTCGAAATGCTATTGAAACTATATAAGATTTTCCCAACTTTTTTACCCTTTACTCTATTAAAATTGACAGGTTTAAAAAATAACTTAATTTTCATATTTTTATGGTCCAAGGACCCTGAGAAGTCATATAGCTCGATATATATGCAGCAACCCTTTCAATTTCCCACCCTACCCCATTAACCCCTTATGTATTTTACTATAAATAATATTATATTTATATGATAGTTACATCAACTAAAAAAGCTTAGAAATTAAGAACTACTAATAAAACTACGTAATATTTAACGACCTCAAACCCTTTATACCACCTTTCTTCGATTCCAAAAACTTTTAAATATTGACTTAGGGCGCCAATATACGAAACAAGTCCTTTTATGTTTTATTATAAATATTTGCATAATTTTTTTTTGTTTTTTACCTTATCAATAAACCAAGCATATATATACATATGGTATATATATATATATATATATATATATATATATATATATATATATATATACATATATGTATATATATATATATATATATATATATATATATATATATATATATATATATATATATACATATATACATATATATATATATATATATATATATATATATATATATATATATATATATATATATATATATATATATGTATATATATATATATATATATATATATATATATATATATATATATATATATTTCGATCTAAAGTTACCGTACTAACAGTCCAGCCGAAACAGGTGATTGTTATTCATGATCTAGGAACCCTAACGTGAAAAAATCATGTATTATAATTTTTTTCACGAATACAATATTTTCCTTTAGCAAGGAAAGTAAAATGATCATTTCCATATATATTAGAGGGTGGTATATGAGGGTGGTTCTTAAGTTATCTAGCTAGAGTTTAAAAGTAAATTTTTCTACATAACTATTTACCTTAACTGTCCGGTTACATGGAACAAAAAAAATTTTCCTCAAAAATAAAATGAGACATCAATGATATACACTTGAAACATTCTTCTGTGAATAACTTTTGGTCCATTTTCGATTTTAGTGGAAAATTTATCACTACATGATGCTTCACGGCACATTCGCCTATTTTTCACAATAAAAAAATTACCAAAAATATAAAATGCCACAAACTTACCAAAATTTCGCTAAAGTACTTAAAAAAAGTAAATAATCTGATAACCAAGAAACTGTTTTATATTATGACATTTTCATTGCTATTTAGAGAATTTAAAAAAACATCTTTGTAAATATAGTACAAACAGAAATTTTAAATGAATCATCTTTGAAAATATAGTACAAACAGAAATTTTAAATGAATCATTTTATAAATATATTCTATATTTCTTCTGAAAAATAATAATAATAGCAATAATACATCAGGAGGAGGAATCATAGACATCAGATCACTACACACAAAACAAATACAAGCACTTAGGAAATTTTTTCACACAGCAACAGTGAAAGAGATAAAAACTACACACCTCTCGACTTATCCCAGGTAGACCACCCAGCAGACACATACAGTCACACCCAATTACAACAGGAAAAGATGAACTCGTGGTCAGAAAAAACACTCCACGGAAAACACAGATACAACATAGAACAAGACCACGTAAATAAAAAACAATCATACACCTAGTTACGCGATGGGCAGCTACTCCCTGAAACAGAAGACTTTTTACTTGCCATACAGGATAAAGTCGTATTAACCAAAAACTACCAAAAGCATATCATCAAAGACCCAACTATTACAGAAGACAGATGCAGGAAATGCCAGCAGCAGAAAGAAACGATCGAACACATAACAAGCGGATGTAAAATATTAGCCGGAACGGAATACAAAGCCAGACATGACTCAGCTGCAAAAGTAGTTCACCAAGCACTGGCCACAACATAAAAACTCATAGAAAACACAGATCCCTACTACAAATACACACTAACATCCATACTTGAAAATGAAGATTACAAGCTCTACTGGGACATCAGTATCCATACAGATTAAACAGTCTCCGCCAATAGACCCGATATTATTTTTCAGTGCAAAAAGGAAAAGTCACCTATCTAATTGACGTGGCTGTCCCCAACGACACAAACATCCAAACGAAATACACATAAAAAAATCTCCAAATATACAGACTAGGGTGACCGCAAAAAATCGATGTCGGAATTTTGTTCGTCTGGACCCCACAAAAACGATTCCCCTTTCCAGATATTGAGATAGCCGAAATTTGAGCTCGATTAAACGACGTTAACCCGTGCCGCTCGTCGCTCGAAGTTTGAAAAAATCCAAATTTTTGGCCAAAAAGCTGACATATGGAGCCATAACTCCAGAACGGTAAATAATAGAAACACGCTTAATATCTCAAAAGAAAGCTAATGTTGTTCTTCAAAATTTTATATTCTAGACATAATTGTTGTTATTTTAAGTCAAACCGAGTTACAACAGCCTTTAGCCCCAAAAACGTGACCTGGTACCATTAGGAGCCAGTTTGGGAGTATTCTAAGAATTTTACGGGTTTTTACATAATGTGTCTCGGAATTAACATTTTTTTGTTAAAAAGTATTTTGGAACTCAATTTTCAAACATAAAAGCCTTTTGTTCAAATTTAATCTTTTATTATATGGGGATAACCTGACTAGTTCACCAAAGAAAGACCCGTTTGACAGGTAAAAAGGAGGGTGAATCTAATTTCTATTTTAGGGATGGTGATTTTACTTCAGCGTACAGCCGACCTTTTATTTATTCAGTTTAGTTTCTAAAGTGCCTTTGAGCTGGTTAGATCGAACAATTATCTAGTGAAGATATTTTAACGTTTTTTTTTTTTAATTTTCCAAGTGTGTGTTATTGTTTTTATAACTATTATAGTATTATATTAAAAGACATTTGAAAACATTTTATTGAAATTAAAGTTTGCAATATATTTTGTTTCATTTTCTAAGTTAACTGTTGTTTACCTATTGGCCTCTGAAATGGCATCCACATCAGGTGTACAAAGCCGGACCAAGGATAAAATATTTCTTGTGGGCTATCCCATCCACCAGATCACCGGTTGTAAACTACCCTCAAATCGTCAAGTTTTGTGTGCTTTATTTTATAATTTACGTACTGTGAAATTAACTGTAAGAGAATCAGCAAAACTTACAATACGAGAAGTGTTCATTTTTTGGAAGAAAGCTCGAATTTCGACTAAACATGAGCAAGATGCAATTACTAAGATGGAAAAACTTCACGCCGAGTGGAGAACTCTTCAAAAAGACCGGAAGAAAACATCGAAAACGGCCAAGAACAAATTTAAACAGTTTGTTGAAAAGTTGGATGATCTCTTTGATATTGCTCAACAAGATGCCTTGGCTCTGATGAAATCGGAAGAAGATAAGGCGTTTCTCGTGAAACAGAGGGCAGAAGGGCCGCCCAGGTTCCATGATTGGAGTGGATCTCAAGTTGTCTCGAGCTGAAGAAATCAAGGTGCAAAAGGAACTTGCAAAAATGAACCGACAAATCCAAGAAGCAACTTTTGATATTGGTGAGTTTTTTTTTATTATTATTAGTATTCTAAAAAATAGAGAAACAAATAAGTAAATAGTTTCATTATAATTGAAAGAAAATTGAACATGAGAGCATGATTTGGCATCTTTATGATTGAGTTTATATTTTTTAAATAATTCCTTTTGATAATTAAAGTAGGTAATTTAGTACCTATGTATTATTACTATTCTGCTAAAACGACAAGTTTTTATAGTCTTTTTTTTTCTCTTTCTTTTGTTGCTTCTTAGAGACGGATGATAAAGACAAGTTCGAAGAAGGAGAAGAAGACACTGAAGAGGACAGGATCTACCAGGAACTTGAGAGCTTGGAGGAAATGGACATCCCTGAAGAAGCTGCAGAAGATCCAGGACCATCTGAGAGCAAGAGGATGAAAGTTTCATTTGCAAGGGGCGTTAAAGAGATTTTAAACATGAAATTGTCCATTTTATTAGATCGATGTAAGGTATCCGACAGAAATGCCACGAGAATTTTAATAGCTACTCTAGAAGCACTAAACCTTGACCTTCTTGAGTACAAAGTCTCCAAAACTTTATTACATGATAGAAGGCAAATGTTCAGAGAACAATATAATAAAAAAATTTTTTGATAAAGTAAACATTCCTGAAAAAGAGCCCGTGGTTGTCCATTGGGACGGTAAACTTTTACCGGGTGTTTTTAAAAAATGAACAATGTGAGCGAATAGCTATAGCTGTTTCATATGACGAAAAGGAACAGCTGCTGGGAGTTCCTGTAACAGCAAACAGCTCTGGAGAGGAGCAAGCCGTAGCCGTATATGAATGCCTACATGAATGGGGTCTTCTCGACACCGTCAAGGCGATGTGCTTCGACACTACAGCATCCAACACGGGAAGACTCAAAGGAGCATGCGTCATATTGGAGCAAATGTTAGGAAGAGAATTGTTATACCTAGCTTGCCGTTACCATATCTTGGAAATTCTGTTAAGAGGCGTATTCGACACAAAAATGGGATCAACCACTGGACCTCATCCAGACATTTTCAAGAGATTCCTCACTGCGTGGCCCAAGATAGACAAAGGAAAATACGACACAGGTATCAGTGACAATCTAATACAAAAGCAGCTAACTCCAGAAGTAATTGCAAATGTTACTGCTGAATTCGAGACCGAATTAACTGAGAGCTACCCCAGAGATGACTACAAGGAGCTATTGCAGTTGGTTCTCGTATTTGTTGGATCACTAGACGGCAATGTTGTGGGTTTTAGAACTCCAGGAGCCATTCATCACGCTAGGTGGATGGCAAAGGCTATTTACTGCTTAAAAATGTTCCTTTTTCGTCGTCAATTTAAGATGTCTAAAGAAGAAGAAAGTTCTGTGCGTGCCATTTCTGTTTTCCTAGTTAAAACTTATTGTAAAGCTTGGTTCAATGCTCCAAAAGCTCATCTTGCACCAAAGAAAGATTTAGGTATTTTGCATAGTCTGTTAGACTATAAATAATGTGACAACGACATTGCAGAAATAGCTCTGACCAAATTTTCGAACCATTTGTGGTATTTGAATGCAAAGTTGGTGGGATTATCGTTTTTTGATCCCACCATTACAGACGATGAAAAGTTGTTAATGGCTAATAAATTGCTCAGTAGCACAGATGAACCATCACAGCACGCTAGGCTTGTAAATCCAAAAGTTAGGAAAGAAAACTTAAAAGAGGTAGTTGATGGAGGATTGGTAAATTTACTTACCAAAGAAACGTTTACATTCTTTGACCAATTTAATATAAAAACAGATTTCCTAAGACAACATCCAAACACCTGGCCTCAAAATAATGAGTTCCAAGAAGGATTGAAAATTGTCAAAACATTAAAAGTAGTTAATGATATGGCTGAGCGTGGTGTTAAATTAATAACCGACTTTAACGACCTTCTGACAAAAGATGAAGACCAAAAGCAATATGTCCTGCAAGTTGTAAGTAAATGCTGAGCATTATATCCTGACGTTTCAAAGACTACTTTAACAAAAGCTCTAGAATAGATTAGATAACTATGTAAAATTATCAACTCATGTAGGTACTACGTCTGTATCTTTTCTGTGTCTGTTTTGTATGTATTATATACCTAATTTTTATATTTTAAAATAAAAAATGTCATTAGACTTATCAGTATTACTTGTTTTTTTTATTATATTTCTACTTTAAACTCAAAAATATACCAAAAAAAAAGCAAAATTTATCACTTAATAACAAAATATACGAAGTATGCTCCTAGTGGTACCAGGTCACGTTTTTGAGGCTAAAGGCTGTTGTAACTCGGTTTGACTTAAAATAACAACAATTATGTATAGAATATAAATTTTGAAGAACAACATAAGCTTCTTTTGAGATATTAGCGTGTTTCTATTATTTACCGTTCTGGAGTTATGGCTTCATATGTCAGCTTTTTGGCCAAAAATTTGGATTTTTTCAAACTTTGAGCGACGAGCGGCACGGGTTAATGTCGTTTAATCGAGCTCAAATTTCGGCTATCTCAATATCTGGAAAGGGGAATTGTTTTGTGGGGTCCAGACGAGCAAGATTCCGACATTTTTTTCCCCCTCTATGAGATCCGGTCACTCTAATACAGACCTTGCAACAGAAATAAAAAGGCTATGGAAACAAGAAAGGGTCATCATTGTCCCCCTCATCATATCAGCCACAGGCCTTACACCAATAACATTCACATCACTCTTGGTAAAATTAGGACACAACATACACAGATGTAGTGATTTTGAAGACATGTAACATTGTCAGGTCATTCCTTATTAACTGGATTGCTTTGGCCGATACTTAGTGGAGATCCGTTAAGCTTAAGTTAAGTGAACAGTAAAACAATTTTCTTTTCTTTTTTTTTTCGTTTAGTGATAAACTCCACATTTATTTTAATATATTAATATGTTTCCCTATCACTGTAGCTTTATCAAGATTAATCATCAAGATAATCTTGATAAAGTTACAGTGATAGCGAAACATGTTGATATATTAAATAAAATAAATGTGGAGTTTATCGGTAAACAAAAAAAAAATTGTTTTACTGTTCATTCCTTATTATTACACAATGGTCAGCCAAACATGGAACCACATTGAACAAATGTGAGAAAGAAGAACTTTTTTGTCATAATAGCAAATGAGAAAGGAATTGCTGACTAACAGAGTTACTAAAAGTTGAAGGAAATTAATTATAAATTAGAAACTAATTTTAATTTAATTCAATAAAATCAACTCGCATCAAATTAGGGCAACGTGAAGAACAATGTGTCACCGTTTTTGAAAATCAATTTATTTTAAATTGTAGTCCACCAGGTATTAGAACGTTTCACTACGTAAATAAAATTTATTATCTGCAACAGTCCACTTGAAAAGTGTTCCAGATCTCTTCAAACCTTCTGAAAAATCACCCTTGCTTTCACTGGTGCACTGAAATGTTGTTCAGCTATTTTGTTCTAAAAAAATAAGTATCCCTATCTGATCAGTCAATATTCGAAATAGGAAGGTCTGAAGGGCCAAACAAGAGAACTTTTAGGTTGACTGTGTGAGTCCTACATATTTGTTGGCAGCATATGAGTTTTACGGAAAAGTGTTTTAAATATTTACATTAATATGTCTGCAAGTTTCGTGATGAATAGTTTTGGTTGCGGCTTAATTACTTAACTAAAAATAGCCATTTTTTGATAATGTTCTAGACCAGGGGTCGGCAACCTATGGCACGCGTGCCATCTCTGACACGCCAAGCAATTTTGAATGGCACGCGTATCTATTCAAAGTTTACACATTAATTCTGTAATCTGTGACATGTTTCGAAATTAAGTAAATAATCAAAGACAGTATTACTTTAACGATACAAACAAAAACGATATATTATATAGGTCACTAGGTATTATTACCAAAAACTACAAAATGTATATTTTGTAATTTATAATTTTACTGAATGCATTGGTTTGGCTTTAATTTCGGCCTCAAAATATAAGCCTAGGCAAAAACACAAATAAACGTCCTCAATTCAGATCAAAAGAGCCGCTATAAGGCGGTTTTTGTTTGACTTGACTTCAATCGTTCCGACGCGCGCCGCAACTCTTTTTATATTGCCGAACTTTAGTTTTTGTTAGATTTAACTTCTTGGCGGCCCTTTGATTGCAATGGGCGCGTTGTAGATAATAATTTTTGTTCTAAGAAATTTAGTAAACGTAATTATTGGAATTTTCTGGAAACATTATTTTTCTATATATAGCAAGCGGCTACACGTTTGGATCATTTAGTATAGAAGTAACATCCGGTCCAATCAATAGTCGTCGAAAAGTTTAAAAATTAAAATTAAGTTGCATTATGGCCGCGAAGAAACAGAAGATTCGTTCTAAGTTCGATCATTTCAAACTTCATGGACAACAGATTACGGTTTTGTACAGCAAAATAATCGGGCCATTTGTGTCCTATGTCGGGAAAGCGTAGTTTTCCGGACATCTAGTGTTCAACGACATTTCCAGATAAAACATGAATCGTCATTTAAAGATAAAGCTGATAAAAGGGAGGCAATACAAAGAACAAGTAAACAATATGAGAAACAGTCAACATTCTTTAGCAAAGTTTTCCAAGGAAAAAATCAGGTAACTGAATGCAGTTTCAAAATTGCACAATCGTTGGCACAAAAGGGTAGGCCGTTCACTGACGGAGAATTTATGAAGCAAACGTTTTTGAGTACTGGCGAGATTTTATTCGACGACTTACCCAATAAGGATACAATATTGGCCAGGATTAGGGATATACCAGCATCAGCGCGGACCATCGAGAGACAAATTACCGAAATGACACAAAATGTCCAAAAACAGCAGAGAGACGCTATCAAACGGAGTTTTGTATTTAATGTAGCATTGGATGAAAGTGTCGATATTAATGACATTGCCCGTCTGGCAATCGTTGCGCGATACTTCAATGATGGCAGTGTGTATGAAGAGCTGATTTGTCTGCTCCCATTGCAGGGAACTACAAGAGGAGAGGATATATTTTCAGAATTTGTTAAACATTTTGAAAAGCGGAACATTGATTTAAATAAAAAATTTTGCGTAACAAAAGATGGCACTCCTGCTATGATTGGGAGACTTAAAGAATTTGTTTCCCTTCTTATTGAACGCATTGGTCGATCAGTTTTGAATTTTCATTTCATAATTCACCAAGAGAGTTTGTGCGCTAAAATCTCCGCTGAAGTTTAAAATCCGTGATGGATAGGGTGGTTAAAATAGTTAACTACATTGTCGGTCGTTCTTCACTGATCCATAGACAATTTAAGGCGTTTCTGCAGGAATTAGAAAATGCATATTCAGATATACCATTTCACAATAATGTGCGCTGGCTCAGCCGTGGTAAAGTGCTCTCTAGATTTGTGCAATGTCTGGGCGAAATTAAATCGTTCTTGTTAGAAAAAAATCAAGTGGATGCTTATCCTGAACTAGAAGATAAGAACTTGATCCTTAATGTTAATGTTTCTTACTGATATTACAAACCATCTTAGTGAATTCAACTTAAAGTTACAAGGTTCAGGCAAAACAGTTCTGGATTTATACGAATCCTGGAAATCATTCAAATTAAAAATAGATTTATTTATCAGCGATATTACTACAAATACATATAAATATTTTCCAAATTTAAAAACTTATATATCCAGTGTCGACGATGGTGCATTAATAGACGAAATTCTTAAATATATGACTAATTTAAAAGAGGAGTTTATCGAGAGGGATTTTGATAAACATGGTCCTATGTTCGCTTTTTTAATCAAACCAGATTTAATGGATTTTTCCAGCAGTTGTTTTGACATATCTCTTTTCTCATGGATGGACATTAATGATTTTCATCTTCAATACATTGAATTTAAAAGCTCCGAGTTATGGAACACGAAATTTGTAGAATTAAGAAGGGTATTAGAAGAAGACTGCCAGAACCATTCAAACGAGATACTCAGTTGTTGGATGAGTTTACCAGAGAAATTTATTTGTGTTAAAGTAGCGTTTGCCATGCTTACAGCTTTCGGATCATCCTATATCTGTAAACAACTTTTTTCCCATATGAGAGTGATTTTAAACCCGTACCGAAGCAGGCTGACAACAAAGAACTTCAAGCACAGGGTTCATACTAGGTCCTAGGACTAGTATAATAAAATTATTTGTTAAATGTTAAAATGTTTTTGTAATTAAACCTTCTAAAAGCAATATTTTAAGTTAATTTAAGTTAATTTAAGTTAATTTTTGTTAATTTTAGTTGTAGTAAGTACCTATGCCGGCACGCAAAATGTTGTATGGATATAAACTGGCACCCCTTAGTTAAAAGGTTGCCGACCCCTGTTCTAGTCGATAAATAACGAATTATATATATATATATATATATATATATATATATATATATATATATATATATATATATACATATATATATATATATATATATATATATATATATATATATATATATATATATAGTGTGTTATGTAATTGACAACCTGTATTCGAACTGGCGCCTCCTTGTAGCAAGACCGATTGCAGAAGATTCTCCTTAAATAGTGGATCTCAGTAATAAAGGAATAAAACGGCTCTAAAGAGATGATGAGATGAATATAGTTAACCATAATATTGTGCTTTATTTATTCTAAAACTAACAAAAGATTTGTCTTGGGCGTCGGCTTACTTTGTTAGTAGCTTTTTAGTGGCTCTCTCTCTGCTTAGTGGTGGCAAAGTGACAACGCCCTCTAACAAGATGTCAAATTCACATTTAATTGGTTAAATTACAGCGAACGTTTACACATTTTGCAATATGTCGGGTGTAAAGTGAGGCAAATATGCAAATGTTATTAAAGTTTTTTTAGGATATCCATAGACTAATATAGTAGTGTTAATTAAGAAATTGTAGAGTCTAGAATATAGCAGCAAGTGTAACAGTGCGTATCGTTGGGTACAATTGGTTTAGTTATGAATGTAACTCAAAACCTAGGATATTTTTTATGAAAATCGACTGCCCATTTAAGGTACATAAAAATAATAAATAAAAACATTTTTATACCTACTTGGTTTTTTTTTTACTTTAGCAATAAAAAATCTTTTCTTACAAGAAAATTGTTCATCATTTAGGTGGAAATTTAAGAGAGAAATCCAATTTAGATTCTGTTTTTATTAGTTGTGAATATAAAACTCAAAAGAAGCTGTTAAGTGGCAATTATCCAGTTGTTCTCGCGCTTTACCAAGGAATTATTCCTTTTCAAATAATAGCTAAAGAATGTTCTTAATTATGGTTAAATATTACTTTTACTAGATGTTCAGTGTATTATTTATTATTATTTTGATTTTTTAGATTAACAGTAGCTAAAATTTGAAAATCTGTAATTGTTGAAAAAAAATCGTATGTTTGTCAACACAGTTTTCCGGTGTGGGTTGATTTAGTGGAAAAGTCCAGTTTTGCCTTTTTTTTTAATTTTCGAATTTGAAAAAGTTCCACCAGTCACCCGTTTCAATATGTGCAGTAAATTTGATAGCACCTTATATATATATATATATATATATATATATATATATATATATATATATATATATATATGTATGTATATATATATATATATATATATATATATATATATATATATATAGGGTGGCGCATAAATAACGTTATGATTTAATAAGTGAATAAATTTTTTGTTAACGTTTTTTTTTTATTTTTTTTTTTCAGAATTAACTTTGAAAATCTTGGGAAATTTATGATGGAAAGACTCAGCACAGAACAAAAAACCAAAGTTGTTCAATTTTATTATGAAAGTCAGCATTCGATTATTCAGACACAAAGATCATATCGAAATTTCTTTCATGTTCGAAATGCACCTAGCGCTCCAACAATTTACCGATTGGTTCAGCGTTTTCGGCAACAAGGGGCTATCTGTGATCTTCCGCGTGCTGGAAGACCTCGTGCAGTTCGAAATGATGTGAACATTGCTCGGGTCCAAGCAAGTATTGAGGAAAACCCCGAAACTTCCACCAGGCGACGTTCTGAGCAGTTGGTGATGTCTAGGCGGTCTTTGCAAAGAATTTTACATAATTTACACCTTTTCCCATATAAGATTCAATTGGTTCATGAGTTAAAACCAAATGATGCACAAAGACGCATTCAATATAGTCGCCGTTTGCAAGAATTGTGCCTAGAAAACAACGAGTTTATTCACAAACTCATAACGAGCGATGAGGCCCGTTTCCACCTCAAGTCACGTGAATAAACAAAATTGCAGAATATGGGGCACCCAAAATCCAAGAATAATTGTTGAACATCAAATGCACCCATTTAAATGCACAGTATGGTGTGGAATAATTTCAGAAAAGATCATTGGACCATATTTTTTCGAAAACGACGAACAAGTTGCGGTTAATGTGAATAGCATTCAATACCGGGCAATGATTGAAAATTTTTTAAAGCCCGAGGTAGAGAACAATCTAGAATTGTGGTCCCAACAAGATGGAGCCACAGCTCACACAGCTCGTCCAACTATGGCTCTCCTGCGCGAAATTTTCGCCGATCGAATAATATCGCGTTTTTCTGATTTTAACTAGCCACCGCGTTAGCCCGATTTAACGGCTCCTGATTTTTTTCTTTGGGGTTACCTAAAGAGTAAGGTATATGCCAATAAGCCAAGAACCATCCAATAGCTTAAGGCGAATATCCGAGAAGAAGTGAGGGCGCTGGGCCCTAAAATTCTAAGAAAAGTTATGGGAAATGCTCTGGAAAGAGCACGTCAGGTCGAAGCAAACAATGGGCACCATTTGAAAGATATTATCTTCAAAACATAACGTAAACATATTTCCAAACTATATTCTAAATTTTAATAAACGCCAACGTTAAACAAAATCAGAAAGAAAAAAGTTATTTATTAAATAAATCATAGCGTTACTTATGCGCCACCCGGTATATATATATATATATATATATATATATATATATATATATATATATATATATATATATATATATATATATATATATATATATATATATATATGTATATATATATATATATATATATATATATATATATATTTTTATATATATATATATATATATATATATATATATATATATATATATATATATATATATATATATATATATATATATATAGAGAGAGAAAAGTAGTCTTGACCAACTAGGTAAACAGCAAATTTATTTTGGGGTAAGCAGTCATTGGAAGACGGCTAAAAAGTTTTTGATACCTTTTCAGCTAAGCCAGGCTATCGAAAATATTTCATTTTCTTCTCCAGGGCTACAATTATAGTAGATTATCGGTATTGTGAAATTTTCGACAGATAGGTACTCAAAATTATTAACTACTTACTGCTAAGTGGTATGTTTCTGACAATTCCATTCAACAATGACATAATTATTATACATACTAACTGAGGAAACACGAGAAAACCTCGACAAAAATACCCTTAAGGGATATAAAAATCGTTTTACTCCATTTTGGTATATATGGTACGAAACTATTGTGTGTTTCTAAGGGGATTTCATATTTAAGTTTTTTTTTAATAATATGTTTTTGTTTCATTCTATTAAGGCCAGCGTCTTTCTATCTTTTAGTTAGGTCGTGATAAATTTATACTAGAGAAGAGTTGACATTTCGTTCACTTTCTTTTCAAGTTTTTATTTTGATAACTCATATGTATTAGATCGGAAAAAATTAAACTTAAATCTTCAATGTCAGTTTTTTTACCAGTAACAGTCAAGGTGAATCTCTACTATTTCTCTAAAGATTCTCCTGCCCATAGTCTTCTCCTTGTACAAGTCTGGTCTCAAACAAATTATATTCAAGCGAGAATTGGTCTCTATGCAAAGTATATATATATATATATATATATATATATATATATATATATATATATATATATATATATATATATATATATATATATATATATATATATTCGATCGCCAGCCAGCGACGAACGAAGACGTTACACACGGTTATACAGAAGACAACTGAATATAAAGTGTATTGCGGTGTTATATTGCTATAATTTGTGATCTTATAAAGTAATAAATATTTATAAATAATCTGACGTAATAAATGTTTATAAATAATATCAGTGGACTGTTAAAATCAATAATAACCAAAAAATCGCAAAAATGTCGAAATGTCGAAGTGTGGAATGTACAGTGATAAGATCGCACGAAAACCGAGTATCGTATGTGCTGGAGTGTGCAATCAATCTTTCCATGCCGCCTGTGTAAATATACGAACGGACATTATTCCATTATTTTTAAACATCAAAGGTTTATTTTGAAAATGCCATGCTTGTCTCTCGATAAGCCGTTTAGAGAATCAACTGCAAAAAAATATAGAAGAAAAATTTCAAACCCTCGTAGATGATTTTATGGAAAAATTCAGTGAATTGAAAACCGCATTGATAACAGAGGCATCAAATAAAATGTCTCAAATGGTGTCCAATGACCAGGTTAATTTTGTATCTCAAACACAAACGTACGCCCAAAACGCATGTATGGTTAAGTCAAGAATAATTTTAAAATCTAAGAATCAAAACCAGAAGAACTCTGAGATAAAGAAATATATTTTAAGTACTATCAATCCTATTGATATTAATATTCACAAGGTAAAACACCTAAACAATGGTGGAATTCTCCTAGGGTGTGAAAATCAAGCTGGATCTTCAAACGTAAAGGAAATTGCAGACCAGAAATTAGCTGAAAAATATGAAATTCAACAACTTAAGGAGCTCTATCCTAGAGTTAAAATTGTAGGGATGACACATGATATCGATAAGGAGCGCCTAGTTTCCTGGATTCGAAAGCAGAACCAAGAAATTTTTGGAGACAGTAACATTGAAGTTCTGCGAATATGGCCAACGAAGATTAATGATAGTGTTTATCAAGTCACGCTGCAGTTGAATGAGGAGGTATTTCGGAAGGTAATGTCTAGAGGTTCTGAATTGGTGGGTCTGGATACACGTACTGTCTATGAAGCTTTTAAGTTAACCCGATGTTTTAAATGTAATAGTTTTAACCATAGCTCTAAATCATGTCAAAGCATTTTGAAATGTCCCCTTTGTGCTGAATCTCATCTGGTAAAAGATTGCAAGGTTGATAATTCCACTCAATATAAATATAGTAATTGCACATTAGTAAATCAAAAACAAGATAGCAAAATTGATACAAATCTTGCTGCTTGGAATTATAAATCCTGTCATACCTATAAGCAAGCATTGGAAAGGTTTAAATTTCATGTATTGGGTCCTCAATAGCAATTAAACGCGGCCCCTAACATCAAACCAACGACTGAGTCTAATAATAGGTCCTCAAATTCTGTTCCCCTTAGGAGCATGGCTTCTGACAAGGTAGATAATTTATCTGTCTATTATCAAAATGTCCGTGGTATGAACACAAAAATTGAGGAGATTTACAATGCCGCTGGCTCTGGAAATTATCAAATTATTGCCCTTACAGAGACATGCCTCAATGATAGTGTGATTGATTCTGAAATTTTTCCTCCAAATTTTATAATATTCCGAAGTGATAGAAAGTTCCCTTTGGTTGACATGCAGAGGGGTGGTGGTGTTATTCTAGCCCTCGGATCTGAATTCTCAGTATTTCCATTAGATATGTCTATGTTTGACCGTCTAGAGATTATTGAATAATTGGCGTAAAAGTCTTTTTAAATAACGTAACTCTGTATATCTTTGTTTTGTATATTCCTCCAAGAGTATTGGTCGAGATATTTGAAATGTTATTTGAGACTTTATTGTCTTTACCCTTTGTTATGAATAATAAAGAGCTAATTATGGGTGACTTTAATATACCCAATTTTAATGTACCTGAGAATACATTGCGTAACAGTAGTAAAACAATAATTGAAAATTTTCTAAACTTCTCCTGTCTATCTCAAATCAACGTCATAGAAAATACCTCAGATAGACTTCTTGATCTAGTGCCGACAAATAACGATGGCAGTATTGAGAGAGCCATGGATATTTTGACAGCGGAAGATAATCACCATCTTGCTTTAGATATTTTTTTTAAAAGTACAATGTGAATCCAAGAAACATAAGCAAAAGAATTATCCAAACTATTATAATTTCGAAGGAGGGAATTTAGTAAACCTATATCTTAACTTTTCATATATCAACTGGGACTTTCTGTCTCAATTTACAGATGTAAATAAAGCCTACGAAAGATTTTATCAAACAATTTACACTACTTTAGGTATACACGTTCCTAAGACACAAAAGACAAATAAATATTATCCGCCTTGATTTACTAGTAAAATTATACAAAATATCAGAACTAAATACAGCTCTTGGAAAAAATTTAAAAGAACGGAGAATTTATTCGGACTACAAAAGTTTAAAAATGTCCGGCGAATCATTAAAAATGACACAGAAGCTTTCTACAACAAAAACATACTCTTTAAATGTTGAAAACAACATAATGATCCTAAAAAATTCTGGTGCTATATTAATGACAAGAAGAAATCTCATGTTATACCAACCACTATGTATTATAACAACAACATCCTTAATAATCCTAGACATATAGCCGAAAGTTTTGTATTCTTTTTTCAAGACTCTTATGTAATGTCTTCTCAGAAACAAAGAAACATGGAGAATAATTTATTCCCAACACAAAATCCTATTAACATGGAGAAAGTAACGGAACAACTTGTTTTTAAAGTATTAAAAAAGTTAAAACCTACAGCTACTGTTGGTCCAGATAAAATTCCTGCCTTCTTGTTAAAAGACTGCACCTCTGTTTTTGCTCATCCTCTTACAATATTATTTAACTTATCACTTGACACATCTGTGTTTCCAGACACATGGAAAACATCACATATTACGCCTGTTTTCAAAAAAGGTGACAGAGTTGTGTAACAAACTATAGACCGATAAGCATTATTAATAACTTTTCAAAAGTCTTCGAAATCATATTACATGATTATTTATATAATTCAATTAACACGTAGATATCACTGCAACAGCACGGTTTCGTGAGGGGCCGTTCGACAGTTTCAAATTTATTTTGTTTTACGCAAGACCTTGCCGATTCACTTGATGGGGGTGAGCAGACCGATGTGATTTACGCTGATTGCTCTAAAGCCTTTGATCGGCTGGATCATGGGATTCTGTTGGACAAGTTGTTCGCAATTGGCTTTTTGGGTAAGTTATTATCTTTTTTTAAATCATACTTGATAAACCGTTCGCAGTTTGTACAGTATCTTGGTCAGAATTCTTCTAGCTTTGTTGCCACATCGGGAGTGCCGCAGGGATCACATTTTGGGCCACTCCTTCTTAATATATTTATAAATGATCTTGCTCAGAGAGCGGGTATTGAATACCTACTTTATGCTGATGACGTGAAGCTATATTGCAGAACCAGAGAGCTGAATGGCTGCATAAGACTACAGGATTGCTTTAATCTTATAAACGTTTTGTGTAGTAACAACAAACTCCTTTTGAATGTATCCAAGGGCAATGTAATCACCTTTACAAAAAAATTGAGTCCTATACAATTCAATTACAGTACGAACGGTCAGGTCCTAGAGCGATATCAGTCCGTGTCTGATTTGGGTGTTTTGCTGGATACTGCCTTATCTTTTCGTGGCCATATTGCAAAGATTACGGCGGAGAGTTTTAAACTATTGGGTTTCATCATACGTAATAGTGCCGACTTTGTTGAATATGATACCCTAAAATTGCTTTTTAATAGTTTCGTGAGATCACGACTTGAATACTCAGTTGTTGTTTGGTGCCCCTTTTATCAAGCGCACATTCAAAATATTGGAAAAATTCAAAAGCATTTTTTAAACTACGCTAGTTTTAAACTCGATGGAGTAT
>CM032452.1:38126112-38133636 GCA_019049505.1 Pachyrhynchus sulphureomaculatus
TGTGGAAATATATTTTTTCTTAATTTCATTGTTACTTTGTTTAGATTTTTTATGATTATCGTATACGGTTTTTTATAATTGGTTCTGTAAATTTTTTTGGATAGTTATTGCTTAGTAGAACGTTTCTTACTTTATCCAAGTTTTGGGGTCTGTCTTTCGGATTAGTTAGTTTAATAATGTCCAAATCCTAAACTTTGAAAATAATCATAAAAAACGAAACATTAAGGAAATGATACATATACGAAGAACAAATAACACCTTAAATTATCGAAATGACACGGGAAGCCTGAGTATTGTATACAATGATTTAATAACCTAATTACTAAACTAATAACAATTAAAGTAACAACAATATGAAAGCAATAAATAAATTTTGGATTTACCCATTTTACCTGTACAAATAGCGAAATAAAATATGTGAACCTTTTAAATTTAGCATATAAATATATATATATATATATATATATATATATATATATATATATATTATATATATATAAACTTAATAGCATCCTCGTAAATGTAATACAAACATTTATTTATTTACTTATAATAACTGCTGCCCCAAATACATGTACTTCGCTACAGCCCTCCATTGCAAAGACTTGAATTACTGAAGTTGTTTAATATATCTCAATATAACATGAGACCAATTTTAGATGGATCATCCTATAAATACATATTACAATTAAATTTGAATTAAATGCAGTGAGAATATGCTGAAATATCTGATTTTATATAGATTTAATTTAAGTAAGTTTCCTCGACATTTCCAAACGATCTGTTCGTTGCCTAGGCAACGACGGAACCTACTGCGTTTATTAATAAACGGTGCTTTTAATAGGCCTGAGCCGTATCAAGATCGACTGGCTTTACGCTAAATACAATTTAAATCTGAATTAAAGCTGTTATGATGCGGGTAGTTGTGCAAAAAATTTTCGCATTGTTACCTGGAAGGTACAGATATAGGCGGTATTGTGGTAGATATTAGACATAAACTAAATTTCCTGCTTTTACATTTCATGCAGGTCTCAACCGTAAAATAATTTTATTATCGGTTTGTGAATTTTTATACTAATCGTATGAATTAGTTATATTGGAAAAATGATTGAAAGAGATAAGCAAAATGAAAGATAATTATACCGTATTTTTAAAACTAGATTTTTTCTATAAACAGAATATAGTTGTTATAAAGAGGAGTTATGTATTAATAACCGCTCTTGGGATTATATTATGACAAATTTAAGTCAATTTCTTTTTATGAGCACACTTCGGGAGCAACCATGGGTCCCCTTGTAGTGGTGGAACCTTTCAATGAAAAGTTTTGACGACATAAATTGTTTAACAGTACAGCTTTGCTCGCCTTTTTTTCCTGTCATAGCTTACTCATAATGTTAACTACTACATATTGCATTCGGTATTATCTAAGACGTGAAAATTAATACGTGTAATTCTCCGTCCTAAACAAACAACAGCCGATAACTTTTGATGAACTTCGAGTGATTTTAGCATCTTACCAACTTTTTCACAATTCCTAGAAATAACTGTGATGCAAAGGATGTAATATGACTCTACTGAGGATTTTTTGCGATATACTTATGGCCACCGAAATGGACTAATACATAGGCTGAAAAGTTTTTGGTCTGACACATAGATGTCGCCCTTTTCAAAAAATCCATATGATTTTTAGGAAGTACCAACCTTCAAATGATACGTGCCAAAATTTATGACCTTTCGACTATCATTTTTTGATGCGAAAAAATACCATTCAAGCAAAGCAATGGCTTGATAAGTGTTACGGGGACTCTGTCCCTGGAAAATCACTCATCATTTATCGGTATGCTGAATTTAAACGCGGTCGTTCAGACATAAATGATGCTGAACGCACTGGACGCCCAAATGAGGTGGTTACACCGGAAAACATAAAAAAAATCCACAAAATTGTTTTGGATGGCCGTAAAGTGAAATTGCATGAGATAGCTGACACCCTAAAGATATCAAAATAACGTGTTGGTCATATTTTGCATGAACATTTGGGCATGAGAAAGCTCTGTTCGAAATGGGTACCGCGTTTGCTCACAGTGAACCAAAAACAATAACGTGTTGATGATTCTGAGCGCTGTTTGGAACTGTTTAAGCGCGATGAAAAAAGGATATTTGTATGCGATATGTGACAATGGATGTAACATGGATCCACCACTACACACCGAAATCAAATCGGCAGTCAACTGGGCAGCAGCCGGTCACAGCCGCCCGTAGCGACCAAAGACCAGTCGGCTGCATAGAATAATTTCCATCGACTATTCTGAGAAGGGAAAAACCATCAATAGCGAACACTATATAAACTTAATGGTGCGTTTGAAGGCAAAAATCACAAAGAAACGGCTCCAAATGAACAAGTGCACCGTGTCTCAAGTAAATGGTTACGATGGTAAAATTGCATGAATTGAAGTTCGAATTGCTTCCTTATTCACTGTATTCTCCAGATTTAGCTCCCAGTGACTATCATCTATGCGCAGATCTCAAAAAAATTTTCGCAGGAAAGAGATTTGGCTCCCATGAAGATGTTATCGCCTATTTTGAAGGCAAAGACAAATCCTTCTACAAGAAAGGTATAAAAATGTTAGAAAAACATTGCACTGATTATATTACTCTTGAAGGATACTATGTTGATGAATAAAGTCGAATATTGCAAAAAAAAAATGTTTTAAGTACCTAGACCAAAAACATTTCTGCCTATGTGTTATGTTTACTAGGACATGTTAACTTTGTCAGAGGTACTATTATTAAGTATATTGATAACGGTTAACTAAGTTTATTATTCTATCTCGACGGAGTTAAATAATTTTTCATGTATTGGACATTTTAGTTGTTTTGCCATTTGGTAACGAACACCTGAATACCTTTTTGGATCATCTTAATGAACAACATTTCTTCCGAAGGTAGGACTAGAAACTCAATTAAGTGCTGAATTTTTTTACCTGATATATTTGCAAAGTAAATCAAAAAATTCTAAATTAAAGTCAGATTCACATACTTTTGTTATAAATTTATATAGTATCTGGGGGCACGGCCCCCCACCAAGTCGAGCAGAAAGCACAGCAGTACCATCCTTTTCTCGAAGCCACTCACGGCACTTTCGACCCCCCTGTAACTTCGTTGTGGATAAAGCTAGAAGCTTGAATTTTCAGTGACCAAGAGGACTATACTATCTATATTCCTAAATTACCTTCTATTTATATCTTATAGTTTACGAACTATCGCCAGTCGAAGTTCATTAATTTTGTCACCGACACACTCACCGATCATCAAAATTCTAGGTACTTCTAGCAGACACACCAACTTCGAATTTGAATTTAGTTAGTGTTTAGCCTATAAAGGAAGGAAAAACTGAAACATCCCGAAATTTCAGTCCCGTTTTCTAAATGTCACTTAAGCCAAAAAGGAGAGTCAACCTCGAAATGAGAGATAATAAGTCTCATAAAATCTCGTGTCCGCGTCTTAAGATATTTCAAGGTCAAAGGTCGTGGCCGCTGGCGGTTGTGTGGATCGTTTTTTTTCGCAAATTATCTCGCTTCCTATGGTTTCATGATATTTGCATTTATTATAAAAATCGTAGAGCATAAAATTCTCTATAAATTTTGGTCTAAACATTTTTTATACGCTTAACCGTTTTTGAGATAGAGCTCGAAGAGCGCGCAGCGCTCAGCCATACATAGCATAATGCAAGGTCAACCGTGAGTCCCGGTAAATAATACGTCGTATAAAAGCTAATAAATCACTAAAAAAATCCATAATTATGAATAATTTGTATTATTTATTAATTAATATATTATATTTAATAATATTTTTCATTTATCAAATATATTCGTTTAATAATACTTACATACTTCGTGTAATTAAAAAATTGTTAAGTGAAATACTTTAAGTATATTTTAATTATAAAAAACTATGAAGATGATGCTTCCATGACACCAGGGCTAGAAGAGAATATAGTTATTAAAATAGGAGCAAAAGTCATGTTAAGACGAAATATTGACGTGAGTCTTGGCTTAGTCAACTTTTCTATCGGTATAGTACAAGGAGTAAAAGTTGATCCTGAAAATACAAATAGAATAAAAAAATACATATTACATTTAATAATGAACATCTCTACGAGCTTAGTCCAGTCAAAACTAAATTTGAAATTATTAATAGAGCTTATATTGATCGCGAACAGTTTCCGATATGTATAGCCTAAGTCAGGGGCTAAGTCTAAACAGTGCACTGATGGACATCAGTTCTTCAGTGTGTCACACGTGGTCAAGCATACGTGGCACTTTCGAGAGTGACAATCTGGGCGGATTACATCTAATTAATGTCGACTTTGGTAGTATCAAAGCTCAGGAGTCCGCAATCGTTGAATATAATCGACTTAGAAGCACTTATCGTCCAGACTTGTCAAAAATTGTTACATCATAGCCTTTGAGAAAGACCAATAGAGACAGGGAGTGGGCTTTAAGAAAATCCATAGCTGACGTACAAAAAATATTACTCGAGAAGAAAAAAAAAAGAGGACAACCAACAAAAAGAAACGAGATCCCCATCAAAAAACATAAAATGTAAAAAATGGCAAGTCTCGCAAGGCAGTCCTTTCATCACAAAATGTTGTGAGATCTCATGTAAAATCAAGTCAGTTATTTTAGTTAGTATCTATGGAAGCACTTATTCAACAACTTTGATGTCATAAATTATTATCTATTTAGTTACCTACCAACATTTATAGTGACCGTATCAATATTAAATAAGAATAATCTACTATTTAAAAGACTTTATTCTTAAGTGCGCTGTTTAGACTTACTTAGCAATCGAAAAAAAATTTAGGAAACGAAAAGTAATAGTCTCTAAATCTAAAAGCCTTAAATATGACCCAACATAACCTGATTCAACCTAATACGACTTAAACAAACCTGATCTAACCTAACTTAATCTGAACTAGCCTAGCCTAGCATAACAAAATAAAGGTATGTAAAGGTAGGAATGAAAAATAATAGTCTCTGAATCTAAAAGCCTAAAGTAACCTAACCGTACTAACCATACGGGAATATAAATAAAAATTGCTATAACTTAGGAATGGTTTAGTGAAATGATTCCAAATTTTTATAGAGGGGTTTCAAGAAACTGGTGAATATAATCTATTTTCGGATGGTTGCAGCTTCTACTTGATGGAAAATTCATTATAAAATGTAATAAAAGACTGTTTTTAGTCAATTTCCACTGATTTATTGATAAATTTTTTGATGACGCGTCTCGCTGTCGATGCAGCTTCATCGGATCTACATTTACCACTGTCAAATTTGGTTTATTTGAACAACATTGAATATTTTTAGTCTTTACAATTATAAATTATTATTTATTATACTATCATACCTATTTAAATTATATTGATATATATATATATATTGGGAAACACACACAGAAATGGTATTAAGAAAATAAATTCCATAATGGAGAATTATTAAATGTACCTAATTGTTAAGAAGAGTACCTGTAGTCCTTAGTTGATTTATTTGCACTGTTTCTAAAATGTTTAGTTTTAAATCTTTTTGTTGGGTATGTAAACTTTTGAAATTCGTATTAAACGTGTGTTTTTTATGTATGAAAGACATGGTCCTTTCATGTTAATTGATATACTTCCGATTTATTATATTTATTGATTTACAATTTGTAGTTTTTGAGATATTTCCCTATAGTATTGTTTGTGTGGTAAGTTATGTTTTTGATTTAAAAAGTTTCCCAGTTTTTCTGCTGGTTTGCCAAAAGAGGTTATACATTTAAATGGGATTTTCCTTTCCTTAAAATATGGATATATTTCTGAGAAAGCCTTGTTTCTAAGTTTTTACCTAACGATCTTTTCGGTTACTAAATAACCGTTGTTAACGGCTACTGATTTTATGTAGTTTAATTCTTTAGTAAAATCGCATTCTGATAAGGAAATATTAGTTAATCTGTGTATAGAGCTTTTGTTGGTTGGGGTGGTGGAAACTATTGTGATCTTGGTATCCGTATGAGAGGGTTTGTGATAAAATTACAAATTCATGTTTTTTTTCCGGGTTTTATTGATTGTTAAGTCTACGAAGCTGATTTTTCCTTCGACTTCTTCTCATTATAAAAACTGATATTTCTTCGTGTAAGAAATTAATGTACTGTAAAAAGCGTGATAATTGTCTACCGGTCCCTGTAGAGCATACAATTATATCGTCTACCTGTCGATACCAGTATAAACAGTTATTACTATTGTTATAATTGTTAAATAACTTTGTATCAATATATTCCACGAAAATTTCGGCAAGTAATGGGCTTCTTCTATTATTGTAGACTTTATTGTTAAATGAAAAATAATTATGTTATGGGCAGGTTTTTAATAAATTAATTATGTCCATTTTTATATTATAAAAATATATATATACATAAATAAATATGTAAATTTATTATAAAAAAACCGGTCAAGTGCAAGTTGAACTTGTACAATTAGTGTTCCGTACGTTGATTGTTTTTAAAATAAAAATTTTTGTTAGGGTGGTATAAAATGATCAGTGACTTCACAAAACACACATTTAGTTTTTTTTTATATACCAGATAAATTATTAGAGGTAATGCACTCGTGATAATTTTCGTTCAATCTATACACCGTGGAGAATATTCCAGAATTTTTTCGAAATTTTTTGATAAGTACTTTTCGAGATAAGGCCCGGGACAGCGATTTTTCGCGAATTTTTAAAAATAATACAAAGAAAAGTGCGGGCAAGAATAATATTATATATATATTTTTTACTCGTGTTTTTCACAAGCTTTCATTTGACACCACACTCGATGACCTAGTAAAAAAAAAATTTTTTCACTTCCGACTTCACCCCCCAAAACTAACCCCTTAAGTCAAAATTTAATTTTCAAAACTACATGGCTCTGATGAGGCCATCAATTCCTATATTATTACCAAATTTCACCTTTCTATGTCAAATAGTTTCGGAGAAAATCGGGTGTGACAGACAGACAGACAGACACCGAAGTGATCTTATAAGTGTTCCGTACGGAACACTAAAAATATATAAATTAGAAGAAAAGACATAATTAATTTATTAAAAAGTAAATAATATTATAAAAATGGATATAATTAATTTGTTAAAAACCTTCCTACCACAAAATTATTTTTCATTTAACAATAACGTCTACAATAGTTAATCTACATGAACAACGGTTATTCAGTAACCCTAATCCAGAAGAGCGTTAGAAAAAAATTTAGAAACCAGGCTATCTCAGAAATGTATCCATATTTTAAGGAAAGAAACACCCCATTTAAATGCTTAACCTATTTCGGAAAACCAACAGAAAAACTGGGAAAAATCTTAAAATCAAATAACCGGTCAAGTGCAAGTTGAACTTGCACAATTAATGTTCCGTACGTTGATTGCTTTTAAAATAAAATAATTTTGTCACAGAGGTATAAAATGATCAGTGACTTCACAAAATACACCCCAAATGAGT
>CM032452.1:38133736-38226236 GCA_019049505.1 Pachyrhynchus sulphureomaculatus
GGAGCGCCTAGTTTCCTGGATTCGAAAGCAGAACCAAGAAATTTTTGGAGACAGTAACATTGAAAGTTCTGCGAATATGGCCAACGAAGAGGAATGATAGTGTTTATAAAGTCACGCTGCAGTTGAATGAGGAGGTATTTCGGAAGGTAATGTCTAGAGGTTCTGTATTGGTGGGTCTGGATACATGTACTGTCTATGAAGCTTTTAAGTTAACCCGATGTTTTTAAATGTAATAGTTTTAAGCATAGCTCTAAATCATGTGAATAGCATTTTGAAATGTTCCCTTTGTGCTGAATCTCATCTGGTAAAAGATTGCAAGGTTGATAATTCCACTCAATATAAATATAGTAATTGCACATTAGTAAATCAAAAACAAAATAGCAAAATTGATATAAATCATGCTGCTTGGAATTATAAATCCTGTCATACCTATAAGCAAGCATTGGAAAGATTTAAATTTCATGTATTGGGTCCTCAATAGCAATTAAAACGCGGCCTCTAACATCAAACCAACCACTGAGTTGTATAATAGGTCCTCAAATTCTGTTCCCCTTAGGAGCATGGCTTCTGACAAGGTAGATAATTTATCTGTCTATTATCAAAATGTCCGTGGTATGAACACAAAAATTAAGGAGATTTACAATGCCGCTGGCTCTGGAAATTATCAAATTATTGCCCTTACAGAGACATGGCTCAATGATAGTGTGATTGATTCTGAAATTTTTCCCCAAATTTTATAATATTCCGAAGTGATAGAAAGTTCCCTTTGGTTGACAGGGGTGGTGATGTTATTCTAGCCCTCGGATCTGAATTGTCAGTATTTCCATTAGATATGTCTATGTTTGACCGTCTAGAGATTATTGATATAATTGGCGTAAAAGTCTTTTTAAATAACGTAACTCTGTATATCTTTGTTTTGTATATTCCTCCAAGAGTATTGATCGAGATATATGAAATGTTATTTGAGACTTTATTGTCTTTACCCTTTGTTATGAATAATAAAGAGCTAATTATGGGTGACTTTAATATACCCAATTTTAATGTACCTGAGAATACATTGCGTAACAGTAGTAAAACAATAATTGAAAATTTTCTAAACTTCTCCTGTCTATCTCAAATCAACGTCATAGAAAATACCTCAGATAGACTTCTTGATCTCGTGCTGACAAATAACGATGGCAGTGTTGAGAGAGCCATGAATATTTTGACAGCGGAAGATAATCACCATCTTGCTCTAGATATTTTTTTTTAAAAGTACAGTGTGAATCCAAGAAACATAAGCAAAAAAATTATTCATACTATTATAATTTCAAAAGAGGGAATTTAGTAAACCTATATCTTAACTTTTCATATGTCAACTGGGACTTTCTGTCTCAATTTACTGATGTAAAAAAAGCCAGAGAAAGATTTTATCAAACACTACTTTAGATATACACATTCCTAAGACACAAAAGACAAATAAATATTATCCACCTTGGTTTACTAGTGAAATTATACAAAATATCAGAATTAAATACAGCTCTTGGAAAAAATTTAAAAGAACGGAGAATTTATTCGAACTAGAAAAGTTTAAAAATCTCCGGCGAATCATTAAAAATGACACAGAAACTTCCTACAAAACATACTCTTCAAATATTGAAAACAACATAATGATCCTAAAAAAATTCTGGCGCTATATTAATGTTATACCAACCACTATGTCTTATAACAACAACCTCCTTAATAATCCTAGACATATAGCCGAAAGTTTTACATTCTTTTTTCAAGACTCTTATGTAATGTCTTCTCAGAAACAAAGAAACGTGGAGAATAATTTATTCCCACCACAGAATCATAACATGGAGAAAGTAACGGAAGAACTTGTTTTTAAAGTATTAAAAAAGTTAAAACCTACAGCTACTGTTGGTCCAGATAAAATTCCTGCCTTCTTGTTAAAAGACTGCGCCTCTGTTTTTGCTCATCCTCTTACAATATTATTTAACATATCACTTGACACATCTGTGTTTCCAGACACATGGAAAACATCACATATTACGCCTGTTTTCAAAAAAGGTGACAAGAGTTGTGTAACAAACTATAGACCGATAAGTATTATTAATAACTTTTCAAAAGTCTTTGAAATCATATTAAATGATTATTTATATAATTCAATTAGCACGCAGATATCACTGCAACAGCGCGATTTCGTGAGGAGCCGTTCGACAGTTTCAAATTTATTTTGTTTTACGCAAGACCTTGCCGAATCACTTGATGGGGATGAGCAGACCGATGTGATTTACACTGATTGCTCTAAAGCCTTTGATCGGCTGGATCATGGGATTCTGTTGGACAAGTTGTTCGCAATTGGCTTTTTGGGTAAGTTATTATCTTTTTTTAAATCATACTTGATAAACCGCTCGCAGTTTGTACAGTGTCTTGGTCAGAATTCTTCTAGCTTTGTTGCCACATCGGGAGTGCCGCAGGGATCACATTTTGGGCCAGTCCTTTTTAATATATTTATAAATGATCTTGCTCAGAGAGCGGGTGTTGAATACCTACTTTATGCTGATGACGTGAAGCTATATTGCAGAATCAGAGAGCTGAATGACTGCGTAAGACTACAGGATGGCTTTAATCTTGTAAACATTTGGTGTAGTAACAACAAACTCCTTTTGAATGTATCCAAGTGCAATGTAATCACCTTTACAAAAAAATTGAGTCCTATACAATTCAATTACAGTATGAACGGTCAGATCCTAGAGCGATATCAGTCCGTGTCTGATTTGGGTGTTTTGCTGGATACTGCCTTATCTTTTCGTGGCCATATTGCAAAGATTACGACGAGAGTTTTAAACTATTGGGTTTCATCATACGTAATGGTGCCGACTTTGTTGAATATGATACTCTAAAATTGCTTTTTAATAGTTTCGTGAGATCACGGCTTGAATACT
The DNA here is from genome assembly GCA_019049505.1 of Pachyrhynchus sulphureomaculatus. Lineage (NCBI taxonomy): Eukaryota > Metazoa > Arthropoda > Insecta > Coleoptera > Curculionidae > Pachyrhynchus > Pachyrhynchus sulphureomaculatus. The sequence continues at coordinate 38,136,667 of CM032452.1, forward strand.
CAGTTGTTGTTTGGTGCCCCTTTTATCAAGCGCACATTCAAAATATTGAAAATATTCAAAAGCATTTTTTAAAGCACGCTAGATTTAAACTCGATGGAGTATATCCCGAAATAGGTTATCCCTTTGAAAGTCTCTTGGATAGATTTTCGATGGAAAGTTTAGAGAGCACGCCGAAACAAAGCCCAAATTATATTTTTACATAAGATAATATCAAACAAAATTGATGCAAACAAAATCTTGCAGTGTCTGCCTTTTCATGTACTTAGACCCGCGGCACGTACTGTGCAAACTTTTAATTTACCAATCCCAAGAACAAATGTCCTAAAATTTTCTCCGTTTTCAAATTTGCGAGAAATATAATCAAATGCAGAACCAGCTTGATATTTTCAACTGCAGCGTGACAAAAATAAAAAAAAATGTAGTTTTAAAATATGTTGTTATTAAGCTATAATATAATTTTATTATATTATATAATATAATTTTAATTAGGTTTAGTACATTTCATTATGTTATTTTTCCCATTCTGTAATTGGAATACTGTAGAATGTATAATAATGTAATAAGTAAATAAAATAAATAAATAAATATATATATATATATATATATATATATATATATATATATATATATATATGTGTATATATATATATATATATATATATATATATATATATATATATATATACACATATATATATATATATATATATATATTTATATATATATATATATATATATATATATATATATATACACATATATATATATATATATATATATATATATATATATATATATATATATATACACATATATATATATATATATATATATATTTAATATATATATATATATATATATATATATATATATATATATATATATATATTTACACTATATATAGCTATATTAGCTTATGTAAGCTGTGTAAGGATGTAAGCCTCCTCAAGTTGCCTTCACTAAAATGTGTTCTTTTGGGTTGCCTATGTGGTGCGGGTATACGACTGAATTTATTTTCAAATTTTTGTCCTCCCCCACAGAATCCATGGGACTGACTGCAAAAGCACTGCGAGATTCTGAGAGTTTTCTCTACTCTCCTGGGGGTACTACGTTTTGGAAATTCGACATATTCATTTTTAGTTTGGGGGTTTTTAGCCATTTCCTTGTCGCACCGGCCAAACGTGTTGACGGGAGGTAAGGAAGTTGGAAGGATGGTATGTTGTGAAGGATTAATGTTTTTAGGACCTGATATCCCCCCATGTAGGTGGGAGGAGACCAAAGGCTGGCGTTGGCAGGGTGGCGTGTATATCTGTCCTCTGCCGGAATCGCAGAGTAGTATATACCCGCTACAATTATATATATAATATATATATTATATATATATATATATATATATATATATATATATATATATATAAACAGTTTCACAGTTTTCGTAATACTAAATTTAAAAGGTTCACATATTTTGTGTTTCACTATTTGTACAGGTAAAATGGGTAAATCCAAAATTTATTTATTGCTTTCATATTGTTATTATTTTAATTGTTATTAGTTTAGTAATTAGCTTTTATTAGGTTATTAAATCATTGTATACAATACTCAGGCTTTCCGTGTCATTTCGATAATTTAAGGTGTTATTTGTTCTTCGTATATGTATCATTTCCTTAATGTTTCGTTTTTTATGATTATTTTCAGAGTCTAGGATTTGGACATTATTAAAATTGAAATTATGCAATTCATCTATGGCACGTTTTGATAGGACAGTATGGTTTTGGTTTGTGTTTCTTATGCTATTTTTATGTTCCGTTATTCGTCTCCTTAAATATTGTTTTGATTGTCCAATGTATGTTTTTGGACAGTTCATGCAGTCTATTTTGTAGATTAAGTTTGTTTGTTCTGCTGTTGGTATTGTTGGTTTAAGTTTGGTGAAGATATTATTTGAGTTATTAGCCGGTTTTTCTACTATGTTGATGTTATGTGGTTTAAGGATTTTTTTGATCTTATTACTTAATTCAGGAATGTATGGTATGGAAATATAATTTTCCTTAATTTCATTGTTACTTTATTTAGATTTTTTATGATTATTGTATACCTTATTTATTCGGTTTTTTATAATTGGTTCTGTAAATTTTTTTGGATAGTCATTGCTTAGTAGAACGTTTCTTACTTTATCCAAGTTTTGGGGTCTGTCTTTCGGATTAGTTAGTTTAATAATGTCCAAATCCTAGACTTTGAAAATAATCATAAAAAACGAAACATTAAGGAAATGATACATATACGTAGAACAAATAACACCTTAAATTATCGAAATGACACGGAAAGCCTGAGTATTGTATACAATGATTTTAATAACCTCATAAAACCTAATTACTAAACTAATAACAATTAAAGTAACAACAATATGAAAGCAATAAATAAATCTTGGATTTACCCATTTTACCTGTACAAATAGTGAAATAAAATATGTGAACCTTTTAAATTTAGTATATAAATTGTGACGTCTTTTTATGACATGCTAAACTGTCCTCAGTTTGAGGCATCTTTTTCCGTACCCTGTGAGAAGTTGTTTGTCCCACGCTTGAGCGCAATTTTGTAAGGTGTGCTAATTTTGCTTTATTTTTCGCCCCATGTAGACTGCGTCATTTTGTAACATTTTTAAATACTGGACGCCCCAAGCTTGAGCACAATTTTCTTGCAGCCCCGCTTTAATTTCTGATAATGAATTGAGTGAGACCTGATTTTAAAAGAACTAAAGAAATTAAAGAAATACTAGCTCAGTTTTCCTTGGTAGAGAGATATGGGTAAGAGATAATTTTTGTACGTCTTTTTGGAATTTAATTCTATTTTTAAAGAAACCTCAGTTGTACGACTTTTTTTTTGGGCACCACTCATTTTAAAATAGAAACGGTTTAACTTCAGCTAAGAAAAATGAGAAAAAACTGAAGTGTTTTATGGATATTACTAAAAAGAAATTAGTCTAGCACAACTGATCCTGAAAAGAAAAATAAATATTCAGTGAGACACTAGCTTTAATCAACAAAAAAAGAATTTATTCATGTTTTTAAAATGAAAATAAAAAGTTCTAACCTTTACAGTTATACCAAAAAATTCTAGCCTAAATAGTAGTTGTTACATTTAAATTTTAAACCTTTACAACCCCCGAAGGCGAGACATCGTGTTTTTACACTTCACTTTTTTGTCTGTTATACGTTGCTGTTAATGCACTACCCTCAAATAAGTCTATTGGAGGGAGTTTTGTTGACTTACTGTTTTTCAGTCCTGCTGTGATGGACTTCGCCCGATTTCACACTTTTTCTTAACACTTAGAAAGCTCACTACAGCTTTTATTGTCGAAACTGGTACTTTTACTTAGCGGCTTCTGAAGAAAATTAGCCTACTTCGGCTAGATGGAAAATAGCCTCTCGGCTAGACGGTACTGCCTGGTCTGCGGCTCGATCGAAAAAAAGCCTCGCTGGTAGTTTCTCAGGCCCTTAAGTAATCGTGCGATTTTTGCCGGTAATATCCGGACGCTCCAATCAAAACTCCGGGTCAAACATTTCGCCAATCGCGGCCTGGCGGTAGGTTCGATCAGCAACCCGCACCACACAGTATATACTGAATGTCCTGAAACTTTTGTTTAATATACCGGTCGATGTTTTAAAATAAAAATAAATACAATTTGAAGTGAAAAATCAGTAACATTGCATGGTCTTAAAATCCAGGAAAAAATGAATGTTACATTTACCCCCTTCCAAAAAGAAATAGACTACACTAGTCTATTAAACTAAGGCTACTGATGAAAAGGTACAAAGTGGTACACTATCACTTAATACTAAGGTCAGAACTTAAAACAAAATTACAAACTTCGGTCCTTACTACTAGACTTAATTCTATTAAGCACTAATATTAAGTACAATGAAAACCAAATGAAAATTTTTGCATGTACACAAGAATCTTATAACTAGACTTAACTTAATTAAGCACTAAGGCTAAGTACATCAAAAAGCAAATAAAAATCCTTGCATGAACATAAGAAATACCTGTTCAAAGTAACAATCGCGGTCTTCTTATATAAAAGAATCAGCTCTGTTATTGTTACCAAAACAAAAAAATAACTGTCTAGACTCTTGTCTAAATCAAAAAAAGTGAACTGAAATAAAATATGAACACCCCCCTTAAAATCTTTTAAGGATTGTCTGAAAATTTTTTATTTCAGCAAAAGAAATTTATAAAAATTCTTAAATAAAGAAAAAAAATAAAAAAATGATTCTAGTGCAAACACTTACACTAAAAGGAAAAGTCTTGTCAGACCATTTAGCACAAGGCCAAAAAAAATAATATCTGGATAAATATCCAGACAAACGCTCGGGAAAAATCGCTATCCATGCTCTAGCTCATCGCTAAGAGGACATTCTAAATCTAGTATCACTACTAGTCGCACTCAGAAAATAATCGCACTCTATATCGCAATGTCGACGTCCTAAGACATCTAGACATGCTAAAGTCGCTAGGGAAAACGCTCTGGTTGATCGCCAGAAAACACGTCAGCTCATCGCCAACAAAACACTCTGGTATCGCCAGAAAAAACTCGGCTCCTCGCCAAGAAAACACTCTGTAAATAGTCCTCGACTACACAACGTCTGCGTTCTAAAAGAACAAACTCGCCATGAACATAGTGAGCAGCTATAAAAGCTAACTAAATCACTATAAGCGCAGTGAATAGCTACAAAAGCTAAAATTCACTCTTAACACAGTGAATAGCTATAAAAGCTAAAATTCACTCTAAACACCGTGAATAGCTATAAAAGCTAAAATTCACTAAACTGAATGATCCTGCTTCAAAAAGCAATGTTCACTAAGAACAGAATGATTAGTCCGCGCGCAACTAACATTCTAGGAAACATTCCCAACATAACTATATGAGACAGCAAGTCTCGAAATAGGACCTCCCTAAAGTCATAATCCTATATAGGAGTCCATAAGCAAAACGACTCAAAATCTCGCATTTTGAGCACATGCCCTCAGGCAACCAACATACACCGAAATATATACAGAAATATGTACAGTAATATATACAGAAATATATACAGGAGTTCAAATCCCAAACTCTTGGTTATGATTACTCCATACTGAGCTTGGTGAAAGCTCTTAGCAAAGCTAATCAAATCTTCGGCACATCGCACCAAAGTGACAAATCTGCCTAGAAACATGAGCCAGAAAAAAAACGCTCTCCGTCATTCTTCAGGGTGGCTACACAGAGAAATAAAACTTAACCAGCATTGCGCCTCTTCAAGTTGCATGAAGAACCCTCGTGTACTGGTCTCGCCCTAGAACAACAACGAAAAACATTCAATCCATCCCACATAACAGGAGACAAACACTTCACCACGATATACTGAATGGTGGAGACAAAAAAAATACAGAATTGGTGACCCTGGAGTCCACCAACAAAAGGGAGTAGATTATAGCATCCACTAAACTAAAACGGTGTCTACCACACCACCATAAGTCAAAAAAATTAATCAGTAGGGTGTTCCGAAATACACTACTGCCAACAGCCTGTCACCACTAATAGGCTAATTGGAGCTGAGGTCGACTACAGTAGTTAGGCTCTCCTTTGGTTCAAATAGAAATAACCATTGGGTAACAAAACCTTTAAAGGTCCCAAAGGTCAAACGTTCACCCCCCATAGACTACCCTTCCAATCAGTCTGTTCCTCAGGAAGACTAACTCCCTGCCAAACGTCGTAACGGCATCTGTTAGCACCCGGTGCATCACAGCCTGTAAAAACAGATAACTCATGGGATACAACCTAAAAGGTTTACAAGGTTGACTTAACCAAGCTTCTAACAAAATTTTAAAAAACGAAAATGAGCCTAAAAAGCTACATGAAGCAAAAATTTCTCAAATTTTTGGTGGCAATGCAACAAAACTTTTGAAGACGACAAGAGCTTTTCCAGCTTAATCAGAAACAAGAAGAAAACATCGTCGACAGCTAAAATATTCGATCATGGTGTTAATCGTCTTCCTAGACAATAGCCTCTAGAAGAAACTGCTACAGGTATCAGGCATAACCGTTTTCTGTCAGCCCAAACTTCTAGATTACCTCTTGGAAATCTAAAAATTCGGTTAGGAATCTTCCTTCACTGCGCTTAGCCTCTCTTGACAAGGTTCTCATCTCGGTATCAGATTTTGATCATTTCTTTGTGAAACGACTGTCTTACTCTGCTCTCATCTCCTGTAAATGACCAGCCTTTAGTTCTCCTGCAGAACTTCAATTTTCTATCAATCTGATAGTAAACCGAAAAAAAAAAAAAACTCAACATACGCCTATGAGTCCATGCAAAAAAAATTTTTAAAAAATTAGTGACTCAAAGGTAACGTTTAAACGGCTCTGAAAAAAAATAGAAAATACCCTTAGTTTGTCAATTCAGAAGAAGGTCTAAATCAAAATAATCCAAGTCTTAGACTTACTGGATAAACCAAAATCAATTTACTCTTAATTGCACCCAACATATACCATTAAGGTAATAAAAATACACCCACTCGGGTAACAAACTTTGAAATTGCTCATAAAAAAAATTTTTGACTCAACATCATACTACACGAGCTACATCTTGCGCTTGTCCTAACTCAAGATCACCTTGGATTGCCTCTAATCAAAATTTCGCTTCCAAGTGTCAAGAACTGGATATTATTTGGGGTCATAAGCAAATCAAATCCCGCGACCACCGACATACCAGTCTTATGATATATCCTGAGTGTGACTCTTTCGCAAGCTCGCAACAGCTGAGTCGACGCTAAACATCAACACAATCAACCTAAGTTTGGGATATGGCCAATACCCAAAACCTTAGCAAAAACTATAAAAGTAAGCTATCCTCAGCTCAACTTTTATAACAGTCAAAAAAAACGAGGTCGTCACCTCTACAGAGCAACATCAAAAAAAAATAAATTAAAGCAATTAAGATAATGTAAATATAAATTATTCTTCTTCTGACAAACTTTCACTAGGGTTAGGTTCATTGAATGGTTTTAAGTCTTTAATATGCCATCGTCCTATTTTAGTCCCATCTAAATTAACTAAACCATAAACTAAATCTGAAATCTTTTCTCTTATCACGCAATGCACATACTTAGGTACCAACTTAGATGTGAATTTATCAGCTGCACTGGAAAGAATTTTTTATTTTTTCGCCAAACGTGATCACCTATTTTAAAGGCAAAATCCCTTTTCCTAAGATTGTAAGACTTACTGTTCCGTTCATAAGCCTTATGTATCCTACTACGCACGTCGGTGAAAATATCTTTTAAACCCTTTAAATTTTCGGCGTACGCGCCCCTGTTACTCGGAATTATTTCACTGTCAACATTGACATCCAAATCCAAAATTTTTATAATACGATCCAGATAGAGGTATCTGTCTGCCGTAAACTAAGAAAGACGGTGTAAACCCTGTTACTTCGTGTCTTGCGGCGTACACGGGATTAAAACGGATATTAAAACCATAAGTTTCACTTAAGCTCTTAAAACTCTTAGAGGTAAACTGAGTACCGTTATCGCATATCAAGAGCGATGGAACACCGTAGATTAGAAAAATATCATTTTCTAAAATTTTCAAAAAGCATTCAGCTTTAGAGCTTTTCAAAGGAAATAACACGGTATACTTTGTTAACCAGCAAGAAATTACGAAAAGTCATTTATTTCCTTGTTTTGAACGTGGAAATGGACCTACTAGATCGGCTGCTATGACTTGAAAAGGGTAATTAACCGTTTTCTCTTTTCCCATCAGTCCCATAAGTAGTGCATTTGGAGATTTCTACGCTCCACATATTTCACAAGTCCTCACAAACTTTTAGATATCAAAACGCATTTTAAACGCATGTTGTCTCAGCCTAATCGCCCAACGTGCTAGTTTGCCACTAGGGTTTTTAATAGAATTAAGCCACAATAAACTATAACGATCTGTTATGACCGTGAAAGGAACACCTTCTATGTAAGGTCGAAACTTTTCGATGTTAAAGAGTACTGCTAAACATTCTTTTTCAACAACCGAATAGTTACGTTCAGCCTTTGATAAAGTTCTACTGGCATACGCTATCACTCTTCCCTCACCATTGATTTTCGGTGTTAGGACGCCCCCTAAACCGGTATTAGAAGCATCACTAGAAATATATAACTGTTGGTAAAAATTTGGTTGGGATAAAATGGGAGCTGAAACCAATAGCTCTTTAATCTTTATAAAAGATTCTTCGGCTGCCTTTGTCCAATCTATCGATTGTCCTTTTTTCCGTCCTTTCAAAAGATCATTAATAGGCGACAACAGGGTAGAAAAATTCTCGATAAAACGTCTGTACCACGAACACATTCCTACGAAGCGCTTAACTTCCGTAGTATTAGTAGGTCTCGCATTATTAACCATGCTTGCTACTTTATCCGGATCGGTACGCAAAGAATTTGAGCCTACAATATAGCCTAAAAACTTTAGAGAAGTTTTGAAAAAAATCACATTTGCTCAAATTTATCGTCAGTCCGGCCTCTTTCAATTTATCTTTTACTTCCTTAAGTAAGCGAATATGCGATTCGAAGTCTCCCGATGTTACTAAAATATCATCGAGATAGGTGAAAATATGTGGCTCATATTTCGGACCAAATATAGCGTCCACTAAACGTTGCTGAGTTTGAGCAGCGTTCTTTAGACCAAACGGCATAGTGACGAACTGAAATAGACCTCGGCCTACTACTGCAAAAGCGGTCTTTTCTTTAGAGGATTTGTCTAAAGGAATTTGCCAGAAAGCCTTTCTAAGGTCTATCGAAGATACATACTTAGCATTCCTGAGTGATGTCAAAATTCCGTCGATGTTCGGTAATGGGTAGTTATCAAATTTGCTGACCTCGTTGAGCTTTCTTCCGTCAAAGCACAGACGATACTGTCCATCGGCCTTTTTCACCAATAAGATTGGAGAACACCAAGGACTGTTTGATTCTTCAATCACTCCGAGTTTCAACATTTCGTCTAACTCTTTATTTAATACTTTTGACATATAAGGAGACATGGCGAAGGGCCTTGTCTTTACAGGACTGGCATCAGCCGTATCTATAGACATCTTGATTTTATTCGTTCGGCCTAACCTATCTTTACTACTTATTTCATTGAAAGAGCTTATTACTTTTTCTGCTTTTAAGCGTTCCGTCCGCGAGAGATCATCTAGGGTACATAGACGCGAGAAAAGGTTTTCAAAAGAACTTTCTGAATAACAATCTTTAAAACTTGTTTGAGAATTGACTTCTAGGGACTGTGGATACCACGAATTATTTTTAAAATTTACTAAAATTCCGAATTTTTGTGCAAAATCACATCCTAGAACCAAAGTATGTGATAGAGAAGGTACTACTAGAGCAGAGATTACTAAACAATGACCATTGCAGACTAGCGGCAACTCAACCGTACCTAAAACTTTTAGACGGCTGCCATCTGCAGTGGTAACACTTCTATTTTTGACGTGGCATATTTTTATACTTAAACGACTTAAAATCTTAATACCATTCTGACCTACAACGGAGGCATTTGCACCAGAGTCAAATAAAGCCGAGAAATGGGCACCTAATAGATTTATCTTGATATGCGGTCTGTTGTCTAAATATTTATGCACGAATAAAGGAGACATGTGACCATTTGGAGAAGCAGGAGTTTTAACTTGAGAAGGATAATTTTTATTAGACTTAAAAAAATCAGAAACTTTTAGTAACCATTTAGTCCAATCCGATCTACTGGAATATTTTTGTTCGTCCGTGTTTCTAGAACGTTTTGGATTAGGGGCTTTACTGCGAACATGAGCTTGTGACTTAGCCGAAAGATTAGAGGCTTTTTTGTTGGACTTAGGATATCCGCCTCGGTAATATACCGTCCTTACTCGTTTTTTGTACATTTGGGGCATGATGTTAGTCTCACGCCTGTTGTTCCACATTTGAAACAAAATACCCTCTTTGGTGCTGTACAATTTTGGTAAGTGTGATTCGGGCCTGTGCAATTCCAACACGTGAAAATTGCCTTAGGTGAAACCGGCTTGTCGTTCACTTTAGCTGCAGTGTCGCTAATTGTAGAGTCATTATCTTTTCCTTTACCCGTTTTCTGGTTACTCCTAGGGTTCCGATTTACATTCCCAACTTTATTTGTCGAGACTCCACTTCGGCCATTTGGATTATACTTTACCTGATGTATATTAGTTTCGCTTTTTGGTCTGCTCTTTCCTAACAAATAATCGGACTCTTCAAGTTTTCTACATAACCCGGCGAGTTCGGCTACCGAATTTATATCTAGTAGAGCTAACCGATTGACGAAACTAGGCAGAATATTCCTACGTATAAATTTAACTTTGGTACATTCCAAAGGCTTGATGGACAACCTACAAAATAAAGATTCCATGTGGGCAATAAAAATCACAGTGGACTCATCCTTCTTTTGTCGCCTCCTCTTTATTTCTGACCACAATTCTTCATCATCATCACAGTGCAAGAAGTCCTTCTTTAGCCTATCTACCAAGGAATGCCAGTCGTTAACACTTGATTTTATGCTTCTATACCAAATGAAGGCATCGCCAGTGAAAAATTCAACAGCAGAGCTGAAAAGTTCATCTTCCGATACTTTCCTAGCTTGAGCTATTTCAGTCAGCCTCTCCAAAAAAGGATAGAGTCTCTTTGAGTCTCCATTAAATTTCAATTGCCATTCGCTGACAGGAATATTTCTGGCTGCGCAATTCACGATTGGAGCTGGTACGTTTATGACTGGGGTTGTAATAGGCAGCTGTGGTAACTCATGGCCAGGAGCTATCTTTTCTGCAAGATTTGCTTCCATGAGTACACACGTAGCTATTGTTTCTTGAACATATTTGGAAAACTTCGACGCTTCCTCTTCGTCATCCGGCATGGGAATTCTTTGTACGCGACCCGCTACATGCGATAAACGTGATTTAACCCGGTGTACAAGTGAATCATTTGGATCACCGTCATAACTATCGATTAAGTTTTGGATAGAATTTAAACTCTTTTCGATACCAGCCGTTTCTTCTTTAAAAGACAGGGTGTCATCCCCTATTTTTATCGTTTTTCCGGGCTCATTAATTTCTTTACTTAAGATCCTCGTTAGAATCTTTCTTTTATCTGCGACCGGACGTTCTGAGAAAGTACGACGGATTTTTTAGTTCATAGTCTAATTCATATTCCAATAGGTGATTGACTTTAAAATTGAAGGCTTCCATGATAAATGAATACTATCAAATTTAAAAGAATTGTTTAAAAAGCCGTGAAAATATTTCTCCTGTGCTCCCAATAGTCAAAAAAATAACAAAATCTGTAAAGGCACTTAAAATATGTAAACTTTAAAAAAATCTTCAACAATTTCAAAAAAAATTTCTAAGTATTGCCTCGTATTAAAATCCTTTTATTAAGATATCTTAAGAATTTCCTATAAAAAAAATCTCTAAATATCGTTTCGTATATCAGCAAAGTATTTTTAATATTCATGCAAAATATAGGTGAGAAAAAAGAACAGTTTTTTGTTCGGTTATCCGCAAAATAAATCAACAATGCAAAATTAAAGTCGACCACCACATCTGCCAATCTGAACTATAAAGCCAGCTTTTAAGAAAAAAGTAGGAATCTCTTATCTTAGAGTCAACAACAAAATTCTAATATCTATATCAGATAAATTGAAATAAAAAAATTCTACAAATTTCCTGCTTTTGTCTTACTGCTATAGTGTAGTTTCGTTTAATAAATATTATGAAATAAAATATCTGCAAAGTTAGAGCTTTTATTTTGTTCGAAAGCTAGTACACTGAACCCTTTTTTTAAAAATAAAATTCCAAAAGCCCCACGTTGGGCGCCATTTTTATGTGACGTCTTTTTATGACATGCTAAACTGTCCTCAGTTTGAGGCATCTTTTTCCGTACCCTGTGAGAAGTTGTTTGTCCCACGCTTGAGCGCAATTTTGTAAGGTGTGCTAATTTTGCTTTATTTTTCGCCCCATGTAGACTGCGTCATTTTGTAACATTTTTAAATACTGGACGCCCCAAGCTTGAGCACAATTTTCTTGCAGCCCCGCTTTAATTTCTGATAATGAATTGAGTGAGACCTGATTTTAAAAGAACTAAAGAAATTAAAGAAATACTAGCTCAGTTTTCCTTGGTAGAGAGATATGGGTAAGAGATAATTTTTGTACGTCTTTTTGGAATTTAATTCTATTTTTAAAGAAACCTCAGTTGTACGACTTTTTTTTGGGCACCACTCATTTTAAAATAGAAACGGTTTAACTTCAGCTAAGAAAAATGAGAAAAAACTGAAGTGTTTTATGGATATTACTAAAAAGAAATTAGTCTAGCACAACTGATCCTGAAAAGAAAAATAAATATTCAGTGAGACACTAGCTTTAATCAACAAAAAAAGAATTTATTCATGTTTTTAAAATGAAAATAAAAAGTTCTAACCTTTACAGTTATACCAAAAAATTCTAGCCTAAATAGTAGTTGTTACATTTAAATTTTAAACCTTTACAACCCCCGAAGGCGAGACATCGTGTTTTACACTTCACTTTTTTGTCTGTTATACGTTGCTGTTAATGCACTACCCTCAAATAAGTCTATTGGAGGGAGTTTTGTTGACTTACTGTTTTTCAGTCCTGCTGTGATGGACTTCGCCCGATTTCACACTTTTTCTTAACACTTAGAAAGCTCACTACAGCTTTTATTGTCGAAACTGGTACTTTTACTTAGCGGCTTCTGAAGAAAATTAGCCTACTTCGGCTAGATGGAAAATAGCCTCTCGGCTAGACGGTACTGCCTGGTCTGCGGCTCGATCGAAAAAAAGCCTCGCTGGTAGTTTCTCAGGCCCTTAAGTAATCGTGCGATTTTTGCCGGTAATATCCGGACGCTCCAATCAAAACTCCGGGTCAAACATTTCGCCAATCACGGCCTGGCGGTAGGTTCGATCAGCAACCCGCACCACACAGTATATACTGAATGTCCTGAAACTTTTGTTTAATATACCGGTCGATGTTTTAAAATAAAAATAAATACAATTTGAAGTGAAAAATCAGTAACATTGCATGGTCTTAAAATCCAGGAAAAAATGAATGTTACAAAATATAGATATACATATATATATATATATATATATATATATATATATATATATATATATATATATATATATATATATATATATATATATATATATATATATATATATATATATATATATATATATATATATATATATATATATATATATAAACTTAAAAGCATCCTCGTAAATGTAATACAAACATATATTTATTTACTTCGCTACAGCCCTCCATTGCAAAGACTTGAATTACTGAAGTTGTTTAATATATCTCAATATAACATGAGACCAATTTTAGATGGATCATCCTATAAATACATATTACAATTAAATTTGAATTAAATGCAGTGAGAATATGCTGAATATCTGATTTTATATAGATTTAATTTAAGTAAGTTTCCTCGACATTCCAAACGATCTGTTCGTTGCCTAGGTAACGACGGAACCTACTGCGTTTATTAATAAACGGTGCTTTTAATAGGCCTGAGCCGTATCAAGATCGACTGGCTTTACGCTAAATACAATTTAAATCTGAATTAAAGCTGTTATGATGCGGGTAGTCGTGCAAAAAATGTTCGCAATTGTTACCTGGAAGGTAGAGATATAGGCGGTATTGTGGTAGATATTAGACATAAACTAAATTTCCTGCTTTTACATTTCATGCAGGTCTCAACCGTAAAATAATTTTATTATCGGTTTGTTAATTTTTATACTAATCGTATGAATTAGTTGTATTGGAAAAATGATTGAAAGAGATAAGTAAAATGAAAGATAAATATACAGTATTTTTAAAACTAGATTTTTTCTATAAACAGAATATAGTTGTTATAAAGAGGAGTTATGTATTAATAACCGCTCTTGGGATTATATTATGTCAAATTTAAGTCAATTTCTTTTTATGAGCAAACTTCGGGAGCAACCATGGGTCCTCTTGTAGTGAAAAGTTTTGACAACATAAATTGTTTAACAGTACAGCTTTGCTTGCCTTTTTTTCCTGTCATACCTTACTCATAATGTTAACTACTACATATTGCATTCGGTATTATCTAAGACGTGAAAATTAATACGTGTAATTCTCCGTCCTAAACAAACAACAGCCGATAACTTTTGATGAACTTCGAGTGATTATTAGCATCTTACCAACTTTTTCACAATTCCTAGAAATAACTGTGATGCAAAGGATGTAATATGACTCTACTGAGGATTTCTTGCGATATACTTATGGCCACCGAAATGGGCTAATACATAGGCTGAAAAGTTTTTGGTCTGACACATAGATGTCGCCCTTTTCAAAAAATCCATATGATTTTTAGGAAGTACCAACCTTCAAATGATACGTGCCAAAATTTATGACATTTCGACTATCATTTTTGATGGGAAAAAATACCCTTCAAACAAAGCAATGGCTTGATAAGTATTACGGGGACTCTGTTCCTGGAAAATCACTCATCATTTACCGGTATGTTGAATTTAAACGCGGTCGTTCAGACATAAATGATGCTGAACGCTCTGGATGCCCAAATGTGGTGGTTACACCGGAAAACATAAAAAAAATCCACAAAATTGTTTTGGATGGCCGTAAAGTGAAATTACATGAGATAGCTGACACCCTAAAGATATCAAAATAACGTGTTGGTCATATTTTGCATGAACATTTGGGCATGAGAAAGCTCTGTTCGAAATGGGTACCGCGTTTGCTCACAGTGAACTAAAAACAATAACGTGTTGATGATTCTGAGCGCTGTTTGGAACTGTTTAAGCGCGATGAAAAGGATATTTGTATGCGATATGTGACAATGGATGTAACATGGATCCACCACTACACACCGAAATCAAATCGGCAGTCAACTCGGCAGCAGCCGGTCACAGCCGCCCGAAGCGACCAAAGACCAGTCGGCTGCATAGAATAATGTCCATCGACTATTCTGAGAAGGGAAAAACCATCAATAGCGAACACTATATAAACTTAATGGTGCGTTTGAAGGCAAAAATCACAAAGAAACAGCTCCAAATGAACAAGTGCACCTGTCTCAAGTAAATGGTTACGATGGTAAAATTGCATGAATTGAAGTTCGAATTGCTTCCTTATTCACTATATTCTCCAGATTTAGCTCCCAGTGACTATCATCTATGCGCAGACCTCAAAAAAATTTTCGCAGGAAATAGATTTGGCTCCCATGAAGATGTTATCGCCTATTTTGAAGGCAAAGACAAATCCTTCTACAAGAAAGGTATAAAAATGTTAGAAAAACATTGCACTGATTATATTACTCTTGAAGGATACTATGTTGATGAATAAAGTCGAATATTGCAAAAAAAAAATGTTTTAAGTACCTAGACCAAAAACATTTCTGCCTATGTGTTATGTTTACTAGGACATGTTAACTTTGTCAGAGGTACTACGAGTATTATTAAGTATATTGATAACGGTTAACTAAGTTTATTATTCTATCTCGACGGAGTTAAATAATTTTTCATGTATTGGACATTTTAGTTGTTTTGCCATTTGGTAACGAACACCTGAATACCTTTTTGGATCATCTTAATGAACAACATTTCTTCCGAAGGTAGGACTAGAAACTCCATTAAGTGCTGAATTTTTTTACCTGATATATTTGCAAAGTAAATCAAAAATTCTAAATTAAAGTCAGATTCACATACTTTTGTTATAAATTTATATAGTATCTAGGGGCACGGCCCCCACCAAGTCGAGCAGAAAGCACAGCCGTACCATCCTTTTCTCGAAGCCACTCACGGCACTTTCGACCCCCCTGTAACTTCGTTGTGGATAAAGCTAGAAGCTTGAATTTTCAGTGACCAAGAGACTATACTATCTATATTCCTAAATTACCTTCTATTTATATCTTATAGTTTACGAACTATCGCCAGTCGAAGTTCATTAATTTTGTCACCGACACACTCACCGATCATCAAAATTCTAGGTACTTCTAGCAGACACACCAACTTCGAATTTTGAATTTAGTTAGTGTTTAGCCTATAAAGGAAGGAAAAACTGAAACATCCCGAAATTTCAGTCCCGTTTTCTAAATGTCACTTAAGCCAAAAAGGAGGGTCAACCTCGAAATGAGAGATAATAAGCTGTAAACTTGTATAAACCTTTATTTTGGCATTCTAAAAGTTGTCTCAAAAGTCTCATAAAATCTCGTGTCCGCGTCTTAAGATATTCAAGGTCAAAGGTCACAAAAATCGTTTTTTTTTTTCGCAAATATCTCGCTTCCTATGGTTTTAATGATATTTGCATTTATTATAAAAATCGTAGAGCATAAAATTCTCTATAAATTTTGGTCTAAACATTTTTTATACGCTTAACCGTTTTTGAGATAGAGCTCGAAGAGCGCGCAGCGCTCAGCCATACATAGCATAATGCAAGGTCAACCGTGAGTCCCGGTAAATAATACGTCGTATAAAACTAATAAATCACTAAAAAAATCCATAATTATGAATAATTTGTATTATTTATTAATTAATATATTATATTTAATAATATTTTTCATTTATCAAATATATTCATTTAATAATACTTACATACTTCGTGTAATTAAAAAATTGTTAAGTGAAATACTTTAAGTATATTTTAATTATAAAAAAACTATGAAGATGATGCTTCCATGACACCAGGGCTAGAAGGGAATATAGTTATTAAAATAGGAGCAAAAGTCATGTTAAGACGAAATATTGACGTGAGTCTTGGCTTAGTCAACTTTTCTATCGGTATAGTACAAGGAGTAAAAGTTGATCCTGAAAATACAAATAGAATAAAAAAAATACATATTACATTTAATAATGAACATCTCTACGAGCTTAGTCCAGTCAAAACTAAATTTAAAATTATTAATAGAGCTTATATTGATCGCGAACAGTTTCCGATATGTATAGCCTAAGTCAGGGGCTAAGTCTAAACAGTGCACTGATGGACATCAGTTCTTCAGTGTTCACACGTGGTCAAGCATACGTGGCACTTTCGAGAGTGACAATCTGGGCGGATTACATCTAATTAATGTCGACTTTGGTAGTATCAAAGCTCAGGAGTCCGCAATCGTTGAATATAATCGACTTAGAAGCACTTATCGTCCAGACTTGTCAAAAATTGTTACATCATAGCCTTTGAGAAAGACCAATAGAGACAGGGAGTGGGCTTTAAGAAAATCCATAGCTGACGTACAAAAAATATTACTCGAGAAGAAAAAAAAAAGAGGACTACCTACAAAAAGAAACGAGATCCCATCAAAAACATAAAATGTAAAAAATGGCAAGTCTCGCAAGGCAGTCCTTTCATCACAAAATGTTGTGAGATCTCATGTAAAATCAAGTCAGTTATTTTAGTTAGTATCTATGGAACCACTTATTCAACAACTTTTTCATAAATTATTATCTATTTAGTTACCTACCAACATTTATAGTGACCGTATCAATATTAAATAAGAATAATCTACTATTTAAAAGACTTTATTCTTAAGTGCGCTGTTTAGACTTACTTAGCAATCGAAAAAAAATTAGGAAACGAAAAGTAATAGTCTCTAAATCTAAAAGCCTTAAATATGACCCAACATAACCTGATTCAACCTAATACGACTTAAACAAACCTGATCTAATCTAACTTAATCTGAACTAGCCTAGCCTAGCATAACAAAATAAAGGTATGTAAGGTAGAAATGAAAAATAATAGTCTCTGAATCTAAAAGCCTAAAGTAACCTAACCGTACTAACCATACGGGAATTTAAATAAAAATGGCTATAACTTAGGAATGGTTTAGTGAAATGATTCCAAATTTTTAGAGGTGTTTCAAGAAACTGGTGAAAATAATCTATTTTCGGATGGTTGTAGCTTCTACTTGATGGAAATTCATTATAAATGTATAATAAAAGACTGTTTTTAGTCAATTTCCACTGATTTATTGATAAATTTTTTGATGACGCGTCTCGCTGTCGATGCAGCTTCATCGGATCTACATTTACCACTGTCAAATTTGGTTTATTTGAACAACATTGAATATTTTTAGTCTTTACAATTATAAATTATTTATTTATTATACTATCATACCTATTTAAATTTTATTGATATATATTGGGAAACACACACAGAAATGGTATTAAGAAAATAAATTCCATAATGGAGAATTATTAAATGTACCTAATTGTTAAGAAGAGTACCTGTAGTCCTTACTTGATTTATTTGCACTGTTTCTAAAATGTTTAGTTTTAAATCTTTTTGTTGGGTATGTACAATTTTGAAATTCGTATTAAATGTGTGTTTTTTATGTATGAAACTTTTTTCGTGTTCTGTAATTCTTTGTATAAATGTTCGTCCAGTTTGTCCTATAAATATTTTAAGACATGGCCCTTTCATGTTAATTGATATACTTCCGATTTATTATCTTTATTGATTTACAGTTTGTAGTTTTTGAGATATTTCCCTATAGTATTGTTTGTGTGGTAAGTTATGTTTTTGATTTAAAAATTTTCCCAGTTTTTCTGCTGGTTTGCCAAAAGAGGTTATATATTTAAATGGGATTTTCCTTTCCTTAAAATATGGATATATTTCTGAGATAGCCTTGTTTCTAAGTTTTTACCTAACGATCTTTTCGGTTACTAAATAACCGTTGTTAACGGCTACTGATTTTATGTAATTTAATTCTTTAGTAAAATCGCATTCTGATAAGGAAATATTAGTTAATCTGTGTATAAAGCTTTTGTTGGTTGGGGTGGTGGAAACTATTGTGATCTGTGGTATCTGTATGAGAGGGTTTGTGATAAATTACAAATTCATGTTTTTTTCCGGGTTTTACTGATTGTTAAGTCTACGAAGCTGATTTTTCCTTCGACTTCTTCTCATTATAAAACTGATATTTCTGTGTAAGAAATTAATGTACTGTAAAAAGCGTGATAATTGTCTACCGGTCCCTGTAGAGCATACAATTATATCGTCTACCTGTCGATACCAGTATAAACAGTTATTACTATTGTTATAATTGTTAAATATCTTTGTATCAATATTGTCCACGAAAATTTCGGCAAGTAATGGGCTTCTTCTACTATTGTAGACTTTATTGTTAAATGAAAAATAATTATGTTATGGGCAGGTTTTTAATAAATTATATGGACATAATGTCCATTTTTATATTATAAAAATATATAAATTAGAAAAAAATACATAATTAAATTATTAAAAAGTAAATACAATTATAAAAATGGATATAATTAATTTGTTAAAAACCTTCCTACCACAAAATTATTTTTCATTTAACAATAACGTCTACAATAGTTAATCTACATGAACAACGGTTATTCAGTAACCCTAATCCAGAAGAGCGTTAGAAAAAAACCTAGAAACCAGGCTATCTCAGAAATATATCCATATTTTAAGGAAAGAAACACCCCATTTAAATGCTTAACCTATTTCGGAAAACCAACAGAAAAACTGGGAAAATCTTAAAATCAAAAAAACATCAACATAGTTTACAAGACAAACAATACTATAGGGAAATGTCTCAAAAACTACAAACTACAAACCGCAAATCAATAAAGATAATAAAACAGGGGTATAGCAATTAATATGTGGGTCATGTCCTTAAACAAACATTGAACCAACTGGACGAACATTTATACAAAGAATTACAGAACACGAAAAAAGTTTCATCCATATAACATCTAATTCAACATATGTAAGCCATCTTTTAACTGATAATCACAGGTTTCAAAATTTTAGATACCCAACAAAAAGGTTTAAAACTAAACCTTTTAGAAACAGTTTAAATATATATATATATATATATATATATATATATATATATATATATATATATATATGTATATATATATATATATATATGTACATATATATATATATATATATATATATATATATATATATATATATATATACATATATATATATATATATATATATATATATATATATATATATATATATGTATATATATATATATATATATATATATATATATATATATATATATATATATATATAAAAAAAGGGAGACCGCAGAAAATGCACAAACTATAGAGGCCTAAGCATAATATCGAGTATGGGACGTTTGTATGGAAAAATTATTAAAAATATCATGGAGGAAAATATAAAAGGAAAAATTGCAGAAGACCAAGCAAGCTTTACGGCCGGAAAATCATGTATAGACCACATATACACTATAAAACAAACAATGGAAAAAAACTGACAAAGAATAGAGAAGTTCATCTAGCCTTCATAGACATAAGAAAGGCCTATGACTCAGTACCAAGACAAAGATTATGGAACGTAATGAAAGAAATAGGCATTAACAAAGAACTAATATACGCAGAAAAGCTCTCTACGAAAACAACACAGTGAACATAAAAATTAGGACATAAAATAGGGAAGAAACTCCAAACATCAAAAGACCGATTACAAGGATGCTCTACATTCCCAACACTATTCAAAATATACCTCGAACAAACATTAAAAAAATGGAAGCAAAAATGTAGTGGAATGGGAGTCCCAATACGAGACGATTACTTATATACTCTAAGTTTCGCAGACCAAGTAATCATAGCGCAAGATAAGGAAGACCTCAGTTATATTGTAAGAAAACTGAAAGAAGAATACCCTAAAGCAGGATTAGCAATAAACTTTGATAAAACAAAATACCTAACAACAAAGAAGGGAAACGTGGAGAATCTAGAAGTTGATAACGAAACAATAATCAAAGGAACCGATAGATTTAAATATTTAGGAACCATTATTTCAAAAAAACGCAACATCAGAAGAAGAGATTAAAGTTAGATTAGGACAAACGCGGACATGCATAAGACAATTAAATTCGATCCTGTGGGACAAGCACATTACAAAGAGAAAGAAAACACGCATATACAAATCAATAATACAAAGCATAATGACATACGGGTCAGAAACATGGACGATCAACAAAAGAAAAATAAATCTAAAATTAACGCGGTAGAGATGAAGTATTGGAGAAGATGTTGTAGAGTGACACGTATGGAGAGAATAACAAATGAAGAAATAAGAAGCAGAATGAACATCAAAGAGAACGCAATAAACACCATTGAAGAAAAACGATTAAAA
The DNA here is from genome assembly GCA_019049505.1 of Pachyrhynchus sulphureomaculatus. Taxonomy (NCBI): domain Eukaryota; kingdom Metazoa; phylum Arthropoda; class Insecta; order Coleoptera; family Curculionidae; genus Pachyrhynchus; species Pachyrhynchus sulphureomaculatus. The sequence continues at coordinate 38,157,885 of CM032452.1, forward strand.
TGGTATGGACACATAAGACGGAGCGAAGATAATAGGTTGATAAAGAAAATAACGGAGTGGAGCCCTATAGGGAGAAGAAAAAGAGGAAGACCCAGACGATCGTGGAGAGACGATGTGGACGAGGCTATGGAGGACAGGGGTCTAACAGATGGAGACTGGGAAGATAGAAACGGATGGAATCAAAGGCTGAGAGAAGGCAGACAGCGTCAGCTGTAGAAAATCCTTGATACACACACATATATATATATATATATATATATATATATATATATATATATATATATATATATATATACATATATATATATATATATATATATATATATATATATATATATATATATATATTGTTTAAATAAACCAAACTTGAGAGTGGTAAATATAGGTCCGACGAAGCTGCATCGACAGCGAAATTTATCATCAAAAAATGTATAAATAAGTCAGTGGAAATTAACTAAAAACTATCTTTTGTTATATATTTAAAATAATCTATAATTTTTTTATGAAATACTGGCTATTTTGAGTATCTCCCAATTATCCTTAAGTGGAATTCAACGCGTGTTGTTTTTTAACTATGCAATTAAAAGTCTGAAACCTTCGTAAGGAAGGACTATGAATACGAGCTCATAATATCTTTAGAACAAAAACTTAAATAAAAAAGTATCGGGCGGTAAACTAAATTCGTGCCTCTCTCTCAGCCTCTATTTTTTTTGGGCCTGCTGGTTCATTTTTATTTTAAACATATTTTTACATTTCTAAGTAGTATAAAATATGCATGTAAAACGAGAAAAATACATTATTGTTATCTATAATTTGAAAATGAAAATTCCAAAGGCAAACTCAAAAACGTTACAGCTTTCCTTGTGATCTATACTGGGGGGACTTTTAATTTTCTTTTGCCGGAAGCAGGTATTCATCTAGGCCTTATTACACTCCTGGGAGCTAAGATATTCTTTTGTTTTATGGCTAAGCAAGAAAAGAAGTGGAAAGAGAAAGGCATAAAACAAGGGAGTATTTTTGAGATTCTTTTCTTTTTATAATCACGGGGACTATTGTTTTGCTGTAAATAACAAAATTAAAATGAAATTCTATGCTATTTATGTTGTACTCGTTTCTTTCGAGGCGACTTTTCTTAACAATTAAATTTTCCTTTGCCGAAATTGGTTTTGCATTATTTATTTATCTTTCAATAAACAAAATATGTGAATATATTCCTCTCATGGTATTTAATGTATGATTTAGTTTTATTTTTTGATGGAAAAAATTGGGCTGGGACTAAAAACACTGATTTTTATTATGGAGGGACAATAATAGGATCCGAATGGATTTTAACAGCTGGCCCCTGTACCGACTGTTCGTGCTCCGTTATTTCACTTAAAGAACAGTAACAAAGACGAGCTTTTATAGTCTATGGAGGAAATTTAATAAGTACTTTGCTCTTCTGGTTTAATTTACAGTTGTCTCTTCTAGCCATTTTGGCTACTTTATTTCTACAGTACTTAGGTGCGGACGATCCTATTTATGAAAGCTACCAGAGAGTCAAAAAATATTAAAAAAAAACAAAATTGGTATCGGCATGTTGCTGATTTTTTCTCTATATGATTATGAGATTCAACACACTGCTAAAAAATTAAAGAATAGGCTGACCGCAGGACCTGATGGTATTCCATCTTTTGTGGTTAAAGATTGTGTAGGTGCACTTATGGTGCCTCTAAAATACATATTTAATCTGGCGTTAAGGACGTTAACATTTCCGCGGAGCTGGAAGGAAACGAGGGTGTGCCCCATTTTTAAGTCCGGCGAACGTAGCGAGGTAAACAATTATCGACCTATTTCTATTCTCAACAATTTTTCGAAGCTATTTGAAGTAATTCTGTATAAACGCATTTATACTCAGGTTAGAGGTATTCTGTCAACCCATCAACATGGATTTATTGATGCTAGATCCACTGTAACAAACTTGGGAGTTTATACAAACTTTACAGAGAACATATTAGGCGCAGGAGGGCAGGTTGACGTAATATACACGAACTTTTTTAAAGATATGATAGAATATCTCATTTCGTTTTGCTGCAGAAGCTTTGGCGTATGAGTTTTGGTATGGATGCGTGCAGTTTGTTTTCTTCATATTTGGGGGGCCGCTCTCAGTCAGTACACTATAATGGATATATTTCCGATTCTTATACCGCAACCTCGGGCGTGCCGCAGGGATCCAATCTTGGTCCCCTACTATTTTTGCTATATATTAATGACCTCTGTGATACTCTGAATTGTGGCAGGCTGCTTTTCGCTGATGATCTCAAGCTGTATGTGCCCGTCTCATGTATTCAGGACTGTAAAGTGCTTCAAACTGAGCTTTGCGTGGTTGAGGATAGATGTAAGCGCAATAAATTAAACTTGAATATTTCTAAATGTAAAATTATGTCGGTGACGAGGAAAAACCATATAATAAAATATGAATATTCACAAGGAACGTCAACTGTCGGGCGCACCAAGAGTGTAAGGGACTTACTTTTTTCTAATCACATTAATAACGTAACGCTGGAAGCCAATCGTCTATATGGTTTTATAGTGCACAACTGTAGAAGCTTTAATAGTGAACGATCTTTAATACTGCTATATGAGTCTTATGTGAGATCCAAACTAGAGTATGCCTCTCTTATTTTGAGCCCATATTATTTATGCTACAAACTAATGCTAGAACGAGTTCAAAAAAGATTTCTAAAATATTTATCATATGGTAGATGGTGTCTATCCAATGAGAGGAATAGAGTACTCTTTGTTGTTGGAGAGATTTAATTTTCAATCACTTGAGGCTCGCAGAGAGTGCTCGTCTATAATTTTCTTGTATAGATTGTTGTACAGAGTCATCGACTGTCCTCAGCTGCTATCGGAGGTGGCTATATTGGTGCCTAGAATTAATTCACGAAATACTGCTACTTTTGTTTGTTCACATGCTAGGACTAATCTCAGGTTAATTGAACCAATCAATGTTATGTGCAATAAATTTAACTTAATTAGTAATGAATGTGACATTTTTGCAGACACCGAAAATAAGATTCGGTCAATATGTTTAGATCATTTCACTTGATGGGACATTTATGAAAATTCTTTTAGAAACTTGTTTTGCTTGTTAGATGTATGTAATTAATATTTGTTTTATTTCACTTTTATTCTAATTTGTACTGCACTGATTCATTTAATTTCTGTATTCATTTTTATTTCTTTCTTTCTTCTTCTTTTTTTTTGTTGTTTTTGTCTATTTTTGTTATTACTTTAGTACCTTAGTTTTAACAGAAAATTTCATTCATATTCTTTTTTGTTTTCCCTGTAAATGGTTCTTACTGTTGGGAATAAAGCTATTATTATTATTATTATTATATATGTTTTAATTTTTTTAACGACTCAATAGTATATGGTACAACCAAGTTACATGATACGGTAATGGTTACCCTAACACCACAATTAAAGTAAAAAATGTTTTCCATCATCCCAAATTCCAAACAAACCCCGCACACCTGCGGGGTTTGTTTGGTAACAAATTTATATTATTATTAAATATTTAATTTATTTAGTGGCTATACTAGTACCACCAGCTAGCACAATAATATTCTATTCAGATTATAAATTTGTAATTATTAAATGATATTGTCAACCTGAAGTACCAGGTTAGTTTAGCATAGTATTATATATACCATGTAGCAATGGGTCTCAATGTCAAGTGTCACTGCACAGCTTCTTTTAGAGGATCTTAAAGAAACAGTGACAAAAGGTTGTATTTTAAGTTTTCCTTTTTTAGATTTGGAGACGGCAGGTTGCATATCAGCGATAGCAAAAACCTATTTTTCATTTTTCAGAACTCCAGATTGAATTGCCTTGGTATCATTGATGCGACGAGAATATTACCTAGCAAGACGATGGATGTTTTTTTATAGAGGAAGTGAAAGCAGCCTTATACTGTACAGACACATATCCAAAACTACCCTGGGCAGATATATATCAAATTTTCAAGTGAAAATCTACACTATTCTCATGTGTGACAGGAAGATAAAAAAAAAGGGTAAGCAAGTGTAAACATTTGCTGGTGAACCTGGCGAACAAAAACAGACAGCTTCTTGTTTGGGTACCTGACATTACAGGTGTCCAGAGCAATGAGATGACTAACATATGCAGTATGAACAGTCTCACAATCGTGGATCTGTTCTATGAGAGTCTAGAACGAGACGTTAGATATAAGACAGTCCATGATTCTCATTAAGAGATCTATTTCTGACTATACTAGGTCACTGTAGAAATTGAACAGAAAAAAACCTGAAGATGGTCAAAGGCACATAGGCCCCAGAATCAGTATTTAGGTCGCATCGGAGCAAAGATTATTCAGATTCTAGATACTTTAAATCGTAGGTTTGCTGTCTATAAACCATCTGTAATTACGTATCCACAATTCCACGTTCTGAGAATTGGTTTATCACAGTATTTACCTACCTAATACGATACCAGGCAGGTAATGGATTATTATTCCACAATTTGGCAACTGCCCACAATAATTTATTAAAAAGTGTAAGCCTTCATAAATTAAAATTCACGGTCTATTTTCAGCATTTGAGCTGCATGTTGGATGTGTTACAGTATAACCTACGTCGCTGATGCCTCTCTCTCTCCCTCTCTCTTTTCTCGAATTTACACTATAGAAAATGTTCAAGTGGCGGTGACCACAATCTTTAAAATCATCCCAAAAACTATATAAAAATGTATCTAGCGAATTAACTAACCATGAAAAACGCTGTATCAAAGAGCAGTGGAAGCCAACAGAAGGAAATATTATTTAAATTATTACCATTATAATTGGCTGGGATTATATATCCTATTAAGAATTCTGTTTCTTTTTAGACAGAGAATGTAATATTGGAAAAAGTAAAAGATTCCTAAATATATAAGCCCATTCTACAAAGTTTATTTCCTTACTAAACTACATACATGATCTTCTTCATATCTTAAAGTGCATCTCCATAATTCCCCCTTTGCAAACATCCTACGATACATTTCTGTTTTTTTATTACCCGTTATATTTTTCTGATGCCTACTATACAGTCTGATGTTTTATTCAAAAGAAAAACCCGTCGTGGTTTCTAATGGAACAAAAAATATTTTCCAGATGTCTCAATGCGCTGTTAGAGAAGGTATTTTGGGCATTACAGGTGAATTATTTTATTGTTAACATAAAACTGTCTCTAAGAATGTGCTTGACGACTATACAGGGTGTTTTTAAGTTAGGATATTATTTTTACTTGGTTGTAATATTGAGATTAAAATTTTCAAAAAACAATTTTAAAAAAGGCTTAAAATCGTATAAATTTTAAATAGTTCGGCTTACATAAATCGTATATTATTAGAGTAATCGCGTTTTCTTGATAAAAGTAGAGTTTTACCATTAGCGCAAATATTCAAATTTTTCTTTTAAATTGCTAAATACAGAAAAAAAACCGCATATTTTACCACTTCTCCTTTTTTTTATGATTAATTTAAGTTTAATCTGTTGAGGGTATCTGTATGTTTTCATTTTATTCACTTTTTGTATTCGCATTGGGCTAGAAGAGTTCATACGAACGACGTCTGACGGAAAGTGAGATTCACATCACCGAATGCTTCACGCATGGTTAGTTAGTTTGTTGGTTGTAGGCAGGAGATCTTGTGACTTATGTAACACATGTTTGGAACAACGCAATTGAACACTTTGGAGAATCTCGAGCGGTTGCTCTTCACATATTCAAGGCATTCGACCGTATTTGGCACGATGGACTGTTGGTTAAGCTACGCTCTTTTGGTACGTCTGAAAACTTCTGTTTGTGGCTCTTATGTTTCCTCAGAGAGCGTTCTTAACGAGTGGAGGTCGACGGATTTCTTTCTAACACCTTCACTATCACCGCCGGTGTGCCCCAAGGCTCCATACTGTCTCCTACTCTCTTTCTCATTTATATTAACGACCTTCTGGAAAAGACCGGGAATCCAATCTACAGTTTTGCAGATGACAGTACGCTTATCTCTTCATTCACTTTGAACGCTCAAACATCGGCTACTTAGGCGAATATCCGCAGAGAGCAGGAGGTCGTTCTACTTAACAAAGACCTGGTAGAATTTCTATCTTGTAATGACAGTAACCAAATGGAAATTAACGCTACAAAAACCCAGGCGGCAGTTTTTTTTCTAAAAAATTTAACGTTGCTGAACCCGACATGGTTATGTCGGGGCACTCCATTCCCCTAACATCGTCACTTAATTTGTTGGCCGTTAATTTGGGAGCAAATATGTCCTGGCATGAACATGTTGCAGACATAGCAAGGAGAGCTTTCAAAAGTTGGGAATATTATTTCGAACCAGAAAGCTTTACACTCCACAACAACCGTTAATTCTTTACAATGCTCAACTATGGGATACTGCTCCCATGTTTGGGGCTCCGCTACCAAACATACACTGCATTTGTTGAATTCTGTTCAGAGAAGAGCTGTTCGTCTGATTGGAGACCCGGAACTGACCGGCGGCCTTGATTCGCTGGAACATCGAAGAACGGTTGGCGACTTGAGTCTGTTCTACAAGTATTTTTATAGAAAGTGTACGAAGGATGTAGCACGCTTAATTCCTCCCAGAGTGGTGAAAATTAGAAATACACGTCGCGCTAATACTTCCCATCCGTATGAAGTTCAGCTTGTTACTACTCCGCGTACACCGCTTTTCAAGCAGTCTTTTATATGGAGAATATTATCCCTTTGGAATAATATACCCAGGGCTGTGTTTCCCACCGAGTACAATTTACAGCGATTCAAAAACAACGTGAATCACTTTTTCCGCACACATGCCGCTCCTTTGGGCACCACCTATTTTACGTCTGGTAATTTGGCCTGCTTAATATAGAAAGCGCTATATCTCACAAATAATGATGAATTTAGAAAAAAAATGGAGTCCTATCAACTTAATAATGAAACATTTTGTTTCACTAGTTGGTAGTTTACCAATTTTTTAGTTCAGGACAATGAATGACTGATATATTAAAACGGTGTCTGTAAAAGAAAAGAAAGCATTGAATTATTTGAATGAATTTTTCGTCTTAATAATTTTACCTGTTCAACTTCACAACGTGGTCCCAAAGTGGTCTCAAGAACAGATCGAGTACAATATTGCGTCATATCGCTATCCGCAAAAAAAACGAGAATGGTCTCTGTGATTAGAATTTCTTGTATAAATAAAAAAAAAACTAACCAGGGAAAACAAAATCAGAAACGGTTAAACAAACTTTATTTTAGGGTTAGAGCGACAAAAACAGGTGGACATAAGACTATGTTCCCATAGCGTAAATATGGAAACTTCCGTAGCAGTTCCACACGAGTCAAGTGTTAAAAAATAAGACTAGCAACACTAATTTTGTGGCTGGGCGTTAGTTAAAAATAAGTCCTGATAAGGGTACAAGTCTACCAATTATTCTCTCTGAAGTCTATAAATTGCAAAAGGAAGAAATAAACAATAAAATATTTTCTACATACAAAAATATGGCTCAGTGGAAAACGTTTAAAGTAACAACAGGGGCATTAATTTTCGTTTCAAAAAGTCTTTCAAAATTCGTGCAATAGACATGGAATTTATTTATAATGTATCCTAAGTACTATAAATACAATAAGCTATAATAGAATGTTCATGCATACAGTAAATTGTTGGTTGACCGATGTTGCGCCATGTGGTATACCCATGTATTGTCTTTAGTGTTCCGTACGGAATACTTATGAGATCACTTTGGTGTCTGTCTGTCTGTCTGTCTGCCACATCCGATTTTTTCTGAAACTATTTGACAGAAAGTTAAAATTTGGCACAAATGTAGGAATTGATAGCCTAGTCAGGGCCGTGTAGTTCTGAAAGTTAAATTTTTGCTTAAGGGGTTAGTTTTGAGGGGTGTAATCGGAAGTGAAAAAAAAATTTACCAGGTCACCAAGTGGGGTGTCGAATGAGAGCTTGTGCAAACACAAGTTCAAAATATATATGACATAATAGTTGTGCACACTTTTCTTTGTATTATTTTTAAAAGAGTGGTCAAAGATCTGTTGTCCACCGAAAAGTACTGATCAAAAAATTTTGAGAAAATTCTAAAATGGTTTTCAAAAAAGTGGAGCGAAAATTATCACGAATGCATTTCGTTTGATAATTTGTCTGGTATAAGAAAACTAGTTGCCCACCAAAATGGTGATGGTTTATTTTGCGGAAAGTTGTGAACTGAACCAGGAGTGATAGCCATTGTTTTAAGCATCAGGTACCGAGTGAAAATGGTTTTATTTTATTTGTTTATAATCAAAAAAATATTTAGGTTTCTTTTGACCATGAGATTCTAGATCAAGTCAGATTAAGTTATTGGCTATTAGATAGCTAGACGCTATATAATATATATATATATATATATATATATATATATATATATATATATATATATATATATATATATATATATACAATACTTAAAAATTTTCTTGAACCATCAATTTATATTTGTTTTCAATTCTTGGGCTTTGGGTTCGTTTTATGAATATTTGGTATTTAAATGAAACTTAAATTGACGTTTCGCCCTTTGGTTTAGAGCATTTTCATTTTTTTCTTTATTTCTACAAATTATACAAAATATAAAAGTATAAAAATAATTTACATTTAGGTATACTAGTACAATACAACTTATTTAACACACACAACCATAAACCATTTACATAAATTCTTAGTTCCATCTTTAAAAATTAAAATCGCATGGGACCTACCTTGAATCTCACATATTTTATTTACTACTGACAAGTCGTAGTGGCATTCTCATCGAATGTAGATTTTATTTTGTATTATTGATCCGTATTTTTTTTTTTTTTGTTTTTTGAATATTAAGCAGGTAGTCTTTTTGTTAATATATTAAGGATGAGTATACACTTTAAAATATTACCTTATTAAATTTGTATAAATATGGCTAATTCCTTTTATATCACTTTTATCATTGACTGTAAATTTCTCATTTTTTTAATTTCGATCATTTCTTTTATTGCAAGTTTTCCAATATTAATGTCCCTGTTTAAAATCTTTGTTTCATTAAAGTTGAAGTCATGTCCAAGTTCCGTTGTGTGTTTATGAAGTGCCGTTGTTGCATTTTTTGTATACTTGTGTCCGTTGAGACTGTTTTTTAATAATTGGGTCGTCATACCAATATAATGCATTGGGCAATCTGCACAAGGTACCGAATAAACTACATTGGATTGGTTCATGGTTGGTACCTTGCTTTTCAAGTTTGTAAATAGTGAGCTTAGTTTGTTCTGCGTTTTGTAACAAATAGTTATGTCATATTTTTTAGAGTGCCCCCTAGTTTTTCTGATAAATCGCGTGTATAAGGTAGTGGGAGAAATTTGTTCTGATTTTGTTCTTTGGTTTTCTCTTGATTTTTTTATTATAGAATTTGTATGTTCTTGTTTTTATTGTTTGGTTGATGTCTTTTTCTCTAAATCCATTTTGTATTAACACTGATTTCATTTGATTCAGTGCTTTCGGTCTTAAATTTGGTGAGGTTAGCGCTATTGCCCGGTCTGTTAAACCGACAATAACACTTTATTTTGTTGTGTTTTCTAATTAAAGTTGTATCCAGGAAATGTATTTCATTGTTATTTTCGATTTCTGAAGTAAATTGCAATTTTTGATGGAAACTGTTGAAATCATGGAGGACTTTATCAGTGTTATCTGTTGTAACTGCCAATAAACAATCATCCACAAATCTTTTGAAAAATAGTATGTTTTACTCTAAATTATTTATAACACTTTCTTCTAAATGCTCCATAACCAATTGAGCTATTACTGAGGATATAGGAGAGCCCATGGCACACCCTTCTATTTGTTGATAGAATTTGTCTTGATATTGGAAATAATTAGTATTTAAAGTAAAGTTAACTGCTTCAATAAAGTTTTCTTTTGATATTGTTGTGTATTCTGTTAATAGATCCCATTTTTTTGTTTATGGCAGTCTGTACAAGTTCTTTAGGTATATTTTGTGTATAATGACACAACATCTAGTGAAAGAAGTTTATAGTTTTGTGGTATGTTTATCGTGTCAATGAATTCTTTAAATGTGAATGAATCTTTGATAAAACAGTTATTTTTACCTGTAATATTAGATATACATTTGGCTAGGTATTTTGAAAGGTTATAAAGAGGTGATTTTAAACATGATACGATTGGCCTTAGCGGTATGTTTTGTTTATGCAATTTGGGTAAACCATAAATTTTAGGTGACACTGCGTTGTTTATAATTAACCTTTTGGCTTCTTCATTACTTATTTCTTTCTTATTTAATAGGTTTTTTTTATAAAGGCGTTGTTTTTCTTTTGGAAAACTTTCTTGGGGTCACTATTAAGTTTCTTATTTTTAAATTTTAATACCTCACATCTGAACTTCACAGGTACGTACTTTGAATCAAAACTAAATAATATCATATACAAAACGAAATTAAGCATTCTCAACTTATCTATTAAACAAACAACTAGAAATATTAACGAAATAAATAAGCTAATAAACCAACACGAGGAACACATTAAGATACACATACCCGTAAATATTGCTGAAACATTCATTAAATTCGCAAACAGAAAGTTTCAACAAATTCATAAAAAAATAAAAATAAAGCAACAAAATAAAATTCAATATCTAATTAATAAAACAAATAACGATACAAAAAATGAAAATACAACTTCAATATGGTTAGAAAATATTTCCGATACACTGATACCGAATGAAATAGCAGAAGTTTTGTCCCTGGGTCCTAATTTTGCACTAGATATAACCACAGAAAAAGAGTTGCCTGTTGCAGAATATATTGCGTCCATTGAGTCAGTAATAAATGATAAACCAAGTGAAGAGAAAGACACAATTAGAGCAAATATAACTAATATTATAACCAATCACAAAACTAAAATTAAAAACAACAAACAAAAAATGAACCTACTGCAAAAAAGAATCAAAAAAAACTTATACCGTACGAAACAATTTATTAAAGACAACCCCCAGATTGTAATAGCAAAACCAGATAAAACTAACAAAACGGTCATAATGAACACCAAAGATTATGAATCCAAGATGGAAACCCTTCTTAATGACCAAAATACATATAAGAAACTTAATAGTGACCCCACGAAAGTTTTCCAAAAGAAAAACAACGCCTTTATAAAAAAAACTATTAAATAAGAAAGAAATAAGTAATGAAGAAGCCAAAAGGTTAATTATAAACAACGCAGTGTCACCTAAAATTTATGGTTTACCCAAATTGCATAAACAAAACATACCGCTAAGGCCATCGTATCATGTTTAAAATCACCTCTTTATAACCTTTCAAAATACCTAGCCAAATGTATATCTAATATTACAGGTAAAAATAACTATTTTATCAAAGATTCATTCACATTTAAAGAATTCATTGACACGATAAACATACCACAAAACTATAAACTTCTTTCCCTAGATGTTGTGTCATTATACACAAATATACCTAAAGAACTTGTACAGACTGCCATAAACAAAAAATGGGATCTATTAACAGAATACACAACAATATCAAAAGAAAACTTTATTGAAGCAGTTAACCTTACTTTAAATACTAATTATTTCCAATATCAAGACAAATTCTATCAACAAATAGAAGGGTGTGCCATGGGCTCTCCTATATCCTCAGTAATAGCTCAATTGGTTATGGAGCATTTAGAAGAAAGTGTTATAAATAATTTAGAGTACAACATACTATTTTTCAAAAGATTTGTGGATGATTGTTTTTTGGCAGTTACAACAGATAACACTGATAAAGTCCTCCATGATTTCAACAGTCTCCATCAAAAATTGCAATTTACTTCAGAAATCGAAAATAACAATGAAATACATTTCCTGGATACAACTTTAATTAGAAAACATAACAAAATAATCACTAAATGGTATACTAAACCAACGTGGTCTGGCAGGTATTTGAATTTCTACTCTAATCACACAAAGGCACAAAAGGTAAGTGTTATTGTCGGTTTAACAGACCGGGCAATAGCGCTAACCTCACCAAATTTAAGACCGAAAGCACTGAATCAAATGAAATCAGTGTTAATACAAAATGGATTTAGAGAAAAAGACATCAACCAAACAATAAAAACAAGAACATACAAATTCTATAATAAAAAAATCAAAAAAGAGAAAACCAAAGAACAAAATCAGAACAAATTTCTCCCACTACCTTATACACGCGATTTATCAGAAAAAACTAGGGGGCACTCTAAAAAAATATGACATAACTATTTGTCACAAAACGCAGAACAAACTAAGCTCACTATTTACAAACTTGAAAAGCAAGATACCAACCATGAACCAATCCAATGTAGTTTATTCGGTACCTTGTGCAGATTGCCCAATGCATTATATTGGTATGACGACCCAATTGTTAAAAAACAGACTCAACGGACACAAGTATACAAAAAATGCAACAACGGCACTTCATAGACACACAATGGAACTTGGACATGACTTCAACTTTAATAAAACAAAGATTTTAAACAGGGACATTAATATTGGGAAAACTTGCAATAAAAGAAATGATCGAAATTAAAAAAAATGAGAAATTTACAGTCAATGATAAAAGTGATATAAAAGGAATTAGCCATATTTTATACAAATTTAATAAGGTAATATTTTAAAGTGTATACTCATCCTTAATATATTAACAAAAAGACTACCTGCTTAATATTCAAAAAACAAAAAAAAAAAAATACGGATCAATAATACAAAATAAAATCTACATTCGATAAGAATGCCACTACGACTTGTCAGTAGTAAATAAAATATGTGAGATTCAAGGTAGGTCCCATGCGATTTTAATTTTTAAAGATAGAACTAAGAATTTATGTAAATGGTTTATGGTTGTGTGTGTTAAATAAGTTGTATTGTACTAGTATACCTAAATGTAAATTATTTTTATACTTTTATATTTTGTATAATTTGTAGAAATAAAGAAAAAAATGAAAATGCTCTAAACCAAAGGGCGAAACGTCAATTTAAGTTTCATTTAAATACCAAATATTCATAAAACGAACCCAAAGCCCAAGAATTGAAAACAAATATATATATATATATATATATATATATATATATATATATATATATATATATATATATATATATATATATATATATAATATTATACATTATTGACCAAAAAAACACGTTATAAGACATATTGGATCTTAAAATACATACATATCAGGAACTTAGCCTAGGATTTTATTTTATTTTAAAACATATCACGGTACGGAGTACCAATTGCGCAAGTTCAACTTGCTCTTGACCGGTTTTACTGTGTTTGTTTCGTCATTTTCAAATTTTTTGTTTTTCAGGAAGATATTAATTAATAATTAACGCTTGTTGTATCCAAAATAAAGTTTTCTATGTTTGTTGTTTTTTATCTATACTTAGTTATTTTTTGTTTTCGTTAAGAAAAATTAAATCAAAAAGTTCAACTTGATTTTAGCATTGACGTGTTTATGCCGGTGGCATTGCTATAATGTTTATATTACATCCGCTCATTCCTTCCTCTAATTCTTTCTTGTTGTTATTATATTTATAAATTTGCATATTTACAACTGTACAATCTTTTTTAAAGATTTTATTTATAATACATTTTACTTATGACTAATTTTTACTTGTTACACTTCACTATTTCGTGGCGGCCCGTGGCTCCTTATCGTAGTATTGCTTGCAGCGCAGAAGATCTCGGGTTCCAATCTCGACAGGTAGGTTACTTATTTATTAATTTTTTAAGTATATTTTGCTTGGGCACGTAGTTGTATGTAGTATGTATAGTAGTTGTATGCAGAAATGTTAGAACGTCCGTAACACTTGGACAACGTTGACGGGTATTACGACTTCCTCGCCGATATCCTTAGGATTTTTTATTATTTATTTTTTTTTTTTTTATTGGTCTAGCACACGTGCTACAGGGAAGTCCCTAAAGCGCTCCAGGAGCGGCACGAGTGCGGAAAAAGCGATTTACGTTGTTCTTGAATCGCTGTAAATTGTACTCGGTGGGAAACATAGCGCTGGGCAAATTATTCCAAAGGGATGACGTTCTCCACATAAAAGATTGCTTGAAAAGCGTTGTACGCGGAGTAACAAGCTGAACCTCATACAGATGCGAAGCACCAGCGCGACGTGTATTTCTAACATGCACCGTTTTTGGGAGGAATTAAGCGGGCGACATCCTTCGAACACTTTCCATGAAAATACTTGTAGAACAGACTCAAGTCGCCAACCGTTCTTCGATGTTCCAGCGAATAGGATGTGAAAAAAGGTAAAATCCCTACTCAGGCGGGGAGGCAAATGGTAAAAAAAAACTATTTGCACTGCGCTATATGGTTTCATGTGTTTTAATTTTATGCACTAAACCTAGTTGCTATTTACATATTCTAAGACTTATTTTTATATACAAGAACTGTTCTGTTTAGTGCTTTCTTTGCTCCTATATGCATTTTTTACCAGTCCAAAATATTACAGAATGTAATCGTCACCAATCAAAGAAAATAAAAAAAAGCCAAAATTAAATGAAACAGAAAAAAGTCAAAACTTCACCTAATATATGTGTTATTAGCAACCGGAAGCCAAACTGTAGTTTTGTTTGTAACATATTCCGTTTATAAAAAAAAGTGAAAAAAAAACGTTTATGATAAAATTCTGAAAAGAATATTTATTCAAGGTAACAACGAGACTGTATATTGTAAGAATACGTGCTGAACATCTTATCAAGTTAAACGTAAATATTTAAATAATGAATTTTCAACGCTGTTCAAGTAAAAGTTTTGGAGATTTAGGCAAAGAAGGAGGATTTTGAAAAATGGACGCTACAATATATAGTTCACAGTAGGCTCTAATTTTATCTAAAGCTGAAATTCGACCATTGGTGGAGTACTAATCACGTGATAACGGATCTGCTCTCAAACATACTCTACATTTGCTAGGATTTATCCAAAAAAGAGCTATTCGTATGATTAGTAACCTGGAACTCAGCAGAGGCCTTGTCCTTGGGATAAATTGCTCACGACCTTGTTCAGCCTGCAATGATTTTAAATCAACGTAAGTTGCAAGTTGCGTACTCATGAGATACTTTGGTAAGTAATCATAATTTTGACAAGTAAAATACGATTCTGAAAAGATGCAGTTTAATTTCGAAAATCTCTGTATGTTCAATTTTACAGGCGTACCATGGCCAAAATGTTTTTTAAAAAAAAACGAGATTAATTCGTTTTCTTAAGGTAGATGAAAGAATATGTAGGAGATAGACAGTTGTTAATCACCTTCGCATTTTTTTTTTTAATCTATGGCTTCATCGATGCATTGAGTTATTCTAAAAAAAATCTATGCCACGCGTTTTCAACAGTTTTAGTATACCGGTGATTTAATCTAAAAGTTTTTCTCAATTTTTTTTAGTTTTTGGTTGAATTTAAACTTTCATAGCGCAGTTATTTCAGACGAGTAATCTTAAACTATTTTTTTAAATAAAGTAGATAAGTTCACTGAAATACTATCTGAAAAAAAAAAACACATTAGAAGGATTTTTGGTAAAATTGGAAAACTTTATTACGAAGATCGAATTAGCTAGAGAAACTTCCTGTAAATAAAAGTTGGAAGTTTAAACTGTCAGTTTTAACAATTTTTAGCTGCCATAATCCGCAACGAAATATATTTAAACATGAAAATAGCTTGTATATGTTTGGCATCAGTCGTTTATTCCGTTCAAACTTGTTGGGGTCCACATATAAGTGAATACGTGGCATTATATCGTGCGTATATTATACTTTGACCCTACTCTTTCTATTAGTTATGTAAAACAGAGGTATTTTAAATTTATATCCGATTTTTCAGCGAATAAAGAAAAATTTCTTTCCAGATACAAGTAAATTTATCAGAAAACCAATATTGCGAATACCGAGTATTTTCCGAAAGATATGACACATAGTATTTTAGCGTTTTATGAGGCCAAAATTATTTTTTTATTTTTAGATATTTGAAATCGGGGTTTTATTTCTAAATATAACAGTGAAAGTTTTTTGGAGTGCATATTTTAAAGAAAAATACATTTTAATACATAAAAAACAGTCTATTGAAAAAAAACATGTTGATATAAACAAAAAATAGAAAAATAATTATTCACGATGAAGAGTCCGACGTCTGTTCGTCCGCGCCCGTAATTCATTCCTCTGCTTCCTCTGCAGATTCTTCCGCGGACTTTTCTTCGTCTTCGGAACTTTTGTTGTTAATATTGGGTTCAGCAGCAACAAGCATTTGTACTGTTTCTTTAGTAAACGACATACATCTTTTTTTGGGTTTTGGCCGTATACTAGATATTAAAGGATCTGAGCTCAGTAATAATCTGTTGAAGAGATATAACTTGCATTCTTCTCTTGTGAATTTTCTAGCAAAATTTTGCCGGTACAGGCGAAAGTGCTTGTTTCGCGCCTCTGCTGTTTCTTCGGATAGTAATCCAATGGGTAACTCCACATAAATTTTGGAGGTCTTATATCCACAGTCTATATATTTTTTCAAGTCGACTTTGTGACCACTTGATCTTACTTCTAAAATGACTTTCAAGTGATTTATGAGGTTGAAGTCTACACCGGTTATTTCAGCCACAAAACTCTCCTACTTGTATTGCCATCATTGGTATTACTAAATCCGGCTTTTGGCACATCTATGACTAAGCCACTTTGCTCTCTGAATTTTACCTGTGTTTCTACCTTTTTTTGCTTGATAATTTCTTTGTCACTATCCGATCTTACCTGACACGTTTGTACAGGAAGCTTGTGTGATAAATGCAGATTACTTTCGAATAATTGAATCCTAACGTGCAATACAGATACGTCAAACTGTAAAGCATCTGTGGTGACGATATATTTAGTGTTCCGTACGGAACACTTATAAGATGACTTCGGTGTCTGTCTGTCTGTCACACCCGATTTTCTCCGAAACTATTTGTCATAGAAAGTTGAAATTTGGTAATAATATAGGAATTGATGGCATCATTAGAGCCGTGTAGTTTTGAAAGTTAAATTTTGACTTAAGGGTTAGTTTTGGGAGGTGAAATCGAAAGTGAAAAAAAAATTTTTTACTGGGTCATCGAGTGTCATGTCAAATGAAAGCTTGTGAAAACACGAGTAAAAAATACCTATATAATGTAATACTTGCGCACACTTTTCTTTGTATTATTTTTAAAAAATAGCGAAAAAGCCGCTCTCCCCCCACCTTATCTCGAAAAGTACTGATCAAAAATTTTTGAAAAAATTCTGGAATATTCTCCACGGGAAGTAGATTGAACGAAAATTATCACGAGTGCATTACCTTTAATAATTTGTCTAGGATATAAAAAAAAATTCAAGGTCATCAGTTTTCAGTAAAGAGTGGAAGCAAACTTTGTTGAAAACTCATTGGGAGTGTGTTTTGTGAAGTCACTGATCATTATATTCCACGGTAACAAAATTTTTTATTTTAAAATTAATCAACGTACGGAACACTAATTGTGCAAGTTCAACTTACCCTTGACCGGTTATTTACTTTGAAGTTATTAAGCTGCTTTGATCCAGCACTACAAATATGGTATCTCATTGTTGAAGTAGTTGAAGTAGCAGCATTGCACACTTTCACATCGACCATAGTTAGCCTCATTATATGTTTCATGATTTCGTCCTTGTACGAATTCGCTGTTTACCAAAGCGTTTATTGCATGTTCTATGTAAGTAATTTCAGAATTTGTAATATCCACTGTTTCTTTGTCTGTTTCTTGTATTAAGCGACACTTTAAAAACTGAATAACGTAGAGATCGAGCAGGTGCACCAATAAAATACCTGGGACATGAAATCCGCTTAGAACGAGATAACTAAACACATGAAATTCAGCGGAGAATAGGTCTCCTCTGGGCTGCATATGGCAAACTGACCTATATATTCAAATCTAACCTTCCTATGTGTTTAAAAAGAAAAGTATTTGACAGATGCATACTCCCTGTTCTTACGTACGGAGCCGATACTCTCACAATGATGAAGAAAAACATCAATAAAATATGTGTTATGCAACGAAAAATAGAGAGGTCAGTGTTAGGTATTACTTTTAGAGATCACATCCCAAATCACAGGAGAACAGGGGTACAAGATGCAGTCCAATTTATTCTACACTTGAAATGGAACTGGGCTGGGCATGTTACTAGGTTTAAGGATGGACGATGGACACAGATAATTATAGAGTGGCGACCAAGATCCGAAGCCTATCGGAGTAGAGGTAGACCAAGTCGGTGGACTGATGAATTGAAAAGAGTTGCTAGAAATTGCGTACAAGCGGCCCAGGAAAAGGTGGCAAGACTTGAGGGATGCTTTCGTCCAGCAGTGGACAGCGTAAGCTGATAATGATGATGATGACTGTTTCTTTAACAAATCTAATCCTCATTGGTTGACAATATCGTGGCGAAGAGGAAGTTGAATTCTGTCTAATAACTTTCTTGTTTGTCCCACAAATCAACTGTAGTAGAAAAAAGTAACTTTGAAAAATGTTGCTGTCAATTGCATCTTCTTCTTGCATTTTTTCCTTAAATTGTGCTTGTTGGGATCCGTCACATTTCCATTTCGAAATGAGTGTCAATGATTGACGCCCTTCCAAATTTAATCCTTTTAGTACATCCTCCAAATATGTCGCCAATAAATGTTGTAAGTTAATTTTAGCACATGTTTCAGCTACCCGATAAGCGTCTTTCACTAGATAACAAGTCATTTTTGCTTGCTGTAACAAGGTGTAACTCGGATAACACTTCTTGTTACTATTCCTTATTGTCTCCTTGAGAGGTCAGCTTCTACAAACACTGAGAGGACAGCTATTGGATTTAGTTGTGACTGTTTTTCATGCTGGTTTGACATTTTGTATGGTTTCTGGTATGCTTGGGCTCTCTGGGGGGAGTTAGTTATGTAAATACTCTTTTTTCTAAAAAAAACCAATAAAATCACTGGGACGCACACTGAAGTATAATAAATATCTTTTTAAATACCGAAAAACGGGTTTTCGTACAACAATTTCGAGTAACATTTTCTACCTTCAAAACATTCCTAATTATTTAAAAAAAAATACATAAAAATGATCAATATGTATACGGTCTCACCTCCAAAATTCAAATCCATCATAATTTTCTTCGAGATAAACTCCAAAAAGGAAAAATCACTTTTTAAATACCTGTTTTGTAACGAATACCGAGAAGAGAAACGAACACTCAGAGCGACGATCAAATTCCAACTGAGACACTGGCGCGCACACTATCCAATGGGTGACGGGAGGGATAGCCTATTGTTCTATGCCTATTCGACATTGTCAGGTAGCAAATTTTTTCTATTGTATGGCCACCTAAAACCCTGAAATGCCCCTATGCATGACGTTTATTATTAATATAATCCTTTGTTCATTTTAATAGCAAATTATACCTGGATTTCTTTAACCTCAAATTTTTGATTTTTTCATTGTTAACTTCAGTGTTTCTTATATGTTCTTCACATTACCAACGACTAGTTTTTACTTTTTTTTGCAAATTATAATTTTTGAGATATAGAAATTCAATTATTTGGTGCTTTTATGCCGCGAAACATTAACACGAAAAATTAACCTTTTAAAAGAAGTAAACGGTACCTCATCGGACTCGTCAACCAACCCTAGAGGTAAAACTGAATATTTCTGTATATTTTGAAATAATTCATGGTTCATGGTATAAAATCCTTAATTTTATGAATTCATGCAGTTTGTTATGGGCACTCTATAATTATATCCCTTTACATACTATTTTCGGGAAGATTGAAAACAATGAAAAGATAATATAATATTCAGGTTCTTCGATTTCAAAAAACTTGAAAAGGACGTATAATATTCAAAGCTATTCCTTTAACCCTTACCTCATTTGTTTAGCTCTTTATATGTTTGACTATAAATAATATTATAGGTACAACTCCTCTGGATTTTTCCTGCGTCATTTAAATAGGCAAAGCTGAGGTTTCGCCGGTCATCCTGCCGGTTTTAATGATTTATTCATATTAGTACTAGATTGCGCAGAAGTCCGTTAGCGGAAGAAACTTTGAAAAAACCGGCAGGATGATCAGCGAATTGTCAGCATTACTTATTCAAATGACACAAGAGAATCTAGTAGAATTATACCTATAAGCTCTGTAACCTGTGGAAGTTTCCTTTCAAAATGTAAATATTATTATTAACAGTAAGTTCAACATCTTAACCAAAAATCGGTAAACTATTGAAATTATTTAAAATTTTGCTTTTTTTGGTGTCGATGGGATTCGAACTCACGATCTCAGAGTATACGCCCTTGCACTTTATCAACTGATCCGGAGCACCAGCGTACCTTGACCTGCTAGTTGGCGATCTGTATCCTCACTTTACCCATCTTAGTCGGGAACCAATTTTAAATTCCTTGAAGTCACGTGCATTGGTATTATCAGTAAATAAGCCCTACCTTAAAGCCACCATTTTTATTGTTTAATCCGTTAACGGGTCTTTATAGTACGCTCTAAGGAGTACGTAAACCATACAAATAAGCTCAAATGAAAGAAATTGATGTCGGTTTATGGTACCGAATTTATGAATATTCAAGGAAATTCATTAAGATTAAGATACAATCGCAAGATAATTAAAAATGTTTCTAGGTGCCGGTAGGATTTTCACCCAAGTTTTTTTCTTCTCTTAAGGTTGTGTTTTTATATTCAAGTAATTTATTAATAGTTCATAGTTTCGGTACTCTAAACTGATATTACTTTCTTTCAATCAAACTGATTTGAATGCAAAAATTATACATCCCCATTCTTTTCTCCCTCTTTTCCTAAAGCGACATCGCTCTACTCTAACTTCAAATATTATATGTGTATCAAATTTAAAATCGGGACCTCATTTACGAAAGGTGTAAATGGTTTGGTTACCTTTTTTATTCATGGCCGTAGTGCGTCATCTATTTTCTTGTACTTAATTAATAATAATGAAGGTTTCTAGGGAATATTGCATATATTTCCCCTAAAGGCCTATTAATATACGGGTAGCAATTACGTGATTAATTGCAGTCCTCTAGGCGTGAATTCATTATCTGGAATTACTGATTGCTCTATTGATCATTATTGTATTAAATTATTAACATATTTAAATTTTTTTCTATAAAACTTGATGATTACGGCAAGTAAAAGTAAACACAAAAAGTAAATTTATTTGAATATGTTCCCCTTGCCGCCTTATCGTTCTACACAGTGTATTTTCTGACTAAACTCAGTGCACGATCTCCTTCATATCTTAAAGCGTTTTCATATTTTCCCTTTGCAAACATCTCGCGATATATTTTTGTGTTTCACAAGGGTGGATTGAAAAATACCCGACCTAGCTTAGAAAAATAAATTTTTCTGTACTCAACAAAATTAATATTTTAACGTAGTCTTCCTTTAACTCCATTCCTTTCCATTTGACTCATGGTCTCTTAATATCCTTCAGTCACTCAAAATAATAGTTTTTATTTGAACTAGAAAAATATTGATTAACCAATAACTTCAATATCTGATAAAGATTTTTTTCAAGTAGCAGCAAGCAGGTTGAGTCAGATAATTTTAAATCTGTAGATTACACTGGAAAAGAAATTAGTTAGTGTTTGAGGTCCTGCCATTTTTCCATCGAAATTGCTGATTTGTATACCGTTGAGTTACCTTAATATAAAGAATAGTGAAGCGTCTCATAAAGCCTCTTCTCTGAACACCTACGTGTACCTCGAATTTGGTAGATCTTGAAAACCTGCTTCTGCGGGAGAGAGATTGAAGAAATAAAGAGGTCTGATTCCGTTGACCCTCACTAAGTAAACAGAAGTATCAAAAAGAAAACACGACGCCAAAGAGACCATCTATATCGCGACGTATAATATCCGCACCAGGAGACTGGATGTACTCCTACTCAGACGAGATGGAACAGTGAGGTGGTCACCGTTCTCAAGTTCGTACATTTGCTATCTCAGAGGAACTCAGACGTGAACACACATATCGTTGGAGTAGCTCTACTGATTCAAAACAACAGAAAATATCTTGTCATGATCATTAAATTGATATCGGACCTAGTTATATACGTATATACAAATTACTCAGGCATATAAACCTACCTTCACCTGGACTGACGAAGGAACTGAACAGTTCTACAAAGACCTGACAGTGGCAAAACACTATGAAAGGACCCAATTCACCGTAATACTCGGGGATTTTAACACTAACGTAGAAATGAGAATAGATCTGGATCTTCCATTTATCGAAAATATTGAACTGAGAGTCCGAAACGAATAAGGAAAAACCATAACCAATTTCCTTAATAAAGAAATACTCTACTGCACGAACACCTTCTACCAAAAGAAACTGAGGTGGAGATGAATATTAATAAACCCCGACATCTGTGTAAAAAGTGAGATCGACTACATTCTTACATCGAACAACCAAATATGCTACGTCATGTCGGTCAAAGACAGCTTAATAGAGGTGGCGATTACAGATTGAAAGTATAGTGGAGAAGATTCTACCGACTATAAGAGAACTATGTGCAAAGAAGACGAATTCAATAATTGATCACAAGCTAATTCCATTCAAAGAGCTGCGAAAAAGAAATTGAATGAGCTATTAACGAGAGTTACTTCAAGTGTTCGTATCGCCGTAAAGCAGGTACAGTAAACAGAAGAAGCCAAAATTTACTGTCAAGAGAGAAGCTTTTATCAAGGAACGAGGAAACATGGACAAAACCTCGACAAGATATAAAGAACTAAATAAGATCATGAGGAAAGCTACAAAAAAATACCACAAAGTTCACAACACTATGATGATTGAGAAAACCTTCAAGTAAAATTTAAACATGAGAGTGTTAGGGTCCAAGCGATCAAAAGGCAAGCTAGCGATCCAGAAGATGAGAAGGGACCAAGGCGAAATAATCACCGGAAAAGATAATCACAGAAATTACCCAGAACTTCTACAAACAACATCACAATCAATCGGCAGCAGTTCGAAGCATTCAAGCAGATAGTAGAGGGAAACACAACAAATAAAGGAGATAAAATTGAAAACTGTGTTAGGGAGTATATAGCTTTATAGTAGAAAATAGTATACTACGGCTTTTAGAAGCTTTCCTTGCTAAGGATACAACACGATCATACTAAGATAAAATGGTTAACGCTTTAAAGCCTAGCAAACTATGTGACACGCTTGTGAAATAGCGGAATGAGATGTTATATATCGGGTTTTGAACCAACTTTTTTTAGAAAAGCTTCCATCTGGATTTTTGTGGAGTTAAATTCTACTTGGTTACTTTCTTCCTAGACTTTCGCCTAGATATTTGTTTAGTTATATTGCTTTCCGCGGCCTGTGGATATTTAAAAATAAGAACAAATAACCATGTCATTAGCAGAGCTTTTGTGTCATTAATATGGAGAAAAAAAAGTCGTTCACAGCAAGGAGCTGAGTACACTGGCCTTAATAGTAAAGCTGTGGAATCGGATTACCAATTGAAAATCAGACAAGTCAGAAAGAGTTTACATATCTGAGCGGTTGTTTTTTTCTAAAAAAGTTAACGTTGCTGAACCCGACATAGTTATGTCGGGGCACTCCATTCCTCTCGCATCGTCACTCAATTTGCTGGGCGTTAATTTGGGAGCAAATATGTCTTGTCATGAACATGTTGCAAGCATAGCAAAGAGAGCTTCTCAAAAGCTAGGGATATTAATTCGAACTAGAAAGCTTTACACAACAACTTTTAATTCTGTATAAAGTTCAAATTCGACCAACGATGAAATACTGCTCCCATGTCTAAGGCTCTGCTCCCAAACATACACTGCGTTTGTTGATTTCTATTCAGACGAGAGCTATTCGCCTAATTAAAGACCCGGAATTGGCCAGCAACCTTGATTCCTTGGAACATTGAAGAATGGTAGGCGACTTGAATCTATTCTACAAGCATTTTCATGGAAAATGTTCGATGGATGTAGCCCGCTTAAATCCTCCCAAAGGAGAAGGAAGAAAAGCACGTCGCGCTCATACTTCACATCCGTATGAAGTTCAGCTTGTTAATCCTCGTACAACCCTTTTCAAGCAGTCTTTTATATGGAGAACCTCATGCCTTTGGAATGATTTGCACAGGACTGTGTTTCCGACCGAGTACAATTTACAGCGATTCAAGACCAAGGTGAATCGCTTTTTCCGCGCTCCTGTAGCGCTTTAGGGATTTCCTTGCATCACGTGTGCTAGGCCCATAAAAAAGTTTATATCAGGTATTTTCGCAAGAAAACTGACAATTTTGTGGCTATACCCAACATCACCATGAAGGTCATAACATCAAAACATGTGAAACTTAGAAATAAAATAGCAAGAGTCGAAGAAAAATTAGCCATTTTCCTTTCATCAGCAACATGTAACCAAATTATAGAACAGCACATTTAGAAAATAAAAAACGACACAAACTGTTTACAGACTGAGGGATGTAAGTGGCAGATCTCAGGTTGTAGCAAATAAAGTAATAATCATTAAATATTTATATGTATTGTAATTGTATTATATAATATATCATTCAAAACTATCACAGACATAGTTAATGCCTTTGGTGAGTTCTCTAAGTCTACATACGTTTAAAATTTTTTTTTTATATCTAAACTAAATACTGAAATAGAGGAAGATGTTAAAGTATTTTATTCATTAAAAAAGCCTATAACAAACTAATCTGATAAAATATAAAATATTTTATTTATATAATGTGTACATTTCTAATAACTACTCACTATGTCTATCCTTTTAAAAGTTTCTTCGAAATAATTTTATTTTTTTTAATTTCCAGGTATGGCATCCAACGAGGATTAATTGTTATTCCTAAATCGGTGACAAAGTCCAGGATTCAAGAGAACTTCAACATTTGGGACTTTGAACTGTCTAAATCTGACATTGCACACTTGAACACTTTTGACTGCAATGACAGAATCTGCCCATACGATGAATAAGTATTCTTAAAATACCCCAGCCAAATCGAACTGCATTATCGCTATGTACACACGATTATCCCCCTATCCTACAATACCTCTTTACTAGGGTTGTTCATTTATCTGCACTGTTTCTAATCTAAAAGAAAACAACACTTTTTAGTTTCCTTGCAGGTACACGTTCTAAAATAAGTACTCTCCCTATCCTATATACGGCATTTTTTGTTGAGATTGCAAATTTTTGATTGTGTTAGCCGATACTTGTTGGAAATCCATTATAATAAAAATATAGGAACACTCTAATTTCAATTTCCAATTTATTTATTTTAACAATCGTTTAAAACATGCAGTCTCACTTATATACCCTACGATAGTTGACAAAAAAGTAAAGCCCAATACATTTACTTACACAGGAAAAATCACTAGAAAAATCTCCAAACAATAAAAACAAAATGACAAAAAAATAGTATTTAAAACTAATAACACTCTAATGAATATAATTCTGAATAAAAAATCTAAATCTTATTAAATTTAAAAATTAGGCGTCTAATTATTGAATTGTGGGTCTTGTACCAAAAATTATATTGGACAAACTGGTAGACCATTTGAAACCCGTATTAAAGAACACAAATACAGTAATTTAATAAATAATAGCAACTCACATTATGCAACCCATGTAATTAATGAATCACGAATTTAAAATTCTACGTATTGAAAATAAATTCAAAAAATTAAATCTCCTAGAAAGCTTCGAAATTAATAAACATAAAAATCAAACCAGCTATTTAATGAACAAGTAGATTTAAATCATTCTCCCTTACTCAATTTATATTAGTTCTCATAAATTCTATCATAGATTTATACTTTATATAAATAATATAACTGTAAATAATTTAATAAAATTATTAACCCAAAACAGGTATAAACTAGAGTTTAAGGAACATATTACTTACATCATCATTTAAAATAGTTTAATTACTCCTAATAAACTTCTGAAGAAGACACTGTGTGTTTGAAAGGATCGTTAAGTTTTTAAAATAAATAAATTGGAAATTGAAACTAGAGATTGTAAATATTAAATAGAACGTGATATTCAGATTTCTCTACTTCAAGAAAAGAATATATAACATAACAGGCACAACGGACTATATGTTTCACTATAAATAATTATGCTGAAAATTTTTCTATTCTCCCAACCTAAAACCAGGAAATATTTCTATTAGACAGTTGAAATACCGAAAAGTTTATCAATTCATACCCTCGTCCACAAGAAACAGTATAGCCAGACCTCCTTCCTTACTTCAAGTAATAGGAGTTAGCTCGACAAGAGCCCGACGAAAAAACTATTTGTTATGATCTGTCGACCTTAAAAAGTGAAAAAATGCAGAAATCTCGGGAGAGGTTATTTTTTTATCAATACAATACGTTCCTTAGCAAGAACAGTAAAAAAGAAAAGGAGACAAAATAAATGACGCTACAGAAATTACTAGTTAACAATTATATCAGCGATTCTCAACCTGTTGGGCGCGCCCCACTAAGGGAACGTGATTACACTATTGGGGGGGTGGGCGCGAGCGTATCGAAAAGAAATTACTATTAAAAACATTCATTAAAAACTTTTAATATAATTTATTAAAAGGAAAGCAAAACAAACTACATTCTGTCACAATAAAAAGTAAAATACACATTTACGCTGATATAATACACATATAAATAGGATTGTATTAGTACTGCACAATGTATTTACCAAATGATTAACATATCAATACTAAATTAAAAACAAGTTTAATAATTATTAGTGACTCCCTTGGGCCTGTTTTGCAGAGCAACGATTTTCGAAGGATGGTTTAATATTAGAAATAGAGACTCTGAGTTATTTTTCTATGTTTAGTTGAGATCTATACTTTGTTTTCAAAGCAGTAACCGCAGAAAATCCGGTTTCGCAAAGGTAGGATGTTCAAAATGGTAATACCATACGAAATGCTCTTGTTTTTAGTGCAGAAAACCCATCATTCACCCCTGCCGAAAATTAAAAGAGTGATTTATTATTAAATTGTCTTTTGATTTCGCCACTTGCCGTGAAGTCTTTGAAGATTTCTTCTTCGGAAGTTGAGAGCACTTCAGGAGTGTTTTGAAATGGATCCCTAACTCACTCGTAACTTGCTACCTAGTTGTCGTCAGTAAGAAAATACTTTTTAAAATACAACATGGCTACATGCTTTTCAATAGTTACTAAAACATTTTCACATGTTGTTCTTCAGCCTTGTATGTTTTAACATATTCACCCACATTTGCAAACATTTCTAGGTTTTTTTGCTTTACATTTCTGCTCCACAATTCCAATTTTCTACAAAAAGCATTACTTTTATCACTTGTATCGAATATATGTGTCTTTGTTCCTTGGAGAAGTAGATTTAAGGTATTTAGTTTCTTGAATATATCGACCAAGTAGCTCAATTTCATCACAAATAAACTATCTTGAAACTTCTCGACTTCTAGTCGGTTTTCTTCTTCTAGAAAAATGGCGATTTCATTTCTTAATTCGTAAACACGTTGCAAATATTTTCCAGGTGATAACCATCTTGCCTCGCAATAAAATAATAACGCTGAATGTTTGGCACCCATGTCTTTACAAAGTGTAGAAAAAATTCTAGATTTTAGGGGTTTTATTTTAATATAGTTTACTACGGTTACAACTGTAGTGAGCACAATATTCAGAGCAGGCGTCATTTCTTTGCTAGCCAGAGCTTCTCTGTGGTTCATAAAATGTGTCCACACACACAGTGGAGATTTTTGTTTCACAAGTGCTTGTACACTTTGAAATCTTCCAGACATTGAATGAGCACCATCGGTACATATTCCGACGCAATTTTTCCACTCCATATTTGCCTCGTTTATAAAATCATTCAAGATAGGAAATAAAGCGAGTGATGTTGCTTTGAGTTCTATTCGTTTGCAGAAAAATAGTTCTACTGCTGACGAACATAGGTAATGAGATGAGCATCTTTATTACTATCTGTTGCCTCATCAAGCTGAATTGAAAACAATTTGTCACACAACTTCCCGAAAAGCTGATGCTGTACAGCTATATCAGCAATTCGACGGGCAACAGTATCATTTGATATAGGTATGGATAGCAATTGTTTGACAAAATTATCTCCGAACATAGTTTCTACAATCTCAATTGCTGCTGGCAAAACAAGTTCTTCACTAATGGTGTGAGGTTTTCTACATCGGCTATTTTATATGAAACTTTTTAAGAGGCAAGTAAAGCCTTTTCATTCACAGATAAAGTTTTTTTTTTTAAATTTTTTCTGTTTTATATATGACTTTAATTTTAATTCGAAGAATTCTCGGGGTTTGTTAAGGTACTCACTATGAAGCGTTTCCAAATGTCGTTTAAGTTTATTTGCTTTCATGCTGTCTGCTGCCAAGATTTTTGAGCAAATAATACACAGGGGCTTTTCTTTTTCATTTACTTCAGTACTGGTAAACCCTAAATTTAAGTATTCTTGAGAATATTTTCTTGATTTTATTTTCGGAATCATGCTCGTCTGTGCACTTGTTGATGCTTTACTATCGTCTAATGCTCGCTTACACCCACTTAAAAACTTATCCATGATTCTGTATAAATTTACTGCCGTGAATACTTAACTTGGATTTCAGTTAACACGAAAATTACAACATACACATTCACGATAAATTCGATAGCAGTAGAAGGATCAACTCGACTGAGACGGGCTGTAATTGAACGAGGTGCAGTATTTATAGACTTTTGGGCAGATTTTCCGAATGTTCGAGACAACTCGGAACTTCTCGCGAAGCCGCTACCGATATGGTGGACGTGACAGAGAGCAATAGAGAGGCATCGATTCTAGTTTTGTCAACGCAGCAGATATGTGTTGCCAAATATGAATAAATTTACTTATTCACTACATCCATCCTCGGAAAGAAAACTTTTTTTTCAAGAAATCACAAGTTCTCGACAGGGGTCAGCAACGTAACATTGAATGAGTATCAAATTACTATTCATCCAATGAGTAACAGTGTTAGTAAAACGGGCCCAGTTGCAAAACAGGCTTTTTTTTATGGGTCTAGCACACGTGCTGCAGGGAGGTCCCTAAAGCGCTACAGGAGCGACACGTGTGCGGAAAAAGTGATTCACGTTGTTCTTGAATCGTTGTAAATTGTACGCGGTGGGAAATACAGTCTTGGGCAAATTATTCCAAAGGGATGATGTTCTCCATATAAAAGACTGCCTGAAAAGCGTTGTACGAGGAGTAACAAGCTGAACCTCATACGAAAGTGAAGTATCAGCACGACGTATATTTCTAACATGCACCGCTCTGGGAGGAATTAAGCGGGCCACATCCTCCGAACACTTTCCATGAAAATACTTGTAGAATAAGCTCAAGTCGCCAACCGTTCTTCGATATTCCAGCGAATGAAGGCCGCCGGTCAGTTCCGGGTCTCCAGTCAGACGAACAGCTCTTCTTTGAATAGAATCCAACAAATGCATTGTATGTTTGGGAGCGAAGCGCCAAACATGGGAGCAGTATTCCATAGTTGGTCGAATTTGAGCTTTGTAGAGAATTAACAGTTGTTGTGGAGTGTAAAGCTTTCTGGTTCGAAATAATATTCCCAACTTTTGTGAAGCTTTCCTTGCTATACCTGCAACATGCTCATGCCAGGACATATTTGCTCCCAAATTAACGCCCAACAAATTGAGTGAAGATATTAGAGGAATGGAGTGCCCCGCCATAACTATATCGGGTTCAGCAACGTTAACTTTGTTAGAAAAAACTGCCGCCTGGGTTTTTGTAACCTTAAATTCCCCAAGATAGAATTTCTTCTAGGTCTTTGTTAAGTTGAACAACTTCCCGCTGTCTGTTCTTCTGAGTAGCCGATGTCCGAGCGTTCAAAGTGAATGAAGAGATAAGCGTACTGTCATCTGCAAAGCTGTAGAATGGATTTCCGGTCTTTTGCAGCAGATCGTTAATGTAAATGAGAAAGAGAGTACGAGCTAGTATGGAGCCTTGGGGCACACCGGCGTTGATAGTGAAGGTGTTAGAAAGAAATCCGTCGACCGCCACTCGTAAAGAACGCTCACTGAGGAAACATAAGAGCAACAAACAGAACTTTTCAGACATACCACAAGAACGTAGCTTAGCCAACAGCCCATCGTGCCAAACACGGTCGAATGCCTTGGATATGTCAAGAGCAACCGCTCGAGATTCTCCAAAGTGTTCAATTGCGTTGTTCCAAACATGTGTTACATAAGTCAGAAGATCTCCTGTTGACCTATGTTTTTGAAAGCCATATTGGTGATCGCTAATAATGTTGAATTCTTCAAGATATTTTAGAAAATGTTGATTGATAGCCTTTTCCATGATTTTCGATATTATTGAAAGCAGTGTCACTGGTCGGTAGTGATTTGGCAAAGTCTTCTTACCTTTTTTAGGCATCGGCTGAACTGTGGCACATTTCCAGCAGGAAGGAAATATTCCCTTTTTGTAGGATAGGTTGAAAAGTCTACAGAAAACTGGTTTCAGTTCCCTCGCACAGTTTTTGAGAACTATGACAGGTATTCCGTCAGCGCCAGAAGCTCTTTTGATGTCTAGCTTCATTAAAATACGTTTTATGATATGAAGTCTGAAGACAACATCGAGCATCCTTGACTGCACTATGGGAATAGTAGGTGGTGTTTTTTCCTTGGAAATCGACAGTAAAATGTGAAGCAAAGAGTTCAGCCAACAAGTTCGCTTTTTCAACAGGTGTCGTTGCAATAGAATTATCTGGCCGTGTGAGTGGTGGTATGGTGGATTTGGTGAAATTTTGGCTAACTGCCCTAGCGACTGACCAAAAGGACCTGTGATTGTTGGGACAAGCGAGAAGTTTGTTTCTAATTCGCTGATTTTGTGCCTCCTTGGTTTCGTCGATAATTTCTTTGCGTCTGTTCCGGATATGAACAAAGGTGCTACGATTTATGGTGTTAGGATTTTCACGCCATCGTGGGTGGGAAAGATGTTTAGAAGCAACAGTTCCTTTGCATTTTCGATCAAACCAAGGCTTGCCATTGGAAGGGCATTTCTTCAAAAAAGGAATGTAAGCTTCCATACCAGCCAAAAATAACATCGAAAACCTCCCTGGCGCTGTCAGATGGGTCGTCAGAACGAAAAGGCTATAGTTTCACCTAACGAATACACGGGCATTTTTGGGGAATTTGGGACGGTTATTTCACTTAATGGAAAAGTTTTTGATTGGAAGAGTGTTACAGAGAAAGTAGTGAAACCAGTAGTGAAACCTCAGGTTCAAACCTTCGAAGATATTTATTTAAAAAAAAAAGATTAAAAAAAAAAGAGTGAACGTTCTTGTTAATGGGGAGGTAAACTATCGAAGTCATGTTGGAGCAAGTAAAAGTATCTGCAAAAGAAGCAAGACTGTAAATGACATTCGTACTTCAGATGTGTCATAGAGCTCAGTACTTGGACCCTTATTATTTAACATATTCAAAAATGACATTTCATTTACAGTAACAAAAATATGGAAGAAAAATTAGCCAGAATATAGTCAAAATAGATAAATTGCTAGCATGTTGGCTTTCATAAGCAGTACGCAATCAATGGAACATTGAAAAAAACACACGGCACATTTGTGTAGCAAATAAAGTAATAATCATTTAATAGTAATATGCATTCCAAATAATTCAGAACCCCTCAAGGTAGAGTTAATGTTCTTAAGTTATCCCAGTGTGCATAGGTTGATTAGAATTTTCTAACGTATCTAAATAAAATATTACTGAAATAGAGGAATATATAGTATTGTCTTTATTAGGACAGCTCAAGTTAATGTAATCTAACTAGTAACACTAGTATCATAAGGTTCAGTACTTAAAGCTTTATTGGTTAACATATGCATAAATGACATAACAAATTTCATTACGTCAAATGGATTACTGAAGAGGATGATGGTGTAATCTAGTATTCAGAAAATCTTGAAAAGTAAAGATCTTTGAAGATTTCTCGCGCAATCGTAGGGGAGACGTCGAAAATTTACTCCAAATTGATACGATCTAATCCCAAAAATCAGCATTCATCATCTAACTACAACCGTAAAAGATTTAAAAGCTTATGTTCCATATTAAGAAAACTTATTATTAATGTTTTTTATGTAGTTTATTAGCATTACGAAAGGGACACTTAACTGTTTATTGAAACATTTCGTGTGAGACTTCAGTGAAGATTTATTGTAAATGTATAGTAGTGGCAATAAAATACTATGGTTTAATAACTGCATCTACCTACCCTGAAATCGGATTATGCGGTCTGAGATTTTATTTTAAAAATAAATAAATTACATAAGTACATGAATACCTGGTTCAAAAAAGACGTTTTAATGGTTAGTCAGTACAAAATTATGAAAAGATGTATATCTTAGAGAAAATTGCCTAATTAATAAAACTGAATAGAAAAAATTCTTATCATTTTAAAAACAACCCAAACATTATTTTGATTAATAAGAGAAAATAATTGACTAATTATATAGACAATTTAGTTGCTTTTTTACCACGGAATCAATACTTTTTAGTGTTTAAAAATTTTGTCTGGGTACATACAACGTTCTAATGAAAAAATGCTAATAGACCAACAGAGCGACCCGAACTTTTGACCTGTCGACTAACTGTCTGCCTAGTTGTTCATTCTATAAGACGAGTCGACTAAAAGTCTTTAATGTTAATTTTGCGGCCCCCGTATCCTGAAATGCCCAGATAGGGCCCAAAATGCTACATTCAAAAATGGACTGGACCACTTAAATCAAGTACCATAACATTTGTTCTTCTTCTTCCTACGTTAGTACCATGTCCTGTGTTCACTTCAAAGGTTTCCCAGAAACAATTGCGATGATGAAGACCAGTTCTCATACCATCTTATTGGTTGTCTTCCAAGCGGTCGAGGTGTGTTTGGTCGCTTCTCTTTTACAACCTTAGCCAACCGGACATTTGTCATTCTGTCCACATGGTCTCTCCATTCTCTTCTCCTATTCCTTGCCCATTTCACCACATCCTGTATTTCGTACATTTCCCTTATTTCTTCACATCTCTTCCGGTCAAATAAGGTATGTCCTGTTATCGATCTAAGTGTTCGCATTTCTTTTGTTCTTAGGAGTTGTTTTGTTATTGTGTTTCTCCGCTCTGGTTTCTAGCGCGTACATCATGATCGGTCTTACGCATGTTTTGTATATTCTTACTTTGCTCCTGGTGCTCATATATTTGTTTCTCCAAATTATATCTCTTAAGTATCCTGATATTAATGATGCATTTGTTGTTTTAGTTTTTAGTTCCTCCTTAAGGTTCCTGGTTCTTGTTATGTTTGCCCCTAGATATTTGAAGGACATCACTTGTACTACACTCTGATCATAAATCGCGAGTTTGCATCTCTTCGGTTCTTCAGATATTGTAAGGGATTTTGTTTTCTTTACAGATATTTGCATATTAAACACTTTTGCTGTTTGTTGGAACTTATGTAGGAGTCTCTGTAAGTTATCTTCGTCTTCTGATATAATTACTGCATCATCGCCGTAGCATATTATTTTTATTTCTTCATCTCCCAATCGATATCCTCTCCCAGTTTTCTTAACTTCGTTTATAATTTCATCTATTATGATGTTAAATAAGATTGGGCTTGTCTGATTCCGGTTGTCATAGATATTTTATTGCTTAATTTATTTGCCACCCTTACATATGTGTGGTTGTTGATGTTCAACTCTTCGACAGTTTTTATTATATTCGGGTGAATTCCCCGTTTTTGTAGTAGGGTTATGACATCAGTTAACCGTGCCCTATCGAATGTCTGGGTAAGATCAATGAAACACATAAACTTATTAAACTCTATGGCTTTTTCTGTAATTTGGCGGATTATAAATACGGCGTCTATAGTAGATCTGTTCTTTCTGAACCCTTGCTGTTCTTCACAGATTCCGGTTAACATTATTTCTTCTGCTAAAATTTTAGTGAACAATTTTAGTACCGCACTCATTAAGCTGATACCTCGATAGTTTTTTGGATCTGTCCTTTCTCCTTTTTCGAAAATTGGTATCAAGATGCTTTCTTTCTATTCGGATGGTATAATCTTGGCTGTGAGTATTTTGTTAAAGAAAATCTGTAATTCTTCTAGTAATTTATCACCTCCATATTTGATCATTTCGTTCTTAATTTCGTCCATGCCCGGGGCTTTTCTGTTTTTTAGTTTCCCTGCCATGTGCTGTATTTGATTCAAGGAAATGGTCCTATTTGGTTGGGCAACATTTTCATCTTCATGCTGTACTTCCTGTGTTAATGAATTGGTTTCTGATGGACTATAGAGTTTTTCGAAATATCTTTCCCATTCTTCTACCGTAATTTTTGTATTTTGTATATACTCATTTATTGGTTTTTTTCTATTTCTCAGTAGATTCCATATTTTTTTTTGCCCTCCGTATAGATCATGTTCCATATCGTTTGAAAATTTCTCCCAATGCTCTCATTTGATTCTCTGGATATTCTCGTCGACATTTGTTGACACGAAAAGAGTCGAGCGCCCCAAGGGGCAGACGGCACCGAGACCGGTTCCAGTTTTAGGGCCCAAAAAACGTCCGTCCAAAAATGGAGTGTCATTTAACCATATAAAATCAATAAATTTAGTTCGTTCTTGATTTTTATCAAGAACAAACAAAATGTATTGATTTTATATAGTTAAATGACACTCCATTTTTGGATGGACGTATTTTTAAGAGGGAACCTGCAAAAAACAGCTGGACCCGCTTTTTCCAACCAAAAATCATTTTTGGCTGCAACATTTTATGAAAAATCTAGAATTGGCTGGAAAAAGTGGGCCCAGCTTCATCCTCCTGTATGGGCGGCGTCTGCCTTTTGCAAGTTCCCTCTTATTTTATCAAGAACAAACTAAAAAATTTTTTTACTAGGCCTTCGAGGGTGGTGTCAAATGAAAGCTTGTGAAAACACGAATAATATATATATATATATATATATATATATATATATATATATATATATATATATATATATATCTATATATATATATATATATATATATATATATATATATATATATATATATATATATATCTATGTATATATATATATCTATGTATGTATATATATATATATATATATATATATATATATATATATATAATGTAATACTTGCGCTCACACTTCCCTTGTATTATTTTTAAAAAATCGCGAAAAGTCGCTGTCTCTCTAACTTATCTCGAAAAGTACTAATCAAAAAATTTGGAAAAAATTCTGGAATATTCTCCACGGGCTGTAAATTGAACGAAAATTATCACGAGTGCATTACTTTTAATAATTTATTTGGTATATAAAAAATCAAAAATTTCAACGTCGTCAGTTTTGAGTAAAGATTGGAAACAAACTTTGTTGAAAACTTCTTTGGGGTGTGTTTTGTGAAGTCACTGATCATTTTATATCACCGTAACAAAAATTTTTTATTTTAAAAGCAATCAACGTACGGAACACTAATTGTGTACGTTAAACTTGCACTTGACCGGTTATTTTTTTACGAATATATTGTATTCGGTAAAAAAATTTGAAAAAAAAATGTTCTTTCCTGAGATCTACTTATAAAAAGAAGGTTAGTTCAGGTTAAAGTCTTAAAGTCTATATAATTTAAATCAATAACAATTCAGATAAACAAATTCAAATTTATTTATGAAAACACACTACACTTAATAATCCTTTATTTTTAAATGTAGCATATCTTGCTTTTCTCTTTGACAGTAGTGAATACTGATAACAAAATTAACAGTTTAAAAGGGATATTGTTAAGCTTCCCTTTCCGCTAGCGAGTCTTACTATTTGATTCATACTTAAATAAATACGTAACTCAGATTTGAATGTATTAGACCAATTAAATATCGCTGTGTTGATTTGCTTCTTATATGTAAGTAACAAACTAAAATATCACACCTGAATTCACGCCTTTCACCCCTTCTTCTAAAGGGGTTGTGTTCAAAAAGTATAGGTTCCTATTTCAAGTACTATATCTGTACCAAATTTGAAATTTCATTTAATTTAAATATTTCCCTATCAGACCTATCGATAGATATACAGCCGAACAGACCAACGGAAATCAAAGATATAATTCTTCTGAAACGTAAAAAAAATAAGAATATTATTTGTTTGTAAAAAGAACAATGCTTCCCTCATTATGGGAATTTTTTATTAAATTTTCTTTGAGATAAGTAACGCATTTTCAGCATAATTACACAGGTATACAAAAGTGAGACACGTGTTTACTTAAGTATATCTTTATGCTGAACCCAAAAAAATCATAACAATAGATATCCACCTTGAGGTTTTTTTTTCCGAAAACGAACTTAAATTTGCAAAAAAAAACTATTAAATTGGAAAAAATATATTTTAATAAATAAAATGTAAAACTGTACTGTCATTAAAATTATGGAATAAAACTATTATTTCGGACATCTTTAAATATTCTGAATTTACATTTACCACACAAAAACTTAAAATTAGGTTTTAGTGTTCATATTTAACCAAAAACATGCATACACCACCTTTAACTAAGCTGCGTAGCAAAATGTCGTTTAAAATAAATTTGTGCAACCACTAAATTAAAAAATTGTTTTTAATTTTTATTAATATTGAACCTAACACTCAATCACTGGCTGGTTCAGTCACTCACTCATTCGCATACCCCCATACTCATTCACTTACTCAGACACTACCTCACTCACTCACTCACTTATTCACTCGCTTGCTCACTCACTCACATTCCTCCAAATTTACTCAATCAATCTATCGAAAATTGACGCCTAAAACTGTCAAGGGATATACATTATGAAACCGTTTGGTCCTAAATAGTAAACGGATATTTTTTTTCAACACTAAAGAATATTCCTTCTGTTTCGATTTCAAATTCGAATTTGAAACTTAAAAAACTCCTAGAAATGATAGTTTGGTTCGAAAAAAAATTCTTGTTTAGCTCTTGCATTTATTGACTTATGTTAAAAAAGCATTTTACCAACCATATAGTAGTCTTGTAAGTGTTAAAAAGCGAGTTTTTTGTTGAAACGAACATAAAACTTTATTTTTTGATGTCAAGTCAGGATTAAGAACGTCAAAAAATACTGGAAACAATAGTTTGGCTCAATATTAATAAAACTAAAAACAATTTTTAGTGTTCCGTACGAAACACTTATAAGATGAGTTAAGTGTCTGTCTGTCAGTCACACCCGATTTTCTCCGAAACTATTTGTCATAGAAACTTGAAATTTGGTAATAATTTAGGAACTAATTGCCTCATTAGAGCCGTGTAGTTTTGAAAGTTAAATTTTGATTTAAGGGGTTGGTTTTGGGGGGTGAAATCGGAAGTGAAAAAAAAAAATTTTACTAGGTCATCGAGTGTGGTGTCAAATGAAAGCTTGTGAAAACACCAGTAAAATATATACATATATATATATATATATATATATATATATATATATATATTTATATATGTATATATATATATATATATATATATATATATATATATATATATATATATATATATATATATTTATATATATATATATATATATATATATATATATATATATATATATATATATATATATGTATATATATATATATATATATATATATATATATATATATTATATATATATATATATATATATATATATATATATATATATATAATATATATATATATATATATATATATATATATATATATATATATATATATATATATAAATATATATAATATATATATATATATATATATATATATATATATATATATATATATATATATATATATATATACGAGGCTGGTTTGAAAAGTCCGTGCAAAAATAAAAACTACTTATGTGTTTGGGGTAAACCTTTTT
This sequence comes from Pachyrhynchus sulphureomaculatus, assembly GCA_019049505.1. Classification (NCBI taxonomy): domain Eukaryota; kingdom Metazoa; phylum Arthropoda; class Insecta; order Coleoptera; family Curculionidae; genus Pachyrhynchus; species Pachyrhynchus sulphureomaculatus. The sequence continues at coordinate 38,195,891 of CM032452.1, forward strand.
TATTTTTCAACATAGTCTCTCTCCTTTTAGGCTTATACACTTCGTCCAACGATGTTCTAGTTTGTTGATCCCTTCCGAATAATAGGATTTGTCCAAGTCTGCAAAATATCCATTAGTGTCTGTAATCACCTCCTCGTTTGAATAAAATCTTTGCCCCGCCAGCCATTTCTTCAAATTGAGGAACAAATAGTAGTCCGAGGGAGCCAAGTCTGGAGAACAGGGGGGATGTGAAACGAGTTGGAATCCTATTTCCATTAATTTTGCGACCACAACTGCTGAGGTGTGTGCTGGTGCGTTGTCGTGATGGAAAAGGACTTTCTTGTGGGCTAATCGAGGGCGTTTTTTCTTGCAGCTCGGTTTTCAAAAGGTCCAATAACGATGAATAATATTCACCTGTAATAGTTTTACCCTTTTCCAGATAGTCGATGAAGATTATCCCTTGCGAATCCCAAAAGACAGTCGCCATAACCTTTCCGGCCGACGGAACGGTCTTCGCCTTTTTTGGTGCAGATTCCCCCTTGGTAACCCACAGTGACGAAAGGACGCTCAAAGTACTTCGGATTCTTCTGGAACAGCTGCAAACCATCCTTGCAACACTTCACACGATTCCTTTTTTGGTCAAGCGTGAGCAATCGCGGCACCCATCTTACGGATAGCTTTCTCATGTCCAAATGTTTATGCAAAATATTATGTACCCGTTCAGTCGAGATGCTCACAGCACTAGCAATCTCACGCACCTTAACTCTTCTGTCATCCATCACCATATCATGGATTTGATCAATGATTTCTGGAGTCGTAACATCCACAGGCCGTCCAGAACGTTCAGCGTCACTTGTGCCCATATGGCCAGTCCGAAAATTTTGAAACCACTTATAAACTGTTCTAATCGAAGGTGCAGAGTCACCATAATGTTTATCAAGCTTCTCTTTAGTCTTTTGCCTTTCACAAAGAAATAGACCAATATGGCTGAAACTTGGTGTGCGTTCATTCAAGAAATGCTACTAACTAAACATGACCTCGATACGCGCCGGTGGTGCCATCTGTCGGATTTTGCACGGACTTTTCAAACCAGCCTCATATATATATATATATATATATATATATATATATATATATATATATATAATGTAATACTTGCGCACACTTTTCTTTGTATTATTTTTAAAAACTCGCTGTCCCCGCACCTTATCTCGAAAAGTACTGATCAAAAAATTTCGAAAAAATTCTGGAATATTCTCCACGAGGTGTAGATTGAATGAAAATTATCACGAGTGCATTGCCTTTAATAATTTATCTGTAATATAAAAAAAAACAAGAATTCTAAGGTCATCAGTTTTCAGTAGAGATTGGAAACAAACTTTGTTGAAAACTCATATGGGGTGTGTTTTGTGAAGTTACTGATCATTTTATACCACCGTAACAAAATTTTTATTCTAAAAGCAATCTAATTGTGCAAGTTCAATTTGCACTTGACCGGTTATTTAATTTAGCGGTTGCACAGCATTTTGCTACGTAGTTCAGTTAAAGGTGGTGTATGCATGTTTTTTGTTCAACATGAACACTAAAACCTAATATTTTTAAGTTTTTAAGATAAATGTAGATTCAGAACATTTAAAGATGTCCAAAATAATAGTTTTATTCCATAATTTTAATGGTTAAACAGTTTTACATTATTTATTAAAATATATTTTTTTCAATTTAATAGTTTTCTGGTAACTTCCAGTGTGTTTTTTGAAAAAAAACTCACGGTGGATGTCTTTTATTATGATTTTTTTTCGATTCAGCATAAAAAAAAAATACTTAAGAAAGTACGTGTATCTCTTAAAAGAAAGAATTTTTTTTATTTTGTATACCTGTGTGGTGTCAGAATTGACTCATCACCCAAGGATTTTGACATAACCTCAAAAAATACCTCGAAAATTACCAAAAGTACTTTTACAAATAAATTAAAACTCTAACGGAGCAAACCGCCATATCTATATGTATTTTGAGGTGCTGAACTCAAGTCCAAGGTCAGAATTCGCCCATCACGTCCGCATTTTGACATAACCTCAAAAATGATTAGAATTACATCTGTAAGTAAATTAAAAAATTAAATGAACAAACCACCATACGTATTTTGGGGTGCTTAAACCGAATATGCCAAAAAAATTGACCTATTAAGTCGAGATCTTGAAATAAGGTCAAAAAATCCAGACCTTTCATTCACAGGTTGCTGGATTAAAGTAAATCCCCTCGCTTCTCGCCCATTGGATGCTTTATTAAAGTAATTCCCCAATGGTGAGAGGCGAGGATACTCACTTAAATAAAGCACTCCGATGATGAGAGGCGAACGGACTCATTTAAATAAAACACCCCGAGGGTGAGAGAAGGGGAATTATCATAATAAGGTACATCGTAGGTAAGAGGCGATGGGACTCACATAAAGCACCCTGAGGGAGAAAAAAGGTGGAACTCACAGTTTTTGGTGTAAAGTTCTTAATGTAAGATTCTTGTATTAGGATATCTTAGGTTTAGAGTTCGTGGTGTAAATTTCTTGGTGTAAGTTTCTTGTATTAGGCTATGTTAGGTTTAGATTTCTTGGTGTAAAGCTCTTAGTGTAAGTTTTTGCATTAGGCTATATTAGTTTTAGAGTTTTTAGAGTACAGTTCTTACATTAGGTTATGTTAGGTTTAGAATTCTAGTTGTAAAGTTTTTCCATTGGAGTGAGAGGTGAGGGGAATCACTTTAATAGAGCATCCTGTGGGCGGGAAGCGAGGAGACTTAATAGGTCAATTCTTTTGCCATAATCGCTTTAAGCACCCCAAAATACGTATAAATATGGTGATCTATTCATTTATTTTTTTAATGTTTTTACAGATATATTTCTGACCATTTTTGAGGTTATATTAAAATACTGACGATTTCAATACACCGAAATACGCATAGATATGATGATTTGATCGTTTACATTTTTAATTTATTCCTAAAAGTATTTTTGGTCATTTTCGAGGTGTTTTTTTTTCAGGTTATGTCAAAATCCCTGAGTGATGAGCCAATTCTGATCTCGGATTCGTTTTCAGCATACCAAAAAACATGTGATATGGTATCTCACCTTTCAACTACAAAACTTTTTTTGGTGGTCCTGTGTAATAAAAGAAATTATTAGATTTCAATTATAAATATATCTTAACCTCTTTCTCTGCTTAATTTATTTTTGTGGTTTACATCTCACGACACAACACCTATTATTATTTAAAATATAGGACATTGATTAATTTATTCTTAATGGTGAGAAAGTAAAATTCCGTAATCATTTTAGAACCGCGTGTGTGCAAGGGAAATAGTAAGTAAATCACTTTATACTATCACTTTTTTTATTATAAACACGTATTGTTAGTGTTCCGTACGGAACACTTATAAGATCACTTCGGTGTCTGTCTGTCTGTCACACCCGATTTTCTCCGAAACTATTTGACATAGAAAGTTGAAATTTGGTACTAATGTATAAATTAATGGCCACATCACAGCCGTGTAGTTTTGAAAGTTAAATTTTGACTTAAGGGGTTAATTTTGGGGGGTGAGATCGGAAGTGAAAAAAAAAATTTTTACTAGGTCATCGAGTGTGGTGTCAAATGAAAGCTTGTGAAAACGCGAGTAAAAAATGTATATATAATGTAATACTTGCGCGCACTTTTCTTTGTGTTATTTTTAAAAAATCGCGAAAAATCGCTGTCCCGCGCCTTATCTCGGAAAGTACATATCAAAAAATTTTGAAAAAAATCTGGAATATTCTCCACGGGATGTAAATTGAACGAAAATTATCACGAGTGCATTACCTTTAATAATTTATGTGGTATATAAAAAAAAACAAAAAATTCAAGGTCATCAGATTTCAGTAAAGATTGAAAACAAACGTTGTTGAAAAACTCATTTGGGGTGTGTTTTGTGAAGTCACTGATCATTTTATACCTTTGTAACAAAATTTTTTATTTTAAAAGCAATCAACGTACGGAACACTAATTGCGCAAGTTCAACTTGCACTTGACCGGTTTTATTTTTTTTTATATTATTTTTTTAAAAAGAATTTTCAGTAAAATATTATTTAGGTTGTGTATATCGAAGTAAATAGAAAAAAAATCCATATTTATTAAGTTTGCTTTATGCAGTTTATAAAAGTTTATAAATATAATATAGTCATTTTTTAAAAAGTAAACAGTTTTAAAATACATATATTGTCAATAATTTTTGTTATTTAGAACATTTGGAAGGTCATTAGCATCAACTGGATAATTAAAATTAGCAATTTGAGAACCTGCTTAGTAAAAATCCTAAATGCAAGTGCGACTACATTTTTACTTAGCAATCTTCCTTAAATTCTAGATGTCCTTCAAGTTGGTACAAAATCTCTGGGTTATTATGTGAAATGTGAAAAAATAATAAAACAATTATTTACACAAACTTTCCACTATATTTGAAATACACCCTAACATGTTTCGCAGTAGTTTCTTCAGACGTTACATTCTGAATTACTGAACATTAAAGAGTAAAGGTGTTAATATATAAGTAGAAACAAGAAAAGAAAATTTATTTTTACCAATAAGTAATTAAATAATAATAGAAAATATTTAACAAAGGTGAATTATTGAGATCTACCTTATCGTTCACTAGACGGTTGGAATTTTTAAGTTTGTTTATCTCTAGAGACTCTGTTAGGTTTAATCTCTGGCTTTTATTCTCATTGTGTAGAATTTTCAAATTATTATTAAAGGAGTGACCATTCTCGATTAGATGTTTTGCATAATTGAATTCGGTTTTTCCTTTGATAAAACATTTATAGTGTTCATCTAATCTTTTGTCAAAATATCTGGCCTATGTAAGTTTTGTCAAAATCTCCGCAATTTAGTTGATAAACTCCTGATTTTTTAAGATTATCCGTTTTAGTTTTGCAATTTTTAATAAATTTGCCTAAATAATTGTTTGTTCTGTAAGCTACTTTAATGTCTACGCTGTTGAGGATTTTACCTATTTTTGAAGTCGAGTGACCTATATATGATATAACTTTATGATTGTTCGCGTTTTTTTATATAACTTTTTTTTGTGGGACATTTAATGAATAACCATTATTAAGTGCGATTTGTTTGATGATTAAGTTCTATCTGAAAATTCTTTTTATTCAAGAGGAGAGATACTAGTCTATGAATCATACTGTGAAAGGCTGCCAATTTATGTTGAATTGGGTGACAGGAAGTATTATTTATGGTTGTGTCAGTATGAGACGGTTTATGGAATATTGAAAATTGATGTTTATTATTCTCTCTCTGAATTCTTAGAGCTAAAAAGTTTATGTTATTGTTAGATTCTAGTTCAATTGTAAATGTTATATTTGCGTGCTAAAACATCATCAACATATCGGTGCCAATATACGAAATGTTTAAAAAAGGGGTTTTTATTAATTTGGCTTTATAACGAATCTAGAAATATTTCAGCAAGTAACGGGTTTAAAGGGTTTCCCATAATTAAGCATTCCGTGCTGGTGTAAAGAGTGTTATCAAATTCGAAGTAATTTTGATCTAAACATATGGTAAGTAAATTTAATATTTCATGTTTTTTGATACAATTAACTGATTTCTTGTTTAACAGTTTTTCTACTAGTGTAATTGTATTTTAGCTGGGATACTGGGGAAGAGATTAGTGAATGAAATTAGTTTCGCATTATTTGGTAAATGAATATTTTTAATTTTGTTTACTAAGTCGAATGAGTTTTTATTTTGATATTTCCCTGAAAACTGCGTATATGTTTGGATAATCTCTATTATTTTTTTAGATATTTTGTAATATGGTGCTAAAAAGAATGATTTTACTGGCCTAATAGGATATTCTGGTTGATGAAGTTTAACTATTGAATATAATTTCGGAGGCTGTGGGTTCATTATTGTGAACTTAGTGACGTCTCTATCATTAAACAAACTTTTACAATTTTTAATGCAATTTTTAATTTTTTGTTAAAATTGGTGTGTATACGAGGCTGGTTTGATAAGGCCGTGCAAAGTCCGAGAGATGGCACCACCGGCGCGTATCGAGGTCATGTTTAGTTTAATAGCATCTCTTGAATGAACGCACACCAAGTTTCAGCCATATTGGTCTATTTCTTTGTGTTTGGCATTCGTGTGAATCAAGGAAGTCGAGTGATTTTCAAGAAATGGACGAAAAAGAATTTCGTGTGGTGATTAAACATTACTTTATGAAAGGCAAAACGCCTCAGGAGACTAAAGAGAAGCTTGATAAACATTATGGTGACTCTGCACCTTCGATTAGAACAGTTTATAAGTGGTTTCAAAATTTTCGGACTGGCCATATGGGCACAAGTGACGCTGAACGTTCTGGACGGCCTGTGGATGTTACGACTCCAGAAATCATTGATCAAATCCATGATATGGTGATGGATGACAGAAGAGTTAAGGTGCGTGAGATTGCTAGTGCTGTGGGCATCTCGACTGAACGGGTACATAATATTTTGCATAAACATTTGGACATGAGAAAGCTATCCGCAAGATGAATGCCGCGATTGCTCACGCTTGACCAAAAACGGAATCGTGTGAAGTGTTGCAAGGATGGTTTGCAGCTGTTCCAGATGAATCCGGAGGACTTTAAGCGTCGTTTCGTCACTGTGGATGAAACATGGATACATTACTATACTCTTGAAACCAAACAACAATCTAAACAATGGGTTACCAAGGGGGAATCTGCACCAAAAAAGGCGAAGACCGTTCCTTCGGCCGGAAAGGTTATGGCGACTGTCTTTTGGGATTCGCAAGGGATAATCTTCATCGACTATCTGGAAAAGGGTAAAACTATTACAGGTGAATATTATTCATCGTTATTGGACCGTTTGAAAACCGAGCTGCAAGAAAAACGCCCGCGATTGGCCCACAAGAAAGTCCTTTTCCATCACGACAATGCACCAGCACACACCTCAGCAGTTGTGGTCGCAAAATTAATGGAAATAGGATTCCAACTCGTTTCACATCCCCCCTATTCTCCAGACTTGGCTCCCTCGGACTACTATTTGTTCCCCAATTTGAAGAAATGGCTGGCGGGACAAAGATTTTATTCAAACGAGGAAGTGATTGCAGACACTAATGGATATTTTGCAGACTTGGACAAATCCTATTATTCGGAAGGGATCAACAAACTAGATCATCGTTGGACGAAGTGTATAAGCCTAAAAGGAGACTATGTCGAAAAATAAAAAAGGTTTACCCCAAACACATAAGTAGTTTTTATTTTTGCACGGACTTTTCAAACCAGCCTCGTAATTGTGATTTAAAATATGGTATTTATCTGGGTTAAGGAAATCTAATGTTTTCTTAATATAATCAGACCTACTGATCGCAACTACCGTATTGCCTTTGTCAGCTTTAGTAAATATAATATCTGTACATTTATGTTTAATTTGCCCAATACATTGAATTTCAGGATTTGGTTTCGAATCTTTTTTAAAAATATTAAAAGTTTCAAATTTTAAACTTAAGTTAGAAGGTAAGTTTTTAAGGGCTAGTTCAACATCGATAACCTGATAATTCTAAATTTTTGGTTGAAGTTTGTTCTCTAATATTATATTTAAAGCCTTTTTCTAACAGTTGTGTTTCAGTTTCGGTAAAATGACAGAAAGATTAGAAAATTTGTCAAAAAATTTATAGTCAGAAATTAGTTTTGGAGGTTTTGTCTTATTTTGTTTAGGTATTAATATTTTAAGTTTATTTTTTTGTTTAAGAAATTTTTTATGTTTACTTTTTCTCTTATGTTTTGACCAAATTCCTGAAATTCAATGTAATACAATTTAAATAAGAGTTCTGTATGAATTACTTTCAGATAAATGTTATAAATACCCGCGTTTCTGAAATTGGATTTTCTTCTCTTCGGATAGCCATTTTCTTAAGCCTGCGATGGAACCTTCTTGTGCGGCTTTACTCTTATTATGACTTTTCAGTTTCATGTACTTAGGGAAGACATTAATTTCCGCATACTTGTCAAAAAACCAAGTTTTGAGAACAGATGGCATTTCTCAAAAGTAACTTAAAATATAAAATTTCTGGAAGTGTTGGCTCGTCCAAGCGACATCTCTTGAAGAAGATAAAATTATCCATATCTTCAAAGTAACTATAGTTATCAAAAATTCTTCTAGGGGAGAATATTTTACCACAGTATACCCAATATAGTAGCGAAACTCAGGGGTAACTGTATAGGAAAATCAGGTCTCAGTTTTCAAGAGGTCACGTGCTAGCCCGCCATATTAAAAAGGGGACCAGCGGGAGATTTTAAATAGAAATAACGTGACTATGCAAAGTTTTATCATTCAAAATCATAGATAGGCGCCAATGACCTCAGTTGTCGACGCGCCTTACATTTAAACATCATCATCAAAATCATAGATATTATACAATTGTTTGAAAATTTTTAGTTGAATAAAAAGAATGGAGCTCTTTGTTAGAAAAAAGTTAAATACAACTGAAGTACTTGACAGAAAGGCATTTTCAAAAAAAAAGTTTTAGCATTTTCTTCAGTGAATTGCATAGGCATATCAGATTTTGGGCCCAACGCTTTGTTGGAACTCTATAAGACCCAGAAGTGAAAACTGAAATTGAAACCCAAATACATATTTGAATTCAGCAAGGAATTTTATGTCCGAATAGAAATTGAATGTTTCTGCGCCTAATTGGACCTCATTGTAACTACAATAAAACTCGACTCTTATAAGGATCTTTACCTGTGTCATTATTTCAACTGGACAATCGATGACGCGTTTGGTTGCTGCAAGCCAAATCTTTGCTCTATAACCAAAAAAAAATGTCATAAGAGAAATAGCTTCTCAAAATTATTCAATTTATCCGCGCACGATTTCTTCCGCTATTGATATTCTTGAATTAAATCACTTATCTTTCAACATCGGCATAGTTTTTGAATTTTTTTACAATTGTCAACGGCACAGTAATAACCTCCTTTCTCCATGATTATACAAATTGTGTGTGAACCTTTTCAATTCTCTTGATTAACAAACGTTTTTAATTCTCTTTTTATACAAACTCTTTCTTCCTTCTACCTCTAAATACATATAAACTGCAGTCACATTAAGAAACGATCGACAGTACATTTAAAAAGACAAATTCTGAGATCAGATGTAAGCATTGAGCGGCCGCACAGTTATTCGGCAAGAACATGCTAGCGGGACAATATTCCTGGCGTAATTTCCAGGAACCCCCGATAACGACTTGTAAACAACCCCCCCCCCCCCATTTAACGAATTCCAAGAATTAATTTGTTTATCACCTCATAAAGGCATCTTATCAGGGGATCAAAGTAACCCTTATAAGAGAGGTCATTTTCATTTGCAAATCAGTTGCATTTTATGCACACTTGTGATAACATATTTTAAAATTGGTAGCAAAGTGAAACGAGTTTTTTGTGATGGAATATTCTGTTGAAGGTATGTACTCTATTATGACTTATATTTTTTATAAGAAATATGTATACTTTTGGTGTAATATCAATTTGTAAATGTATAGATAAATCCAGCAAATTTTACATTAATTGTAAACTTTAAAAGTAGCAACTTTTTTCATATATCCACCTAGATTTTTCTATATGTAATACCTACAACATTCAGGCACAGATTCATATATATTATAGACCCCGAAAAGGCCCGAAAGTAAAATTATTTTATTTTTTTCAGAACGAGTGGTGACTATGACGAAAACGGAGTTTTTTGAAGAATGGCTAAAACATGACAAAACTGAACGAGACAGTGGCATTTTTTATTATATAAGTGAAAAATTTAATATGTCTGATGTTTCTGACGATTCTCTAAAACGACTCAAAATGAAAATATCAAGCCTTTCAGCAAAATTCAATCAAAAGTGGACTTCTTTAAAGTGTAACAAAGAAATGTTTCTAATCAAACATACAGATTGGTTAGAGGGATCCGGAATCGAAATAAAGATGCGTGTTAACCAGCCGTGCACTTCAACATCATCAGCGGCTCTTTCCGTAGGGCGACCCAGAAAATCATTTGAAGACTCATCAACGAAAACGAAGAGACGGAGAGTAGAAGATCTTTTGGAATCGCGAAGTGCAAGTGAGCTTATTACAGCAGCTGAGTTAGCTACTTGAAAAGAAGGGCATCGAAGTGTTGCTAAATAGATCCATAACGTCGCGGTCAGTGAAACTAGAGAAAAGAATAAGTGTTCTGAACAAAGTCGGCAGTTAACACCAGACGAAGCTTTAGCTTATTATGTGGACTCGAAATCGACTTCTCACTCATATAAACAAACAAGAAAATAGTCAATGAAAACGGGACATCAAGTGTATCCATCGTTTTATAGTTTAGGTAAGTCCAAAGCTTCTTGTTGTCCTTCTGACGAATATATTTCTGTGACTGAATCTCGAGCTAAAATTAAACTTCACGCGATTTTGGATAAAACGGCTGAACGATTAGTTAAAGCTCAGACCGAAGTCATTAGAAGTGTGTTACCTCGTTCATATTATACGTTGGTAAGCAAATGGCGCTGTGATGGGAGTTCGGGGCATAGCACGTATAAGCAGAAATTTGAGAACACTAACGCTACAGACGAATTCTTGTTCGTATACTCATTTGTCCCTTTGAGACTGCTTGATGGCGAAACTGTGATCTGGCAAAATCCAAGACCTTCCTCTACTTTATATTGCCGTTCTATTAAGTTTGTTTTTGCCAAGGAGACAAAAGAGTTTACGAAAGAAGAAACTTCTAAAATTTTAGATGAAGTAAGTCAGCTTCTTCCAACATTATGTAACGTTGCTGGATCTTAAATCTCTGTTAAACACGATTTGTTGTTGACAATGACTGATGGCAAAGTGTGCAATGCCTTAACAGACACAAGTTCAACACAAAAGTGTTATATTTGCGGTGCCACCCCGTCTACTATGAACGAGGAGTCAAAGAAATATCCCAGCAACGAAGAACGCCTTGCATTTGGTTTATCTACTTTACATGCATGGATCCGCACGTTTGAATGTTTGCTTCACATCAGCTATCGTTTAGAAATAAAAAAAAGTGGCAAGTCAGGGGAGATAACGACAAAGCTATTGTGAAGCAACGCTCACAAGAGATACAAAAAGTGTTTAAAGATCGTATGGGTCTCATTGTAGATAAACCAAAACCTGGGTATGGTAACACAAACGATGGAAACACAGCACGTAGATTTTTTTCCAAAGCTGAATTGAGCAGCGAAATTACAGGATTAGACGTAAACCTTATTCGTAGATTTCATGTAATTTTAAGAACTTTGTCATCGGGATACGACATAAATTATACAGAATTCGAAAAGTTTTGTGTTGATACTAGAAAATTATACCTTGATCTGTATTCGTGGTATTCCATGCCCGTTACGGTGCATAAAATTCTTGTACACAGCGCGGAAGTTATAAAGTCTTTTCTTCTTCCCATTAGACAACTCTCCGAGGAAGCCCAGGAGGCAAGAAATAAAGTCTGTCGTAGATTCCGTGAGCGGCACACTAGGAAGCGGTCACGTATTGCCACAAATACAGATCTTTTGAGAATGCTTTTAAAGACGTCTGATCCTGTTATCAACTCGTATAGAGAATTACCGCGAAGAAAATTTACTTCTTTGCCGTCGGAGGTTCTGCAGTTGATTATCCCACCTTCATTGCCATCCGAAACACCATCAGTAAGTCATCATCACGAAATAAATGAGGAGGATTATTTACTCTCTGAATATTCTACTGAATGGGAGAGCGGTGATGACGACTCATCTGATGGTGATTAGTAGGTTTAAGTATTTTTTTATTGTAATTATTATTCTTATTTTATTGTGTGTTGTAGTTGCTTATAATTCATGCCTTAGTATATAAGTTATTTAATATTATATTTCTTTTACTTATACACCTTGTTATTTTAAATAATTGATATATAGATACTGTTATTGTACTAATTTATTTTAAAAGAAATAATATTTTGTAAATTAATAAAAGTGGGTACTATCATTACGATTTTTATTTTTTTCCTAGAAATTTCTTTGTAAACAAACATGATTGTGCTTTTCACACATAATGAGTAGGTAGACGTATGTAGCTAATTAAAGAACAATTAGCGACAATAGTGAACAAATGAGACACGTTAGTAAACCACTTCCGTCTTGCAGCTACATATTTCGATTAATACACATACAGTACACATTTTTCAACTTTTTTTTTCTTAAAATAGCTTAAGATACCTGGAATATATATAAACAATTGAAATAAGTGAAGAAATAATATTGTTCCGCTAGCTTGTACTAGTCGAGACACTGTGGGCCGTTTTGAAAGAGGGACCCAGGCGCCGTTAAAATTTCTTTGGAGCTCACTTTCGCTACTGTATTGGGTTACTGTGCTTTTACTGTTGTCCATTTTTTTGTTAAATCGTTTAAGTCTTCCATTACTACCTTATTTAAAAAGTGGAATTGACCTAAGAAATTTCAAATTTCTGGCAAAACTCTTATTATTTTAACAGTCTGACAAATTAGATTTTTAGTTTTAAATCCAAGTAATACAAAATTTTATATGTACAATTTCCCTGGATTTCTACCGTGCCGATTGATAAAGTGATGCTGACATTTCGACGATCATCCTACCGGCTTCTTCAAAGCTTGTTTCCACAGCTCACTTCTTCCGACAGCACGAGACTAGATTCCGAAGAAGTCAGTTTTCGAAACAAGGTCTGAAGAAGCCTGGGAATGAGTGGCGAAACGCGGCATGTCAATTGACACAGAAGAAATCCAGAAGAATTATATCTACAAAGGTTGATTAATAAGTCTGGTAAATGGCGAAATTGCTGGGAATTTTGTTAAGAGGCACAACGTGATTCTCTAACGGTTATACTCAAAGTTTCAAACAGATGCAATGCGCAGTTGTTTGTTGGCAGCTATAATTACTGACTGGTGTTATTACACGTGTTGTAGAAATGGATAAAACCGAGTATAAGTGATCAAATATTTGTGTTTTAAAAAAAAGTGGACTGTGACTCAGATAGAAACTGAACTGAGGGAAGTTCATGGAGACTCTGCACCAGCCATCAAGAGCATTTATTACTGGATAAATGAATTTCAACGTGGCCGTATGAACACTGCAGATACTGTACGTTCAGGCCGCCTGATTGATGTCTTTTTTTTTTTGAAGAAACAGTCGATAGAACTCATAGTATTGTGATGAAAGATCAGCACATTAAGTTTATGAACTAATATATAATATGAAGCTCTAAAAATGAAAAAGCTGAGTGCGCGATGGGTGCCGCGTACGAGGAAAAACATTTCAAATCATATTCCGAAAAGTCCGAAGTCCGAAGGAATCCTGGCACCGTTTTGTAATTGTAAATGAACGTGGATCCACTATTACACCCTGGAGACAAAAAAGCAGGTTGAAGAAAGTGAAAGTGCACCGGAAAAAGCTATATCATCACGATTAACTATCTGGAAAAGGGTAAAACAGTGACTGTCTCTTATTATGCAACGTTATTGGATCTTCTACATAGTGAGTTAAGGCGCTAGATTTTTGTTTTTTTAAAAAAATGTTGTTTACCTAGTTTTTTACAAGGTTTTTTAATCCACCCTTGTATAAGTTCTGTAACCTGTGGAAGTTTCCTATCGAAATTAATATAAAATCGTTTTCAGGTTCTGATTATCTCCTTGTCTTTAGATAAAGGTGGTTTTTCAAACTCTCAGTTAATCAAATTTCTGTTTTACCTTTATAACTTTGCGACTTTTTTCTTTGACAATTATTTTTTGCTGATGCTTATTTCCAGTTCGTGTAGGTGGATATGATTTTCTTTCCTTTCCTTTCCCTCCTTTTTGTACATTTCTTTTTTTTGGCTTTCTGATAGTCGTGCAACATTTATGGAGAAATAAAAGCAGAGCTTGGGGTCCTTTAATGTTCTTAAGTTATTTTAATGTTACTGTTAGTATATGCTGTTATATTATGATGTTGTTAAAATATCACCGGCGCTGTTCGAATTATGTTGGTTTTCGTTTTGTTCTGCTGCTTGTTCACTCTGTTTAGTTTCTTTGGTCGATTTTAGATATAAAAAAATCGTAAAAATTTAGGGATAGGAACATACCAGTCTTTTTCAAATTCGAAAGCTGGTTTTTGGTTATCATAGACCTTTTGTTGCTATTTTTATAAAGCAACAATATGGATACTTGAATACCTGAATGGCTTAGAGACCAATTTTGCATTGCTTTATTTTAATACGTTTTAAAAGACGAAAAAACAGATTTTGTTAGGTTTTGTGATTCTAATAAAAATTGGCTTTCTTGGTTATCAATGATAAGCCAACTTGGATTGCCGGTTAAACTAAAGGAGTACTTAATAAAGTGTCTTATTACTTTAGAGGAAAGCTTGTTCATCTACTCCGAGGGTATAGCTGACCTGGAGCTGGGGTATCTCCAATAATAATTTCTTGGCTCTGAATTATATGGAATACTATAACAGGCGACCAAATACATCTAGCAGTACAAATAAGACTACGAGTTGACACTAGAAGATTTCGTTCAGCACTGGTGTTTCGAGATACCTGTTTCCTCCCTTTTTTCTCGAGGATTTGTAGTGGACCTTGAATAGCAGTTGTTCTTGCTTTATCTAGGTCAAGTATTCTGCTTCTGTTTCTAAATTTATCTTTCCTTCCGATTATTAATATGATTCAACATATGTACATAGATACTCTTACCTTATGTTTTTTAAACGAAGTTGACCTTGATAAGCTGCAAGATTTGAGTTTTTTCTGCAACTTAGTTATGGGAATCTTAACATAAATTTCTTTCTAGTTGCCAGAATATCTTTATTGCCTTTCACTGTCATTACCAGTTCAAGACATTCAATAGGAGATAAGCAATAAAACTTCATTTATGATATTAAAACGTAATCAACCAATATTTTTTCTTCAGCACGAATAAATAATTAGTCTAACATCGTACTTGGGGATAAAGATGATATTGAATTGAGAATTGTTTTTACTTTTTCAATATACCCAAGAACAAAATAATATTATTAAACTATAAAACAAAAAAGGCAATTTTTAAAACCACTTTACTCATTCAGTAGGTGCCTTATCCATTCCGGATGCTCGCTGTCATCATGGCGATCCTAGCCTTGTTGACTTTTCGGAAAAGCTTAATAGATGTCACCCCGTACCAGTCTCTGAGGTTCCGAAGCGAAGATATCCGTCCATAAATCTTCCCCTGCATTACCAAACGAGGGAAGTGGTATTTTTTATCATGTCTCATGAGTTGAGTTTCCTTTATGGTATTCAGTAGTTCTTTCTGTTTACCAGTACGGTGTAGGACGTCCTTATTGTTGATGTGGTCCACCCAAGACGTACGTAGCAGTCGTCAATAGGTCCAAACCTCTTTTTTTCGGTTATCTTGGTTAATATCCGTGCTTTGACTCCATACATACATACGGGTAAACGACGCATTTCACTGTTCTGATCTGCTTGTTTAGAGAGAACTCCCGACAGCACAAAAGGTTCTGCAGTTTGGTGAACAATGACTTAGCTTTCTCAATCTGGGATCTTATCTCGCTGTTGTGGCCCCCCAGGTACGTGACCCATCGCTACTAGTTTGATCCCCTCTAAGTCTGACATTAGAATTCTTTGCATGGGTGATCTGCACTGTATTATATAAGATATTTTGTAGCTGTGCTGCTCGTCTTGTGGACATATTTTCTGTACCTTATTAAAAATCCAAATGTTGCTTTTTCTTTTTCTGTTCCCAGCCATTAATACAGACAAATTGTAATATTAAAAAGTCTAAAGAAATTCTAAAAATTGCCATCTTTTAATGAGATACATCCGTAAGTGTTCTCTATAGATTCTTATTTCAGAGTTGGTCATAAAACATCATAACCAAATTATCACTATTTTTTAGATATCTGTTAACCGTTAGAAAATATAAAACTAGAACAAAAGTAATTGGTAATTAACTTACCTCGTTTGTAAGAAGAAAAATTACTTTAGCAACGACTAAGCATATTTATAGACATCAATTTTAAACGACCACTGACATCCAAACAACATGACAAGAGCATGGATTCTAGACTATGTTTTGTTACGTTTAGAGAAGATCAACAGATTGGCTAGCGAATGCTAAATTTTAAGCGGTTTGTTTTAGTGTGAAACATGGTTTATTATAGGACACTCTTCCCCTATTTCAGAGAGAAATTTCTAATGACTGCCAGACAAAATTTTATTAAAAATGTGAGGTTATAAATCGCGCCATAGGGGTTATAAGTGACAAAATTTGGCCTCTTAACTCAAGTGGATATTAAGTAGCACTAAACTGGAGATGCAAAGGACGCTCTTCTCCCCTTTAAGTGTACTTAAACTCGACTTATCGAATGTGGTGCAATCGACCATTAACCCTGAAAGTAAACGTTTAAGGGTAAACTATCAAATTTATCAAAATTAAATTTAGTTAAGTTTGATTATGTAAATTTTTTGTATGGAAAAAAAGAAATTTTTCATGATTGATAAATAAAAGTGGTGGGACATTTTAGTGTTAAACAATAATTTGCATTGAAAAGGCTTAATTTTTCTGATAACTTCTAATTAAAATAAAAATAGGCTTTTAGGAAACGCAGCTTGTCTATTGTTTATTAAAAAAGTTTTAATTAATTGGATATAGCAGGTAAGTCTTAAAGCGAAAAAGGAATTTTAGTATTATATCAATAATATTAATTAAAGATTTTAGGTTAAAATGAACATAATCAGAACTAATAGTTATTTTACTTTAATTATTTACTATTTTGATCTTGGAAAAATTAATTAGTTGATTAAATTTTTAGTTTCGATAATATATATAAAATGAAACGTCTCTCTGTCTGACTGTCTCTCTGTCCGTTAGTGCGCTTATTACTCGAGAACCACTTATCCGATTTATGTGTTTTTTTTTTTAAACACACATATATTCTCTGGCCAGGTTATAGGATATATTTTATTACGTTAGGTAACATAAGGAATAAGCAGTGACGATAATGGTGAATCAAGTCGGAAAAAAGTTTGCTGCTGGCGTATTCTCTTGCAATACATTGTCTAGACCATTAAATATGGAACAATATAATATTGCAAAGAATATAATATATATAAAATGCAACGTCTCTCTGTCTGTATATATACGAGGCTGGTTTGAAAAGTCCGTGCAAAAATAAAAACTACTTATGTGTTTGGGGTAAACCTTTTTTATTTTTCGACATAGTCTCCTTTTAGGCTTATACACTTCGTCCAACGATGTTCTAGTTTGTTGATCCCTTCCGAATAATAGGATTTGTCCAAGTCTGCAAAATATCCATTAGTGTCTGCAATCCCCTCCTCGTTTGAATAAAATCTTTGTCCCGCCAGCCATTTCTTCAAATTGGGGAACAAATAGTAGTCCGAGGGAGCCAAGTCTGGAGAATAGGGGGGATGTGAAACGAGTTGGAATCCTATTTCCATTAATTTTGCGACCACAACTGCTGAGGTGTGTGCTGGTGCGTTGTCGTGATGGAAAAGGACTTCCTTGTGGGCCAATCGCGGGCGTTTTTCTTGCAGCTCGGTTTTCAAACGGTCCAATAACGATGAATAATATTCACCTGTAATAGTTTTACCCTTTTCCAGATAGTCGATGAAGATTATCCCTTGCGAATCCCGAAAGGCAGTCGCCATAATCTTTCCGGCCGAAGGAACGGTCTTCGCCTTTTTTGGTGCAGATTCCCCCTTGGTAACCCATTGTTTAGATTGTTGTTTGGTCTCAGGAGTATAGTAATGTATCCATGTTTCATCCACAGTGACGAAACGACGCTTAAAGTTCTCCGGATTCATCTGGAACAGCTGCAAACCATCCTTGCAACACTTCACACGATTCCGTTTTTGGTCAAGCGTGAGCAATCGCGGCACCCATCTTGCGGATAGCTTTCTCATGTCCAAATGTTTATGCAAAATATTATGTACCCGTTCAGTCGAGATGCTCACAGCACTAGCAATCTCACGCACTTTAACTCTTCTGTCATCCATCACCATATCATGGATTTGATCAATGATTTCTGGAGTCGTAACCTCCACAGGCCGTCCAGAACGTTCAGCGTCACTTGTGCCCATATGGCCAGTCCGAAAATTTTGAAACCACTTATAAACTGTTCTAATCGAAGGTGCAGAGTCACCATAATGTTTATCAAGCTTCTCTTTAGTCTCCTGAGGCGTTTTGCCTTTCATAAAGTAATGTTTAATGACCACACGAAATTCTTTTTCGTCCATTTCTTGAAAATCACTCGACTTCCTTGATTCACACGAATGCCAAACACAAAGAAATAGACCAATATGGCTGAAACTTGGTGTGTGTTCATTCAAGAGATGCTACTAACTAAACATGATCTCGATACGCGCCGGTGGTGCCATCCCTCGGACTTTGCACGGATTTTTCAAACCAGCCTCGTATATATATATATATATATATATATATATATATATATATATATATATATATATATATATATATACCAACCTTCAAACGATACATGTCAAAATTTCATGATATTTTGACAATTAGTTTAGAAGTTCAGTGGTTCTAGTGACGTTAATTTTGATATTTTCAAAACAATGCAAAAAACTGAATTTCGTGTGTTGATTAAACACTGTTTTTTGATGGGAAGAAATACAGTTCAAGCAAAGCAATGGCTTCATAAGTGTTACGGAGGCTCTGCCTCTGGAAAATCACTGGTATGTTGAATTTAAAAGCGGTCGTGCAGATACAAATGATGCTAAATGCTCTGGACGCCCAAATGAAGTGGTTACACCGGAAAACATCAAAAAAATCCTCAAGATTGATTTGGATGACTGTAAAGTGAAATTGCGTGAGATAGCTGACACACTAAAGGTATCAAAAGAACGTGTTGGTCATATTTTGCATAAACATTTGGGCATGAGAAAGCTCTGTTCGAAATGGGTACCACGTTTGCTCATAGAGGACCAAAAACAACAACGTGTTGATGATTCTGAGCGCTAATTGGACCTGTTTAAGTACAATAAAAAGAATTTTTTCATGCGAGATGTGACAATGGATGAAACATGGATCCACCACTATACACCGGAATCAAATCTGCAGTCAGCTGGACAGCAGGCAAAGACAAATCCTTCTACGAGAAAGGTATAGAAATGTTAGAAAAGGGTTGGACTGATTGTATCGCTCTTGAAGGAGACTATGTTGATGAATAAAGTCAAATTTGCAAAAAAAATGTGTTTCAAGTAGCTAGACCAAAAACTTTTCAACCTATGTGGAATATATACATATATGAATATATATATATATATATATATATATATATATATATATATATATATATATATATATATATATATATATATATATATATATATATATATATATATGTATATATATATATATATATATATATATATATATATATATATATATATATATATATATATATATATATATATATATATATATATATATATATATATATATATATATATATATATATATATATATATGTATTTAAAATATATATATATATATATATATATATATATATATATATATATATATATATATATATATATATATATGTATACATATATATATATATATATATATATATATATATATATATATATATATATATATATATATATATATATGTTATTTGGGCATCTACTGACTATTCATAGCTTTTTAATTTAAGCTTGTAGAGAATTGGGTAAATGATATTATATTTTTTTGACGGTTTTCTTTTTTTTAATTCCATCTTCAGTTTATTGATGGCTTTATCTTTTTTACTTGTATTTTTCCTCCATTTCGTTGGACTCTTCCAACATATTTTTGTAAGAATTTGAGGTAATTTCCACAGTTTTTTTGTACAGTATTTTTTGTAGTATTGTGCATAAAGATTTTATTTTTTTTAAATGTTTTACCGTTAAATACGGTATTTCACTTGGGTTCACTATTTAAATCAGGGTAATGAGCAATTTGCTTGTTTTCATTACTGATAATAATAGAAGCGCCTTATAAGAACGATATGCTTTCATTACTTTAGTTTGTTTGAAAGAAAGGGTATTTATATTTTCAGCTACTTTAAACAAATGTTCGGAAAAGATGTTTTTGTCCATGGGCTAAAGCCGCTTTAAATCCGTTCACAATGGTGCCAATAATAGCAGCTCTTTAGTGAGCCTCTGCAAATAAACTTGCAACTTGATCTTGCGTTACTTGATGACCTGAACTTATCCCCAACCATTTTTCTGTTGCTTGAATATAGTAGCTGCTCATAGGCTTTAAAGAAAGAGACGTCCAGTAGCTGAAGCCAAGCCAAGTTCTAACATTATTATCTCATTAGCCTTTGCGATGATCAACGCTTTCAGGTTCTTCGAGTGCGATGTATTTTCATTGCCCAAGTAACACTTTATTTTTAGGGATTGGCTTTACGACGCTTATAAACTGTTTTATCCATTTTACAAATAAGTAGGCGTTAATTTAGCCAGTGTCTGGAATGGTAACAACACTTTCAGGGGGTATGCCATTTCCCATTTTAGGATTTTGTCCCATTCTTTGGAATATAAGTACTGGTGGCACAAACTGTCCAGCCACACCGACACAACACAAGGCCTCTTTCTCTGCTTGTAATTGCGCCGATTTTTTTTCCTTTTTTAACCTAAAATTTTTTGTATTTTTTTCTGAATGGGGGAAAATCCACTTTCATCAACGTAAAATATTTTTGTTGACAAAAATGTATTTTTATTTACAATTTTTTAAAGCTCAGGGTTGATTTGCCCTATTCTCCTTACTTGAAAATCAGCTATTAAGTTGTTCTCGGGCATTCCAAGGAATTATTTCTTTTTAATGTCAATTGTGATCTTTCTTTAATTTTTCAAAAATTTTCCAACTTCAAAGAAAAAAAGTATTGAATGTGCTTCTACATGACCCCAAATCTAACCTTCCTATGTGTTTAAAAAGAAAAATATTTGATAGATGCATACTCCCCGTTCTTACGTACGGAGCCGATACTGTCACAATGACCAAGAAAAGCATCAATAAAATATGTATCATGCAACAAAAGATGGAGAGGTCAAAATTCATTCTACATCTTAAATGGAAACGGGCTAGGCATGTTGCTAGGTTTAAGGATGGGTGATAGACAAAGAGAATCATAGAGTGGCGACCAAGATCCGTAGCCTATCGGAGTAGAGGTAGTCCACCAAGTTGGTGGACTGGTGATTTGAAAAGAGTGGCTGGAAATTGGGTAGAAGCGGCTCAGAACAGAAAAAAGTGACAAAACTGAAGGAAGGCTTTCGTCCAGCAGTGAACAGTATAAACTGATGATGATGATGATATATACATATATATATATATATATATATATATATATATATATATATATATATATATATATATATATATATATATATATATATATATATATATATATATATAATGTATATATTCTCTTAATGTAAAGCTGAGGATGAAAGAGCATGTAAAGAAAAAGCGTAAAGTGCTCGATATACGACTTCGCTACATGTATTGGTTCTTAGGACGGTAGCACAAGACGTCAATACAGAGTAAATTATTGAATTACAACCAGATTCTTAAAGCGACGTGGATATTTGGATCCGAAATATGGGTAAGAACAGCTATGGCAATGTCAAGATTATTCAGACCTGGTACGTGAGGAATTCCTATCTTCACAGGTATTAGGATCCCTTTCGTTAAAGAATTGATCCAGCAATTCGTCGTGAGTCATGAAGATTGTCTACATCGCTATCCAAACTTCGAGGTACTACATCTCCTTAACAACGCTAATCTGCACCGCCGCACTATGGGACAGAATCGTGCGTACCGTCTCAAAAATAGGTTTTGCGAATGTTCGATATTGAATATTTTGTTAATGCACATATCTAACTGAATGTCTAATACATATTATATAGAATTTAAAATAGATTATTCTCTCATTTTTTCTTAATAAAACTTGACTTGCAAGTTGACGCTCAAAATAATGTCGATTATGTAGAACAGAATTGCACCAGTTTACATGGTCATATTTTCATTATTTTCAATGCAAATACGTAAGTGTGATATATGGTTAGAATGGTTATTAAGTACCTTATTTAAAAAGCATTTAAGTAGACATTTATGTAAAAACTGGACAGGTACACGATTGTTTTTGCAGTATCTAATATCCTAACCTTATTAGAAACTTTAAATAGACTTTTGACAGTTAGCGATGTCTGCCGATGTCGTAATTTTGATACCATCACATAGAGCAGCTCATATAAAAGTCAAGGCAAAAAAAAAAATTTGCCCGAATCTGCCCCCTTTTAAATGGGACGAAAAATACCTGATGGGGAGAGAAATGCAAAATATTTAAAAAAAAAATTTAAGATTTGATTCAGGACATTTTTTCGAAAAATAGATTATTTCTGACATTTTATTGTTAAATAATATTGTCTACTAGCGTCTATAGCGGACATAGGTAGCCAGGTAGATATGTAGATAGGTAGGTAGGTACAAGGCAGCTTTACCAGGTAATATCACTAGAACAGGTGACTATTGTTTACATCCCAGCAAGTTGTCAAAATTTTGTTTACAAACTACCGCATTGAACTACATACATACATAAAATGGTTGTTTTTTGAGAGAATGAACTACATACATACATAAAGTGGTTGTTTTTTTGAGAAAAGCTCTCGGGATTTTTGACAATGTGGTGAATTTTCTACCAACAAAATACATGTGATTTTTTTCGGCTTTGTTGCTATTGCCGAACTGCTACTACCTAGTAGAGCTGCCTTGGGTAGGTAGAAACATTTTTTGTGTTTTATATATAAAGATAGATTACTACCTAAATTAAAGTTTAGGTAAGGTGGAAATACTGTTATTGGAAATCATATCATATCATATAAGAACGCGACAAATATGTGACTACCCGCAGATAATAATATTTTTCTCACGGAATTGAAGTATAAAAGTTATTGATTTAATTGTCATTTACCAGTACTTTATTGTGCTTCGACATAGAGTCTTCACCAACCTCGGTAAAAACAATATTTGCGAAGTATCTATACAACAAAATGAGTGAATTTGTTGTGCCTCGACGAGTATTATGCGAATTTTTCATTGACCAGAAAGAGAAGATATTCAAAAATACTTAGAAGAACACCATCATTTGGCGTCTTCAAAAAGTGAATTAGTTGTGAAAAGTATTCAAAAATCGCTTATATCAGCTTTTAACAATCGCTGGACCACATCTAACCGAACTAAAGAACGTTTCTTTAATAAAAATACAACGTGGTTAGACGGTGAATTTAAGGTACAATTCAACGAAAGCAGCATAATTGTGCTGACCTTATTGTGTACGGCAGTTCCTTTGGAGCGTGGATCCTAATGCATATTTACTGTCCTGTATCTAAAGGTAAAGGCAGGAAACCATTAATTATGCTTCTAAATGAAATGAAATGAATTACTTTGTTATTTGTCACTTATTTTTATTATTATTTTTTTTTATTTATCTGCTACTGCAGTTTCGTAAGTTTTCTACATTATCAAGAGTAGAAAACCTACGGAATTGCAGTAGCAGATAAATAATAATAAAAAAATAGAATAAGTGACAAATAACAAAGTAATTCGTTTTATTTCATTTAGAAATTTAAAATGTACTGTCACAAAGTAACGAACACCTCAATTATACAATTCATTAATTATGTATTGTTAAATTTTTAAAGGAATATTTATTTCGATCATTAGCTACGCAAAAATTGTTAGTAAAATTTAAAAAATATTTATTTAAGTTAAGATAAAGCTGGATAAATTTGTTGCAAAATGAATAAAATGGAAACGTGAACAAGAGAAGTTGTTGATAAAATGAAGAAATTGAAAAATTTGCTAAAAAAAAATCCGGAAAAACAAATATTTATGTCATTCGAATGAATTTTTGATCTTTCAATAATTTTACTTTATGAAACTTGTAGCTCAACGTGAACTCCAAATAGTCCATGAGCATGTGTTATTTCTCACTCTGTAAAAAAGGGAAAAGGTTTTTTTGTTACAAATCCTAGGATAAGACAAACAATAAGAAACTAGAACGAATTTAATTCCAGCGAGGTGATTTTTTGCACCCAGAACTTCAAAACTAGACTTAATCCTGGTGGTTGTACGACACAAAAAAACCAAGTAACCACAGCTGCGGTCGGTCGTTATTAGAAAATGGCACATGAAACTTCTATATACCGAGAAAAAAAAAATAAAATAACTCAGAGGCTGTGATTACTGTTTAGAACACTGAAATTATAGGTTATTCAAACAATTCTCTAAGAGAGTACCTGCACTGATCCTCGTTGATGTTAACTAGGAATACAAGAATAGATAAGAACAGAGCAAGCTCTTTATATAAAGACAGATCTACCAACTACGCGGTTTTAAAACTATAAATTGCGAAACAGCATATCTATAAAAGGTTACATTTTCTACGTAGACACCTCTACTACAGCATAGCTGAAAGTATAACAAAGTCAAAACACATAGACGTCAAAACTTAACCAGAACAAGATTTTTAATATTTGACATGAGAAAATAAAAATAAATAATTAAGGGACATTTATTTATGCAAGACAGGGATAATAAAAATATAAATGTAAAAATTTAACAACCAACTCATAAATATAAACTATAAAGTCTAACTAAATGAGAAATGTGGCGACTTAACGATTCTCTTTATTATTACTACAATACCATACCAGTATGTAAGGATCAAGTTTCCACCTCCGCCAGAAAAGCCAATCTACTTCTCGGCCAGCTTTACCCGCTCCTCAACAAGTCCAGTAAGATGATCAGCAGAGCCGGATTGACCTATTTCAGCCTACCCTCCATGGTTCGTACGCAACACCCAGCTTCACCGAGACCTCCAGAAGCCAACAATCTTAGAGTTCATGAGCAATGTTCAGCTCAAATTCCTGGACAAAGCTACGCACCATCCCAACAACACAGTCAGGAACGCTTACCGCCCCCCTCCATGCCCAACCGGAAGCCGTCTTCTGCGACCCTCGGACCCTCTATCACTGGATTATCTTAAGTTAGTCTCAATTAATTTTGAGTTTAACCATAATTTTATGTTCATAAAATATCTTAAGTTTAAATATCGTAAATTCAAATATCTTAAGTCTTTCAACATATTTATATAAAATCCTTAACTAGGTTAAGTTAGTTAGGTCCATGACATCTTAAGACTTAATTCACGTTCTTCTTAATCAATTATGTATAATAGTAATAACATTTGTAACTAGCTAATAAGTCAATAAAGATATTGGATTGGATGCATATACCTACATCACGGTTCCCTTGGTAAAATCGTACAGAAAATTGTATTTTCCACACTAGTGCAGAAAAGATTATATATATATATATATAATATATATATATATGTATATATATATATATATATATATATATATATATAAAACTGTTTCGGAAATAATAATTTTCTAGATAAATGACCAAAATATATATTTTTGTTAGATTAGAAAACAAAGTGGATTTTCTATAAATAAAACATTAGCCAGCTTAGGCATCAGAAAAGTATAAGTGGTATAATAAAACAAAAACGAAAAAAATGTATCGTAGGATGTTTGCAAAGGGGAAAGATGAAAACATTTTAAGATATAAAGGAGATCGTGTACTGAGTTTAGTAAGAAAATACACTTTGTAGAACGTGGGGGAATACATTTAAATAAATTTATTTTGAGAAATAAAATGTTGGACTTGCTACTTTATATTTCCTTGCAGTAATAGCCATCTTTGGGTACTAACTAAAGCTTTTATTTTAGTGTTCGTAGCATTTAGATAGCTACTAACACTTTTCATTGATTTTCTTCATTATATGTATATATATATATATATATATATATATATATATATAATATATATATATATATATATATATATATATATATATATATATATATATATATATATATATATATATATATATAATATATATATATATATATATATATATATATATATATATATATATATATATAAATATAAGAAATAGAAAAGACAGTAACAGGGCACTGGTAACAAACGAAAATTTAACTTCTGGGAAACGCCCTTATGAGGAAATAGAGATGAGCAAACCAAGATCTTTAGGCGTTAGTTTTTCTGTTTTTTAATTTTTTAATCAAGCCTTCGCTGCCTAATTGGTTGCTTCTTCTGGATACTGAAATGCACACAAACGACAGAAGGAAAATTAGGATGTTCGTCAGGACGTATATAAGTTTATGTAAGTTGTGTAAGAGTATACTTAGAAAATTGTAAGAGATTTTTCTTTAACTACGCATATAAATTAAGTATTTCACTAACAAAGTAGCGAACACAATCATACATAGAACACGAGAACAGCTCATTTGCAGAATAATTAGATCTTAAAAGGTAGAATGATACTAATAACATTTTTTAAAGGTTCCTTTTAGAACCAAAAACAACTATGAGAATTACCATGATGCCTCAATGGTATTCCATTTTTAAATTTACATTTGACGTGACGTTTAGTAATTTATAGTGATTTTTAGTCCTCCACCGGCCACTGTTGGTACTAGATTTCGTCAGCAGGCTAACAAAAAACATCAAGTTTATATTCATTAAGGCGAGAGTATTAGCATTTTGGCAACATGTTTTCATTGGAAAATTATTTTTTAATTTTTTTCACAGAACTTCGCAAAATTTAGGCAACGCATTAAGAAACGGAAAAAGAAACGTCTACTTTTACTCGAATTTTCTTATAGAATCGTTACTTTTAATTGGTTTGGTGTGATTCCATGTTAGCAAATAAGTGTGAATAGAGCTCAATCCTTCTATGTCTTTATTATGATTGAGAAGTTTTTATGTAGCACATTTTCAGAAAGCTTCTTCTGAAGTAGTTGGTTTCAGCATCCAGAATGAAACTGTGACCTTGTGACCTGTACTGTTGATATGTAAACTTAAACTTGTTGCGTTAGGTTTATGTTTGCTATCACTTCTATGTAGAGCTAGTGTCTTAGAGAGCTTTTGTGTCGTTCATCCGACATAGACCAAACCACATTGGCAAGGGATGCCATAAATAATATTAGATCTTTGTAAAGTGTCAGTTTTGTCCTTCAAATTAGCATAAAAGCAATTCATCTTTTTTAAGTTATAGCTAGCAATTTTTACGTCTATACCACAAATATATATCGTAATTTACCCACCTTATTATTGGTCTAGCAATAAGATCAGTTGGTTTGATTTGACGGGAAGATTTTTGAGATATCTTTTTTATAAATCTCTGAATAGTAATTGTCAATCAAGATGTTTGCTAACAGTTTTACATTTTTTTTCTTTAAAGGAAGGGTGGCAAATCTTATTTATTCTATTTTTTAAACCTTTAGTGATGTTCAGCTTTTATTTCATAGGGTGGTACGAGTGAAATGGAATATATCTACCAGAACTTAATTTTTTTCTGTATCAGTCAAGTTTGACTGTATTATTATCAGAGCGTCGCTTTGATAATAATACCGTCAAACTTGACTGATACAGAAAAAAGTCAAGTTCTGGTAGGTATATTCCATTTCACTCGTATCACCCTATGAAACAAAAGCTAAACATCACTAAAGGTTTAAAAAATAGAATAAATAAGATTTGCCACCCTTCTTTTAAAGAAAAAAAATGTAAAACTGTTAGAAAACATCTTAATTGACAATTACTATTCAAAGATTTATAAAAAAGATATTTCAAAGACCTCCCCGTCAAATCAATCCAACTGATCTTATTGCTACGACCAATAATAAGGTGGGTAAATTACGATATATAGATGTCTTAATCATCCTTATTTGTGGGTACAGATGTAAAAATTGCTAGCTATAACTTAAAAAAGATGAATTGGTTTTATGCTAATTTGAAGGACCAAACCGATACTTTACAAAGATCTAATATTATTTATGGCATCTCTTGCCAATGTGGTTTGGTCTATGTCGGATGAACGACACAAAAGCTTAATGAATATAAGCTGCTGCTGACGAAATCTAGTACTAACACTAGCCGGAGGCGACCTAAAAATCACTATAAGTTACTAAATGTTACGTCAAATATAAATTTAAAAATGGAGTACCATTGAGGCATCATGGTAATTCTCACAGTTGTTTTTTTTTTTCTAAAAGGAACCTTTAAAAAATATTATTAGTACTTTTTAAGACCTTCATAATTTTCCAGATGTGCTGTGTGTGTGTGTTCTATGTATGATTGTGTTCGCTACCTAGTTAGTGAAATACTTAACTGACATGCATAATTAGAGAAAAACCTGTGGCAATTTTGTAAGTATACTATTATATAACTTATATAGCCGACGTCCTGAAGAATATCTTAATTTTCCTTCTGTCATTTGTTTGCATTTCAGTATCCACAAAAACCTACCAATTAGACAGAGAAAGCTTGATTAAAAAATACAAACAGAAACTAGAGCCTAAAGATCTTTGATTGCTTATCTCTATTTTCTCATAAGGTGTTTTCCTTTGTGTTCCTTTCTATATATATAATATATATATATATATATATATATATATATATATATATATATATATATATATATATATATATATATATATATATATATATATATATATATATATACATATATATATATATATATATATATATATATATATATATATATATATATATATATATATATATGTGTGTGTAGTGGTCGTGAGAACATTCCTCAAAACATACATAAGTAATTTTCCCGGAGAAGTAATGTAAAAATTAATTGAAATACGTTTTTTTTTAGTTTTCTCTTTTTTTATTGAGTATATTCACTCGTATTGTTCTCCTCCTTCTTTTTACATATAAGAGTTTTAGCTCATGTTATAAGATTAACTTCAAAACAAGTGGAGAACTCTTTTTATTGATCTGGATGACCTCGAAAGATTGTCTTTTCACCTTTATTTTAATTTTTGTAAACAGTAAAATTACAAAGTGCTAAATCAGATAAAGTTTGTGAATGGTTTAACATACAGACTTTTTATCGAGCCAAAAACTGACAAACATATATGACTTGTTCTATTTTCGTCTAATATGCACCAGCAGTTTGCGTTCTGATATTCAAGTCGAATATGACGAATTCTATTCGTGAAACTTTTCACTGCTCCTAAATAATAATTGCCATAAATAATTTGTCTAGTTAAATCAAATCCACAATATATAATACCTTCGATATCGTCAGAAATAATTAACATTTCTTTGATCTTTGATGAAACTTATCGTATTTTTTTGGTTTGCTGTATAATTTTGACCTTCAGCGCACACTTCGATGCTTTCTTTTGGGTAATATTAAAACCGCATTTTTGCAACAATAGCGAAATTGATTTAAGCTAGTTCGTATTATTTCTAGAGGTATCTACACTCTCCCTTCATCATTCTCTTTTGATCTTCATTAAAATATATGTGAACAAATTTTGACAAAACACTGGTTTTGCTGTGATCTTCTTTCAACATTATTTGAATTGTTTCCCTGATAATGTTTAATGCTCCTTCCATCATTTTCAATGATGCATTGCCATCATTTGTTATGAATTCACAAGTTCTTTAAATGATTTTTGGTGGTCGAATTAATATTGTCTTTCAGTGTGCCTGTGTCTTCAACGTCTTCTTTTTCTCTAACAAAATATGTTTACTATTCAGAAACTTGTATTCTTGATAGAAAATTATTACCGTATACATTTTCATAAATTTGAACCCTTTTGTGATATTCTTGCAAAGTTCAGCAGGAAGTTTAATTACAGGTCTTTGTTCTATGTTATAATTTATCCGGTGAAATTCTTAAATTATGGCCATATTTTTCCCCAGCAGTTTGGCAAGTGTATACAAGAAGATTTGTATACTTGTAGAAGGAATTGGACAATGCTTAATGCAGGAATACTATTAAATTTACTGAGAATTGTTCAACCGAAATATGCATTCACAGAAGACCATTAAAGCCAGAAACTCCTTTATTTAAATAACAGTAATTTCTATAGAAGAATTTTTTGGTTACAACATTTTTAGTTTTAGCATATACAGAATTCATTGAAGAGTCCATCTAAGATCAAATTTGAGGCTCTTCTGGTTTTTATTTTCCTTGCTTAAGAAAAGTATTGTATTTGTAACAAAAATCCCTTCGAGATTATTGCGTTTCTTCACATTTCCTAGATCACGAAAAACCTGGTTATTTATTTTCGTCGGTTTGTCTGTCCGTTCGTCTGTTGGCACGGTAACTCACAAAAGAAATGAGACATCAGTTTCAAATTTGATAC